>CM023482.1:35336097-35829394 GCA_013339685.2 Hyalomma asiaticum
CCTCACCATCTCCGCGAGGCATGGTGCTCCTGCCTACCGTCCTGGCCAGAACTTGGCCGAAGCCGTGTGCTTCCAGTGCCGCCAAAAGGGACATCTCGCATCCAAGTGCCCATCTAGAGCTACTGCCTCACCGTCTACAACGCATCCTTCGCCAGCTCTACACAGCACCCTTTCCGAGACCCTTGATGGATCGTTGGTCCAGTGCGCCCTTGTCAACGCCACAATTGCTGGGATAGGCCAGGTGGACGCATTTCCAGACAGTGGCTCTAAAGTGACACTTGTTTCTCGTCACCTGGTCAGCTCTTTACCCCTCCTGCCCTGGACCAGACCCCCTCTTGTTGTCGTTGGAGGAACGACAGTGGCTCCTGCTGGTGCCATCTGCTTGAAGATCTCGGTGGGACCCATCACCGGTTTAGTTGAAGCCGCTGCCCTCGACAACAATGCCGTGCCACTTATACTTGGCGAAGACTGGTTTTCCGCAAGTCACGCACAGTTGGTGTTCCAGCCACCCATGCCAACTGAAATTCGTCATTCCACCACAGGAACAAGTGTGCGGTGCCATGAACGACTGTTGCCCGGGATGTCGAATGCTGTTATGATCAAGGGGTCCTCTTTCAACTGCCATGTATCTGGACACCACAGCTCAGGAGGCCTCCAGCGAATGCCGCTCCCAGGCCCAGATGAACCCCCATGGTTAGCACTATCTTGCCAAGATGACGTTTCAAACACCAACCACCCGTCTTTAGAATGCAAGCAAGCCGCTTCTCCAACAACTGAGGTTTGCATTGACCCATCCTTGCCCGCCGCTCAGATCGGTAGCCACATGCCAGCACATCAACAACGGGAAATTAGGAGCATTCTGTCGAAGCACGCTGAAGTGTTCGCTCGTGAAGAGGGTGACCTAGGTCTGTACGAAGGTGTTGAACACTCAATTCACCTGCTTCCCGACACTGTGCCATACAGTCGATCCCCTTACCGTTACTCTGCTGCAGACCGTCGTTTTCTTGAGGCCCAAACAAGCACGCTCCTTCGGCAAGGCATCATTCTTCCGGCCTTAGGGCCTTGGGCATTCCCCGCAGTGGTTGTCAGCCGAGGTAGCAAGAAGCGCCTTTGCGTTAACTATGTGCCCCTAAACAAGATGACTGTGAGTGTCGTGCAGCCACTTCCACATGCGGATGACATCATGGATGACATTGCTGTTTCAGAGTACTTCCCCTGCCTTGACCTAAAGTTTGCTTACTGGCTAGTTCGCGTTCGTGAAGAACACCAAGCAAAAACTGCTTTTGTTACCCACCATGGCACGCGCCCGCCCGAGCGCTTGAAGGACTATTCCCTCTTGCAGTGAAGCCACCCAGCAGTGCCCCTTTCCCAGACCAAAGGGACTTGGTCCAACAAGGAGGGGCCGGATGTGAGAGCCCGCACGCACGGTAGCGTAGCGGCCTAGCTGATCACTAGCCCCACCTGCAGCGCCATTGTGGCAGCGCAACTGCAGGCCCAAGCGAGGGCCGGGACTAGCAATCTCGCTCCCGCCACCGGCGCGGACGGCACGTTATTAGTATGTGCGAATAAAGCGCATTATTTTCGTTTTTACCACGCCTCAGCCTTCATGCCTAGCTCTCCCATCCCTCACATGGCAAAATGGGGCATTTTGGCAAAATCGATGGCAAAATGCCTCAGAAATTTCCAATAATTTGATACTTTATTTTGATACCGCATCCCTTGGGTAAGCTTTCCGGGCACTTGGGTGGGCATAGGGGGGGCAGGCGAGAATTTTGGGGGGGCTCCAGCCCACCCTTGCCCCCCCCCCCCCTGGCGCCGCCCCTGCACTTTAAGTGCCAGCATCTGATCAACTGCCTCCCTCATCAATTTTCATGGCGCGGCGAACATCTGTAGGCTTTGCATTGCCTGTTGTGGTTGTCAGCTTCTGGTGTAAGCTCAATATCATGAGTCGTCAGAGTGGTCCGACCGGGCACCTTTGAGAACCTTTGTATGTGCTCATCTATCAAGTTTGTTAAATCTTCAAGCTGGCTTTCACTTAGAGCAGCGCTGCCTACTGTCAAATTAAGGATTTCATCCACAGAAAAACAAGTCATGTCACGGGGAATGTCAGGAAGTTCGGTTGATTTAACACCAAGCTCACGATGTGCACCCGCTCTACATAGGGCTTCATGAGGTGGCTGTGAAAGATACGTACTTCGTTCCTACGACGTAGGTTGTGCCTGAAAGTTTGTGTTGTATCGTCCCGGGGCCATCCCAATGTACCTCCAACTTGTTAGCTTTAGAAGTACGCAACATGAGCACCTTTTGCCCTTCGTGAGCTGGCGCACACTGCCGTTTTTGTCGTAGCGTTTTTTTGCTTTTCTCTGAGCTTCACGCATATTAGCTTCCACCAGAGCCTTCGTGTCGTACAGGCGCTGCAGTAGGTTGCAAACGTATTCGACCAGAGTCGGATCGCTACCCTCCTCTTCCCAGTTTTCACGAACTAGCCTAAGGGGGGAGCGCAGCGTCCTCCCGTACACAAGCTCTGCTGGGCTAAAACCTGTCGATTCATGTGCCACCAAACGTAAGGCAAAGAGCATAGCTGGTAACGCAGTGTCCCATTCTTTATTTGCTCATAACACAAAGCCCGCAATACCCGCTTCATTACAGAATGAACCCTTTCTACACTGTTGCTTTACGGATGTTGAATAGAGCTGTGGTGTATTTTGATACCGCGCCTCTTAAGAAAGGTGGTTGTTAGCTCGCTTGTGAAGACACTGCCGAGATCCGACTGTATTTCACTCGGAAAACCCACGCGGGAAAAGATCAAAAGGAGGGCGTCTACTATTTCTGCCGATGTAAGACAATGCAGCGGCATTGCCTCAGGAAATTTAGTTGCAGGGCACATCGTCGTCAAAAGATATTTATATCCCGACTTCGTCACCGGCAAGGGCCCCACACTGTCAACTACGACTCGACGAAATGGCTCAGTGATTATAGGAACTGCAGTCATAGGGGCCTTGTGTTTCTCGTGTGGTCTCCCCGTTTGCTGACAAACGTCACAACTACGAACAAACTCCTCCACATCTTTAAAACAGCCTGGCCAGTAATACTCGCTTAGCAGCCTCACTTTTTTCTAGGTAATTCCGAGATGACCAGACCAGCCTGCCCGATGGGAAAGTTCCAGTATGTTCTCGCGGTACTTTAGAGGGACCACGATTTGGTCAGTATTGCGCCTTTCTTGCCCCGAAACTCTCGATATACAAAATGCCATTTCTTTCATAGAACGAACCACTGCCTGCGCCTTGCTTTACGACGCTTTGGTGGCATTTTGTCAGTTAAATCCGTTTTCTGTTCCTCGATCAACGTGGCTTTGTTGACGGAAGATAACGCCTGAAAATCGCAGCTTGCTGGTGCAATGGAACCCTGTGCCTGTTCGCCTTCCTCGTGGGCGGATTCATGCGTATCTGAGCTTGCCTCACCGCTATTATCCGATTGACCCCGTTCTGGATCGTGGGCACTGACAACGGGTGACGATGGCTCTTGGTTAGCGGCAGTTGCCTTCGCCGTCGACCTCGTGACAACCATTACAGGGTTCATATCAAGTGTGACGCCTGCATTCAGCAATTCTTTTGCCGTTCTGTTTGATAGCAAATATGGACACTGTGGCATTACGCTGTCTGAGACAGCTGCTTCAGTCTTAATTTCACTGAACGCCCCTTTCAATGTTATATTTGCTACTGGTAAGCTCAGAGTGCCTTCTTCCAAGGCTTGCCTTAAGCGCACATAATCGCCTGTGAAGTCACCAGAATTGGCTAGGGAAGAGTGCACCACGTCATACGTTGCACCTGTGTCGCGCAAGATACATTCTCGGCCGTTAACTTCCATGTCATATAGGTAAGGTTGCAGCAAATCTTCGCCCTGCCCTATAACGAACTGTATCGGCGATACTTTTGGAAGGCGACACCCCGCAGCTATGTGTCCTGTTTTCTGGCATTTAAAGCATACGATAGGCTTCCGCACCTCAAAAGATTTGTTTAACTGGGAATCCGAAGATTCCTGCTTTGTGGTATTGTTATCTTTGTGGTATTGTTATCTTTCTTCTCAGACTTTCTAAATTCCTTTTGTTCTGCTGTAGAGCCTCGTGCGCCTCGCATGTTTCTTTCTGCGTTAAAAGAACGATGTTTTGCGCAGTAGTCATCTGCATACTCTGCTGCCTTGCGGGCCGTTCTCACATCTGGCTTATCGAGAATCCGTTCCCTCAGTTTTTCAGTAAGTTTCGAATACGAATAACATTGCTCTAGGCAGATTTCCTCAAACATTCTTGCCTTATCATCGAACGCGTCAGCACCTTTTAGCCAATTTTCTTGGAAGCTTGTTAGCCTGTACGCGAACTCTGAGTAGCATTCGTTAGGCTTAACTGATTTCCTAAACTTAAGCCGGAAAGCTTCAGACGACAACTTGTACTTTGCTAACAAGGCCCTTTTTACGTCCTCGTAAGGTTCCGCTTCTTCGGCACTTAACCTAGCTAGAATTTGTGCGGCTTCTGCCGGCAACAAACTCAGAAGTCTTTGAGGCCAGGACGTCAGATCAAAGCCCGTTCTCGTGCAAGTGCGCACAAAGTTTGTCAAAAAGAGCCCCAATTCACTACCAATAAAAAAGGGCTGAAGAAAACCTCTCATGTAATGACTGACAGCTCTCGGCTCTGCCTCAGTGGCCAGCGTCCGCTTTAGCTGCTCCAATTTGTATTGTTTTAGTTCCTCCTATTTTTCTCTCACTTTGCGTTTCCTCTGCACTTCATCAACTGCTCACAATTTCAGGTTTCCGAATAGCTTTGCTAACCTCTAAGCCGAGCTCATCTGCTACGCGATAACAGCACAGCGATAACAGCACAGGGACACATTTAACTGTACGTTTGGCTTAGAAACCACCGTGTCTCCATAACAAACAACGGTACCTTCTGCGTGCTCCTCTGACTATGAGAAATAATGAGCAGTAAAGCGTATGTACTTGCGAAGCATAAGAACTTTCAAAGCAGTAACTTTTATCGACGTAATTTGTGTTTTCATTAAGAAAAACATTTCCGAATTCTTCCTCTTTTTTTCGCTCCGCAGTTTGATATCTCCTAACAAGATGTTGTCGGGCAATACAAATCAATTTACCTTGCCGCGTAAAATAAGAGATGGCGTGTCCGCAGCTTATGGCTTTGGAATCTTTTCGTTCCTACGTCAACATTCTATTCTTATGTAAAAGGCCAATATCAAAGGAAGGCATTTAACCCCACGCTTGGCTTAAAAACCGCGATGCCCCCTTAATAACAGCGGTACATTTAGCGTGCTGCTTTGACAAGCAGTTCGCTGAACAGGAAACGAGGAAGAAAAATGGGGCGTCAGCGTAGCCTCTAATTGTGAATCCCAGCCACGAAAACACAGGTCCTTGCCTCGACGGACAGCGCAGCACGTGATGACACGCCGCGTATTCATGCTACCTGTACGTCGTCGGCGACCCTCACAAACAGAAACCACAAAGCTTTTCTTCACATCAGGATTTCTACGGTTGCAAGCCGACTCATCTGCTCGAATAGAATATCTCAGTGTGTTAACATCCATATTTTCTATATCAGATAATGCTTATTTGTAATGCCACAAAGAAAAGAAGAAAACAGTCTTGTGTTTATTAATTCGGCGGTAAACGCACAAGATAGCATTATTAAAATTTCTCACGCCGGCATACACTCAACTCAGCTATAATTAACAAAAAAAGTTCAGTATATCACAAGTACTTTAAAGTGACGAGAACTAAGTAAAAGCAATATATCCAGAATTGCCAAATAGTTTATTAAAATGCTACAAGGGCCACCAGTTTTGAGCAAAGTCGTTTAGTATCGGTATGGCTGACGACATTAGGGAGTCCTGTTCCAGTATTTGCGCGCAGTGGCATCGGTCAGGCACAAATCTTTATATGCTATCCTAAATCAAAAGGTCTATTACTAGCTTTTAGTGTCAAATGCACCGCTGTTAATGCACTGGTGCATGTGAGTAACTATATATCTATTTGCATATTGGAGGCGCAGTATCCTAGCTACGCAACTGAAGACTGAAGTGGAAAGTGTTGCACTTGTAATAGACTAGCGCCAAAGTTGGAGTGGAGTTGTCCGTTGTATGTTCGATGCTCCTTGAAAATATTTACCTCGGAGCGTTTCTTTGGATGTTTCTTTGACTCCACATAACGTGCCGCCAGTGACGTTCAAATTCTTCAATTATACATAGGTAGCTGCGAGATTTAATACGTTCACTTTAGTTTGCCTCAGGATTGATCTTCAATTTTATAAATCAAATGTCACGTTAATGTAACGAAACGTTCCAATTTTCGAAATGTAACTGGATGCGTTCCTTTTCTGTTAAGCGAACTTGTAATGGGAACTCGCCACGAAATTGAGATGCCCGGTCACTGTGGTCTAGTGGCTAGGGCACTCGGCTGCTGATCCGAGGGTCGCGGGATCGAATCCCGGCCGCGGCGGCTGCATTTCGATGGAGGTGAAATGTTGAGGACCGTGTACTCTGCGATGTCAGTGCACGTTAAAGAACCCCAGGTGGTCGAAATTTCCGGAGCCGTCCACTACGGCGTCTCTCATAATCAGAGCTGGTTTTGGGACGTAAAACCCCACAAAACAACAACAAACAAAATTGAGAAGGAATGAGTTTTCGATCCTGTTTTGGAGGAACGTGTACAACGCTGCCTGTACGTCGCGACCCTCACAAACACTGAGTTAAACCGATAGTGAGCACTTCATGTGCTAATGTAAATATTCATATGCAACCCCCCACGCGTGTAGTTTCACAATGGGCCTCAAATCAATTTCAGCGTTTCATGCGCGCCACTAGGAGCACGAATTTAAGGTCTCACGGTCAGCTGTTATGCAAGCAAGCAAGGATAGATGAAGAGCCGGCGTCCAAGGTAAAAGAAAGACGGCTCGAGTAAACGACGGTTGGCGCTGGTCAGGCTGCAATCAAATTGTTCTTTTGGTTCCATGCAGGTATCAGTGGTGTGCTGTGATTGAGAACGCGAAATATGCTCGCGATATAGAAAATATGGATGTTAACACACTGAGATATTCTATTCGAGCAGATGAGTCGGCTTGCAACCGTAGAAATCCTGATGTGAAGAAAAGCTTTGTGGTTTCTGTTTGTGAGGGTCGCCGACGACGTACAGGTAGCATGAATACGCGGCGTGTCATCACGTGCTGCGCTGTCCGTCGAGGCAAGGACCTGTGTTTTCGTGGCTGGGATTCACAATTAGAGGCTATGCTGACGCCCCATTTTTCTTCCTCGTTTCCTGTTCAGCGAACTGCTTGTCAAAGCAGCACGTTAAATGTACCGCTGTTATTAAGGGGGCATCGCGGTTTTTAAGCCAAGCGTGGGGTTAAATGCCTTCCTTTGATATTGGCCTTTTACATAAGAATAGAATGTTGACGTAGGAACGAAAAGATTCCAAAGCCATAAGCTGCGGACACGCCATCTCTTATTTTACGCGGCAAGGTAAATTGATTTGTATTGCCCGACAACATCTTGTTAGGAGATATCAAACTGCGGAGCGAAAAAAAGAGGAAGAATTCGGAAATGTTTTTCTTAATGAAAACACAAATTACGTCGATAAAAGTTACTGCTTTGAAAGTTCTTATGCTTCGCAAGTACATACGCTTTACTGCTCATTATTTCTCATAGTCAGAGGAGCACGCAGAAGGTACCGTTGTTTGTTATGGAGACACGGTGGTTTCTAAGCCAAGCGTACAGTTAAATGTGTCCCTGTGCTGTTATCGCTTTTTATATAGGAAACGGCAGTTGAGGTAGGAACGAAAAGATAGAAAAACCACAAGCTGCTCACGCCACCTTTTATTTTACGTGGCAAGGCAAGGTGGTTTGTGTTTGCCGCCAGCAAGCCATAAGGAGAAGGCGAATCACGGAGCAATAGAAGGACAGTGGTGGGACTCAACTTCAAAAATTTTTTTCTCGAATAAGACAAAAATTACCTCGATGAAACTTGCTCTTTCGAAAGCGCTTACATTGCTTAACTACATGCCCTGTTTTGATTATTTTTTCATGGACCACCTTAGGGTGCAATTGACGCCTAAACATAGGGGAAAATGCCGTTTTTGTCAAGTTTACACATTTATTTCAGAGCCTCTGCACAGCACATAGGCAGAAATGATTTTTTATACTATTGTACCTGTCATGTACAGTTGTACAAAAATATTTTCTCGTTTTCTTGCAAAATTGTTCTTCAGAAAAAAAATCCCCAAAACGCTGCAATTTTACCATTTTCACCTCGGTATTAAGCAGTGAGGAACATGAACATAATTTGTAAAACATTTTTATAAGTTAAGATAAATGCTATGAGAATGCAAAAATGCATATTTGTAAACGATTGGCACATTGGTTGATCTTGAGGAATTTTTTGTCTGGCGCCTTGTTTTCCGCCGTTTTGCGAAATTCAAATGAGCCTCACGAGCATAAAAAATTTTTCTTGCTCAAAATGTTTCCTGAAAGTGCTGTGGAAGTAAGGCTCACTTCCCTGTAATTTTTTGGAAATTTTCGGAAGAAGTTCATTTTTGTCAGCGCCACAGCTGGGGCAGTTGGCGTGGAATGACCCTATATATATATATATATATATATATATATATATATATATATATATATATATATATATATATATATATATTAATACACCTGCTGCTATGAAGTAGCTGCTCTCAGAGCTGGGTTTGGACTGCTCCTTTAATAGCCTTATATTGTTCATTTTATTACATTTCCTAGTTTTCATATTGCACATTCTGAGCTAATTACATTGCTATGCTTTTTTTCGTTTATTGTGTATATGCAAGAGAGTACTGTGACATGTGAAGGCTTTCCGAGTGTTTGCAATAATCTGTTTTTCAAGATATGGCTATGACTTGTGATTGGTTCCTTTTGTTTGGTTTTACTACTATACATTCAAAGTGATGTGGCATATGCATATGCATTGTGTACCTGGTATGTGTTTGGCACGTTGTACCTAAGGTTATGATTGTAATGATATGAAAAAATGTGAATTTCAATGTGTGCCCATGATTTCTTGATTGCTTTTTTGCCCAAATAAATAATTTCAGTAAAATAGTGCTTGAGATGTGTACATGTGTTGTGCATGCCTTCATGATGCTTATTTACGTCATTTAATCTTCATGAAAAGTTCTGTGTCTTATTCTACCGGAGTATTAGAAACTTGGCTGCGGTGCTGGACAGCATAAATTTGGCAGCTATGACATTCTGTGGTCATACATTTAAGTCCAGCAAGAAAATGCTGGTGAGCTGGTTGGCTCATGACCATGGAAACCACCAATAAAGTACAGAAAATGAAAAGACAAGAATCACTCAGTGGCTCATCTGCGTGCCTATTTGCTTGAACCATTTTAGTGCTGGTTTTCCTAATTTACATTCTGGCCATAGTAGGTACGTCTTCCTTAGGCAGATGTCAAAACTGCTTCTGTACAGAACTTTGGCGGCACATTCGTTTTATGCACAGATGACTGCAAAAATTTTATCAAGATGTAAATGTGTAGGACCGCATCACCGTAAATTGATTTAATTTTTTATGCATATACGGTAATGTCTGTTGTGAAAGCTTGATATATCTTCTGTCTCCATAAAAGCATTCCAGACAGTTAATCCGAACACACATACTAGGTACATATGCATTCTTTGTCAGTCCTTTTTCAAACTCCAGGTAGACAAAATTTCCAAATAGCCCTCCACTATGGCATCTATCATGACCATATTTTGAGATGTAAAACCTGAGAAATTAGTCCATTTACAAATGTACATGCCAGGTGGTTTGCACGTACTCAAGTCCATGGAAACCCAAGATACATGGCACCCAGTTTGGCTGCCAGCAGATGCATGTCCATGTAGTACCAGATGGCCCAAAATTGGGACCAGAGGCGAGCTTGATGGTCCCAGCTTCTCCCACATGGGGTTCCAGATGCCAGCCTTCTGGTCCTAGATGGGTGCCATCGATCATCCTAGATGGTAGCCATCGAGTCCCAGATGGACCCCATTGGGTCCCAGGTGGTCGCCATCGGGTCCGAGATGGTCGCCATCGGGTCCCAGATGGTCGCTATCGGGTCCCAGTTGGGCCCCATCGGGTCCCAGACGGCCGCCATCGAGTCCCAGACGGTCGCCATCGGCTCCCAGTTGGTCGCCATCGGGTCCCAGTTCGGCCTCATTGGGTCCCACCCTGGAACCAACTGGGACCCATCGGGTCCCAGATGGGACCCAGTTGGTTCGTATGTTTGAGTTTGGAATTTTTTTATGCGGACATTTACTGGAGTTCCTGTGCCATATCGTATCAAAGTGAATGTAAATGAACTGCTTTCAGGTGATGCTTATTGTGAGACACTGTTCAAAATATTGTGGATGACCGGAAAAACCAAGTAGTTTTTTGAAAAGCTTTTGAACGAAGAGTATAGTATCTCTGGCAAAAAATGTGTCGTTATGTAAAGAACATAACCGCAGATCAAGTGCCCCGTGTTCATTCCCGGACGAATCGGTGGTCGCATTTGCGATGGAGGCGAGGATGGTAGAGGCCCATGTACTATGCGCTTTCAGTGCACTTTAAAGGACCTCAGGTGGTCAAAATTTCCAGAGCCGTCCTCTACAGTGTGGCTCACATCTGTATAATGGTTTTGGCTTGTAGAACCCCAGCAACTATTATTAGATCAAGCACTCAAGAAAAATTAAATGAAATAGTGAAATACACAAGTTATTGCTTGGCCCTGTCCAAAATATTTTCAAGAAAAGTTATATGCCATTAAATGAAATTGTATTTCGGAAAAAATACAGCACTTGCATACTACACAATAACAATTACCCAACGCACAAGCAACTCCCTCATCCGACCTAAATTGGCTGAATGACTACTTCTCGAAGATCATGTAGCCATTTTTGAAGAACATCGGGAGGAAGGGGAACTGCAAGCTTATTGCCTAATACGTAATATATATGTAAAGAGAGGGGGTAAATTTTCATTTTCCACTTTTCATTGTCCCAGCACGGGGGAGGGCTCGAGCCCCCCACCTCCAAGAAATGGGAACTGTCCACCCATTGCCTTCGATGACATGGTGATCAGGGCACTTGACAGGTTCTTCAGAGCACCGGGCTTACTTCAATGAGTGTTGCCGCTGGTGATCTCCTAGGGACTGCTGACAATGAATCCATGTAGTTTCCGTCCATTTTGCAACATTATATGTCCATCGAGGAAATGTAATATCGCAGCTTCTTCGGAAGGGCGACTGCAGCTGCTTTCATTGTCCTCTACGTTAAGGTCGATGTGCAAGACACTTGTGACAACCTGCGTCTGAGCTTGCTTCCTGTAGCTTCCTGTGACCTCATCGCGCCTAAACATTGTTTCATGTTACATAGCAGAGGATATGCATTAACAGAGCAGTAGCGTTTCGTCACCATCTTAATAGGAGCATAGAGGCAAAGAAACCTTGATATGTGTCTGAAGTGCGCCATAGTAGGGTGGCCCTCACGCCGCTGAAACTCATTGAATGAAGCGATGGAAACACCGAAGGACGTTGAGGTGATCTGGCAAGGTGTAGTAGTGTTAAACTAAACAAGACTTTAGCTGCACTTAAATTATTTCTGCTGCCTATGGGCAAGCAGAAGAGCAGGGTGCTAAATAGTATGCCCGTAGCCAAAAGCCTAGTGTTAGACTGCATCATTTTTACAAGTCTTGTCTTTTTATGCGAGCCACAACGTGCGTGCGAGATCACCGTAATACGAATTCTCGTACTATAAACACAGTAATAACTGGCAAGATTTGAGGAAATCTTGTGAACTTCGCCAATATATAACAGCTGTTCCCTATAGTAACCTTGCAAGTAAGAAATGTTGTAGTGAAAGGCCTTGCAGCATGTTATCTGACCTTGTGTTCTGTAGCACCTTCATCAGTCTTAGATTTATTAACGCGAACGCCTTTAATGGCTCATACTCGCGGCGTCCGACCGTCCGTCTGTGCCCTGGAACGGTGCCAACTGTGGCCTCTCCCCTCACGCACTCTGAGAAATCGCGTAATGGCACAGCGGCGGCGTCCGTCCGTCCGTCCGTGCCCCCCCCCCCTCCCCACATTCCCTCACCAATCACGTGATGGCACAGCGGCGCGCGCGGCTACGCTCCTTTGTCGGACGTCTCGTTGCACCAGTCGAATTAATCGAATGGCTCCGAAGCGGCCCGGTGATGATTCCACGGCAAACGGTTTGGAGAAGCGTCACAAGAATGTGGATTCCTCCCATACCAAACGCCTGAAGAATGAGCGATTGCGCACACTCCCAGTGGAATGGGACCAGGCTTTCGCCGAACACACTTTGTAATTTACAGTGTCATTTCTTTCCGTGCGCTTGTGCACACATTCAGCTGTTGTGGATTTCAAGCTGGGAGTGTACCATACTCCAGGTGGAAGCAGGTTTCCCAGCTGCTTCTAGCTCATGAAAGCTTTCTGCAGTGTAGAAATCACTCTTCAGCTGAACATGTTCCTGTTTTAAACTCGAATAGTTGGGGAACCTAAATGGGCGCTGACACAAAAATTTTCGTCTCATGTTTTTTTCTCCAGTACGTAGCTAAGGATCTGTTAGCAATAACACGGCATATCTATCGCTCCAGCGCGCGTCAGATAATTATTTGTGGCCTGTGTCATCATGATCATCAGCCTGTTTACGTCCACTGCAGGACGAAGGCCTCTCCCAACGATTTCCAATCCACCCTATCCTGAGCGAGTTGGTTCCACTTTATGCCCGCAAACTTTTTAATTTCATCGCTCCATCTAACCTTTTACCTACCTTTGATGCGTTTTCCCTCTCTTGGTATCCATTGCGTCGCTCTTACTGTCCATCTGTTATCTTTCCTCCTCATGACATGCCCTGCCCAGGTCCACTTCTTTCTTTTAATTGATATATCGGCTACTGTCTGTTCCCTGATCCATTCCGCTCGTTTTTTATCTCTTGTGTGGCCTGTGTATTACCGACTAGTTTCAGTTTTGGTTTGGGAGAACAAAGAAAAGGCGCCTGGTGCAAGTGGCGCCATCTAGCACTCGCAATGGGGTAAACAAGTTCGTGAGCACACATAACTGACGTACTTCCGCACGTCATTCGACGCGTGCTCGTTTTCTTTCGCCTGTCGCACGTCCTGCACGTTGTTGCTATCAGCGTCGTTTGGTAGCAACTATTTTCTTGAGACCTGGCGTCGCCGGGAGTCTACTAACGCAGGCGCAGCGAATAAGCATTGGTGGATGTGACATCATCATTGGTAGCTGCCGTGGTGACGTCGCGGAAGTTGAGGGTCCCCTTCGGGTTAAAGTCCATAGATTTTTCATTTTTTTATAAGTAGCATCAGCATGCACGTTCGATCCTACCAAATATAGTGAACGTGCCAAACATAAGGAAACGCCTACTGAAACGAGTAATTTGGTGTTCTCTCGCTGCGGCATTCAAGTAACAGCTTTAAGAAGAACATGGCTGCCAAAATTTGACCAGTCAGATGTGTCATTGGCACATCAAAGCTCTCGGCTACTTAGAGAAACGGAAAGAAAAATATCTAGGGACTTTATTTCGGATCACCTTTGCGAACGTCGATGTGGCGAGGTACGGCGTCTAGCGCTCGACTGCGCATGCAAACTTCAATATTAATTTAAATTGCATTCGTAGCTGTGTTTGCCCTTGAGATTAGGTAGATGGCACGTGCATGTCCACGAAAATCGATCCCGCAGGCTATCTCAGCAGCGACATTTTGCTGTCAATGCCCCTTTTATTGCCCACTGCATTTTCAGCTGGAAAACTGATATTCTATGTGGTATCGGCAAAACCAGCTTGATATGAAGCTGGAATACTCTCCCCCAGGTGGAAATTATCTCCTGGTGCCTAATTTTGGGCCGATCTCCTTAGTGGGTACGCGCCATAGAAAGGAAACATCATTACTACCAAGCAGCTCAGGGGCTTCACATCGCCTGATGACCTGGCGCCCGACCCTTGTCGAGGAGTAATTAGTATCTTTGTTGTCTCACAGCGAAATTCTTAATATTCAGTTCTGCAGACAGGAGAATCAGAATACAAATATGCTTGCTGCCGGCTGCTCTGGACACCTCCGTAGGAGACTACGTGCCATTGCATGCATGTGTGGGTCCCGCCAAATCTTGCACGTCACCTCAAGCGAGCCGGTCCAAGGGCTCCGCATTTGCATTGACGACTGCTCATCCTGCGCTCAAATAGTTTCGCGGCCTCTTGTGTCACCCAGGGATTACACCACGAACTCAGTGAGCCTATGTTTTCCTGGGATGTCCCATATACAAAATCAGAGACTCCACTTGGCTTTTTATGTTGCTTCCAGTATACCGAGGCAGCATGTCCAGACGCGGGGCTTATTGACCGCTGCATTCAAGGAGCCTGTAGCTCGACTGAAGAGATTGGAGAAACATACCATCGACCGTCGAGGTTATTGCACCCTTGCAAAGGTCACGACAGCAACATGGCGGAGGGACCCTGTGGGAACGACGGCAGCAGAGCTAACCCCGAACTACAGTTTTCGGCAGCTGCACTCGTCCACTCACGACATATTTTCGACACGAATCTTAGCGCAGACGCCTATGCGTAAGAGATGCCGCGATTCCGGCGATCGTGCGGCGATGCAGGGCGGCCAGAAGCTTGCCCTGCCGGCCTGGATGACGGCGAGGCGCCCGTACTTCATGAGCGACTGCGAAAAGGCGTTCAAGTGCTTAGGGCCTAAGATGCGCGAGACGACGTCGTGGGACCAGTTCCTGGACCTCGGATGCGGCGCCGGCGAATTGACTCGGTGCATCATCAAAGAGTTCGGAGGTCGTCATCGAGTCGTCGTCGCAACGGAAAGGTCGCCTGACGCGGTTAAAGTGCGTACGGAACGCAGGCGTCATAGTGAGGTTTTTGTTGGATACCGCACCTATTATTGATTATTTAAATGCTTTATCGTCGCAACTGACCCAAACCATACTCCGCAGGGAGTGCAAATCGGTATTGACACGTGCGTTTGTTTGCGGGAAGCGCCGTTATAAACGCGCCGCGCAGGCCGCGTTTATCTTGCATGTCGCTTCGGGAACCGTGTTGACCGTTCTTGAAACTTTGCTTGCCTGACACGCACTATTGAGCGTCTTCTAGAATTTCAGAGATAATGCGAGAACGCATTATGACGTGTCTCGACGCATTTCGCCGCTTGTCATCGACCGACGACTGTTCACGCTGCTGTCATCTTGCAGTGTGGTTTGCTCGGCGCACGTTCGCCCAATAAACAGTTGAACTGCCAACGTCTTGAGTTCTGCGTGCTTCAGCATCACGACCACATGAGTGACAATATATGGGGCAAGTAAGTGCAAACCACGCAAAATTACCGGATGACGACCTTGTGTTGAGTGTAGCTACGAAGGCAGCACAAATCGCTCAAGTTAACGTAATTAGAAAAATCCAATCCGCTTGCTATTCATGGAACAAAACAATTAGGCAGACCTTTGATATACAGTCTGTCCGATGTTTGACCTTTATACTGTCACGTGGTCGTGGTGCTGAAGCACGCAGAACTCAAGACTTTTTATTGGGCGAACGTGTGGCCAGCAAAGTAAAGCAAATTACACTGCAAGATGATAGCGGCGTGAACAGTCGTCGGTCGACTGAAAAACTGACAAGCGGCGAAATGCGTCGGCTTTTATGTACACACGTCATAACGCGTTCTCGCAAATTCTAGAAGAGACTCAAATAATCGCGTCAGGCATGCAAAGTTTCAAGAACGGTCAACACGGTTCCCGAAGCGACATGCGAGATAAGCGCGGCCTGCGCTTCGCGTAACAGAAACTGATGACGTCGCTTCACGCAAACAACCAATAACAAGCGCGCGTGTCACAGGAAAGTGACAACGGCTTTCCCCTTAAAGGGCAACTCCGGCGATTTTTCATTGTCAACTGATCTCAATCGCGTTTTCAGTATATCGACTCCGCGGTGCTGCGGGGAACGCCGTTATAAACGCACAGCGTAGGCCGCGTTTATCTTGCATGTCGCTTTGGGAACCGTGCTGCAATAATTTATGCCAAGCCAGGCGGTTGCAAGTAATTTAGTTTTCCTGAAAATGAATTTTGGAAATCTTTAGCCGATTCTCACGCGAGCCACCCTGTGTTTTTGACGTCATTACTTGCAACGCTGCCTACCCGAGTAGGTGGGCCGTCTAAAGGAAAACGGCGATACTTCAGCGCTTAAATCGTCCCTGCCAAGTTCAGAACAGCTCAATACGTCGTTGAATGACATCGCCAATTTCATTTTTCTGGCACAAGCTCCATATTTTTGATGGCGAGGAGGCTGTTGCGTCATCGCGTACGCTGCACGAAGCCTTTACCCGTTTCGGTTTGAACACATCGTCCATTTCGTATATAAAATTATTGCTGAGTTTCTGAGCAAATTGAATGACCCTGGCTGCTTCAGGACTCTCAGTACTATAGGAAAACAGCGATGTCAGAATATGGTAAAAAAAGGCGCCGGAGTTGCCCTTTAAACAAACCATAAAGCCGCACGTGTCAATGTGTATGAGCTATGTACAGACAAGGGTGATCAACTGACCGTTCAAAACGATTAAAAAAAACAGCTGATGGTGCTTTTTTTAGCAGTTTCAATCATCTTTGTATTACTTCAAGCCCCCATTTCCCCATAAATATCAGTTCTTGCTTTGATGTAAAAACAACTATCCATGCTCACAATGTGTCGGCTGCAGTGGTCTAGTCTATGCTGCTTGACTGCTGACCGGAATGACGCGGGTTATATCCTGACCTCAGCGGTCTCATATTTCATGGAGCCGTAAATGGTAAAAGGCCCGTTTACTCTGCGTTATCAGTGCATATTAAATAACCCCACGTGGTCGATTTTCCGGGACCCTCCACTACCGTGTGTCTCACAATCATATCGCGAGGCCACGCTCGTGAAAATCCCAGCAAGCAAACTCGTACTAAGGAAACTCAACCACACCAGAAGTGCAGTTTGTAAGCCGTCGGCTATAGCCATAGGCGATACAAGAACGCGCTGCGTGGGCATTCGCAAACATGCACTGCATTCGCCATTTCATGTTAACTAAAAAACAAAGCGTAGCTTGCACTAATGGCGCATGGTTAGACACAGCGGAGGTAATCGGAAACTAGCTGCACCTGGCTTTTTCTAGGTTTTTGCTTACACGAAACCGTTCGTCGTGGTGAACTGTGGCGCCATGCTTATCAGCAGAGATTTCTGGCACGTCCGGCACACGCATATTTGGGCATGGTCTGAGGCTTCCTGAAAGGCCTCGCGAAGCATTCTGTGGCCCAGCGAACGTTTCTCAACGTTACGCACCGATCTCAGCATGGAGAGGTTCGCGCCGAACCAAAGACTGTCATGGACGGCCGGGGCACGCGAGGCGAAACTCGAGAGGAGACTCACGTTTCATCGTGGTCTGATGCCTCGGGAGACGCCTCGCGATGCACCCTTACGCCTACCGAACGCTTCTCGAAGTTTCGCGCCGAGCTCAGCGTAGAGAGGTTCCTGTCAAACCACACACGCGGTCACAAACTAGATGCCCTCCTCACCTGCCGCCCCGATCAGGGTGGCGACGTTCATTGTTCGCTAGATTCCGCCGGTTTCGAAGGCGTCCGACATGTCATTGTCCACGCTTTCACTCGCACGCGTGCCAAAGGAAGCTGCTAGGGCGCTTTTGTGACTGCGCTGAGGAAATTATGTGTGGATGTTGCATGCCCTTGCTCACGAAGCACTCCTGCAATGGTTGCACAATGTTTCCATTTCTGAAAGAGCCAGAACGACTACGTTCAGTGCCTTCCAAAGTGAAGGCATTGAACGTGGCATACTTTCACAGCATGTGTGAAGTTTTCCTGAAAACTGACATGCACTCCTTTTTTGCTTGTTGCACCTTGCTCGAAATTATCGTTTAAAAAAATTAGAGTTCGCGCCAAATGATGGCCTCCTAGCCGTGCTTTCTTTTTCATATCCCGCTTGGGCTTCTGCAGGCCGTGTGGAAAATAAACTGCTAGGCTTGAATGAAAATAAACAGTCGGCTAGGCCTAGATGACTTTGTTTAACTGCGAGGTTGTTTAAGGGTTTCCTTAAACCGCTATGTAATGCTATTGTAACCATGCCAAGCTTGTAGCCCCGCCACTGTGTTCTAGTGGCTGTGGTACTCGGCTGCTGACCCTGTGTATATTCCGCGGCCTGGATTCGATTGCGGGATCGAATCCCGGCCGCGGCGGCTGCATTTCGACGGAGGCGAAATGTTGAGGCCCGTGTGCTGTGCGATGCCAGCACACGTTAAAGAACTCCAGGTGGTGAAAAATTTCCGGAGCCCTCCACTACGGCATCCCTCATAACCAAGTCGTTGTTTTGGGACATAAAACACCAGAAATCAATCAAGCCTGTAAAGCTAATTTGAGGTTAGTAAGATTAATTAAATGAAGCCTAATAAGCTAAGTCAAGCCTAACTATTTCTCGATAAGGCAGTCCTAATTAAGCCAAGCATAATTCAGCTAAGGTTAAAACAGCAATCCTGATTAAGATCCAAACTAGAAGAGAAGCTCAGGGGAAGATGGATGCTTGAATCGATGAAGAAATCGCAAAGTACGATTTAGAACAGGGAATGTCGCAGGAGCCAACGTTTCGACAAGCGGACTTGTCAAGTGCATCCCTGACTAAGACAAGTCCGCTTGTTGAAACGTTGGCTCCTGCGACATTCCCTGCTCTAAATCGTATTTCGCGATTTGTTCATCAATCCTGATTAAGGTAATGCTAACTAGGTCAAGGCTACTAAAGCTAGGACTAATGACACCGTAGTTTGGGTAATACTAATTATCCGAAATCTAACCTAGAAGCAATTAAACTACGCCTAATTAAGCTAAGTCTGATTAAGCAAACCTAATTAGTGTATCATCAAGGTATGGCTAATGAGGCTATGCCAAGCCTAATACAGCCAAGCTTAAACAAGCTGAGACTAACTAGAACAGTAATTCAAGTGTAATTAGAGAGTACTAATTAGGAAAAGCATAATTAACTAAAGCCTATCTGAGCCAAGCTTATCAAGCAATGACTGAACAAGAAAATTTTAAACTAATAATTAGCCTTGTCTAATTAAGCCAAATCTAAAGTGATGGCTAATTAAGCAAAGCCTAATCAAGGTGAGACAAACAAACCATGTAAAATTAAGCTAAGCCTATAATGAAGTCAAGTGTGGTTAAATTGACGTACCTAATAAAGCCTACGTTAACTAGGACAGGTCTAATTAGGCTAAGACTAACTGGGGGAAGGCCACTTGAGCTACGACTCAAACCTCAAATGCAAACCTCATATCGACCAGCTTTGCTTGTTAAGCCATGTGCGATTTAGCGCAAGCTTCGCCAAATCATCCGGGGTTGACAAAAAAAAAAAGGGAGCAGCGAATTTATCTGGAATTTCAGTTCGCACCGATAGCTGCCGTAACAATAAATTTTCCACTAAACCTAAGACCGCGATCAAGGTCGAGTCATACGCTAACATACATGATCCCACTGAAGAAGTCTGCTCTGCTTCCACAGGCCGTCCCACCCCTCCCCACGCAGAACTTCCATATTTTCTTGCTTTATTTCTTTCTCATATTAACACGATTGACAATTAGCATGGTGGAAATCTCTTCTGAGAAACGTAATACAGCGAAGCGGAGCTTCACAATCCGGTTCTCGCGAGTCGCGGAGAGCACGGGAACACTCGTGGTGACGCCCGCGAGCAGCTCGGCGTGGTCAGAACGCCGTCAAACCGTACACGAAGCCGGTGCACGTACGGGATCTGCCGGCTTCCCGGCGGTGACGCGGACACCGTTGAGCGCTCCTTGATGGACAGGAGCTCCGTCCGAGGAGGACATAAAGGCACCCTATTACAGACGCAGCGCGCGCACAACTGCTTTTGTACGGGGTCTTCGACGGAACGAGGAAGAGCAGTGCACGCGCAGTCACTAGTGACGTCACGACATTATAGGAGAAGAGCAGAGGAGGAGGAGATGGTGCGCCAGCTGTGGCGTCGGCGCTTCCTAGACAACGGCGGGGTGAGGTTCTTATGGTTTTACCAAGAGCTTCACTGCTAAATGTGTTGCGCTGCACATGGCGGTGAGGTCTAAGAACAGGCATGGCTGGACGACACTTATGTCTCTTTATTTCCATCTTGCACACAATGGAAAGAAGATAGGTGACAAGACAAAACGTTTTTTTTATTGTTGAACCTTGGCTAAGCTCCCTCCACCTGCAGAGCAGGACATGTACAGTACTCACGGATTGAAGTAGGACACTCGGAGCGCGTGGCCGCAAGTACGTGCAGCGCCGCCCGTGTGTGCTCATGGAACCAAGGTGTTGCATTGTGGTACCACGTGAGGGAGAGAACATCTACAGAGCAGAATTTTTCCTTCCGGTCGCCAACAATCGGGCGTGTAATTCACCACACTGCCAGCGCTGCGCTGCAGGGCTGCACGTACTGGCGGCCACGCGCTCCGAGTGTCCTATTTCAATCCGTGAGTACCGTACGTGCCAGGTCCTTAGGTACCTTAGGGGCGAGGGCCACTCCCGAAATGCTGGTTGGGGGTAGTGTTGTGAACATAGTGTAGTGCTAACAACACTTAAGCCTATTAATAACGTGGCATTTAAAAAGTCACTTCTTGCTCATACTGCATTTTTTACTGAAAAAAGCAATGAAAATAGACGTTTTTCTGAAATAGTTAGGGCCTTCAGCAAGTGGGCCCTTCCCGAAAAAATTCCTGCATACGGGCCTGGTATGTGCAGAAGGTACGCATAAAGAAAGGTGTTGTTTTCTACAGGATTAAATTTCAGGCCAAGTTTTGCTAAGTCTATATGAGCAACATAATACGAACTGTCGAAACAACATACAGACCAAATGCATACAGAAGCATTGCCGAAGTCGTATTAGAACATCGCCCTAAATATTAACACAGGAGTACACATGAACTGAAAGTTCTGTTTGAGATATAAGGTTCGTTGTACAACACACGGATCCAATACTTTAGTGCTGGTATACCGCGTGCATTATAATCGATATATGCGACAATCTGTGAAAAATCTTTGTGCCCTAATATGTGCGCAACAAATGGATTTCACGTGGTGGCTGGTATACAACTTGCACGTCATGACAGCTTATTTTAAGCTTGCTGGGTAAACTTTCTCTTTTAAAATTTTGCCACTTTTATAAGTTGATTTATAATTAAGACAAAAAAAAATATTGCAAAGTTAAAAGGGGGGCCCAGCGTCGGCGTATGTTGGACATGTTCTGATGGACATATGATTCCCCGTGTGTTCTTGCTTCGATAGCCCCCGTTTGTATCCAGTGCCTTATATGAGCGCTATCCTTTCGCCAATATTTGTAACGTAGAGGCCTGCCGGCAAAAACGGAGTGTGGGGGGCGAGCTTCCACAATGCCGAATTAGCATTTCAGACAGCCCAAAGGTCTATCACTGTTAGCGAGGTACTCATTCTAGTCGTTCTGCCGGCGGGCTTCTAGGTTCTTCGCCGCAACGCAGCACAACGCGACATCCTCTATGAGGTGCTCGACGTGGAACACGACGTGGACGAAGCGCTGTCCAAATGGGGCCAGTTCCGCCGCATCTTCTCCCTCTACCACTTGGAGAGCGTGCAGGACAAGGCGCGTGCACTGAACAACATTCGCCGGTTGCTGTGGGAACAGGGCGGCGAGCTGTTCATCACGTTTCGCGTCCATTCCAACCTGAAGGCACTGTACAAAATGCTCGACGAGGAAGGGCGCTGGACGGACGTGGCCGCAGTGAGCACATGTGGCCTACATATATGTGTGTGTGTGTGTGCTTGATGGGCAGATCGTTCAAAATGATAAGTGGGGGACACTGCTGGAGCCGGCATTTTTTAACAAGTGTTCCTGTCTTCGACGGCGCATCGTTTGTTTTTCGTTGGATCAAGAATTGCGTGGCAGGATGCCAGCAGGTTTTAGGTTGAGAGGGACTGAACATTTATATTGAAGGAACATTTCCAACGTACGATAATACTAAAAGAGCAAGCAGCCAGAAAAAAAGCACCCATTGCATTGATGAAAACAACAGCACTTGTTTTGCGGCTTTGTTGACAAAGAACTGTTGTTCAGCTTTCAAGGCACTGACAGAACACATGGATATGTGTAGGGAATGCATTTGTGATACTGCAATAAAGGAACAATGATATGGGCGTGGTCACCCTTATGACATTGCAACTTTATCAGGTTAACAAATACGACCCTTCAATTCGCTTACGTACTTCCGTAAATTATAGTGCGTTACCAACTTTCAGATAACAGAATTAATGAAGTTTGTTAGACAGATTAGTAGCCGTAGTATCGATTGTTGCTTGCTTTATATCGCACATTTGGAATGAATAAGCACAAAACGTCTTTGAAGTAACATCTTCGGCTGCCTCCTTTCCCTAAACGAAATGTCTTGCCTGATTTAGCGAAAATTGGATGACATAGCGTTGCTGCGCTATGTTTGCAAACATTTGCAGGCAGCGATTGTCACTTTACCGCGGCCATGTTTCGACGATGGTTGGTTGGAATGGCCCAAGGTAGTGGAGGGTGCCAGCCTGAGCCGGCTGGTGTTATTCGCATTCATCAGGCTGTTTCTCTTATTGCAAACGCCACCGCTAGCGCCGAGCTGCTTGAAGCTACCCCGTTAAAGGGGCCCCCTAACACTTTCGTCGCACCAGTTTTCATGTGCGTGTTGCGTAGGCTGGAGGGTCGACAGAGAAATGCTACAAGAACGACAGCTATGGGAGCAGGCAGTGCGAAGTTATTAAGGAGACAAAGTTCAAAATACAAGCAAAAAAAAAAAATGGGGGCCCTCTACTCGAGTTTCGCTCAGGTGATCGCATTTCACTCTCCACAAGCGTTATAGGGACAAGCCAATGGTACTGGCTTTAGGCGCCTACGTAGCGGAAGTTCGCACGCCAGTGTAGTGATGACGACGTTGCCATCACTGCACTGTCAACATAACAACGTGGAGCGAGAGCGTGCCGCGCTGTCAGTGATGAGCTTTTCTGACCACTCCGACTTGTCAGAGTTACAGCGGGCACTTCTGCTTTAGACCGAGGCTTTACGCGTCGTTCCGTGTAACGACACTCCAAGGCAAGTGCCGTCGTGTTTAAACTCGCCATCATGACCACTGAGAGGGGCCGGCGAATACGACCATACTGCGCAACGTTTCTTCACGGGTTGTACAGCTAAGCGCGCAGACATGGAAGTGCAGAAGTGGGAATAGGGAATTTTCGCGTATCCGCCTAACCCCAATGCGCAAAGCACTTTGCCTAGAGCGGAATACCGGGGGTAAGCATTGCATGTGCAAGCGCGGCAGACCACCGGGAGCGTTTTCCGTCTGCTTCGAATCTTTCGCGGGGTCGTCGCACGCTATGTAGCCCTCGAGTTGCTAACTGACGGTTTTATTTTCTTTAGCTTTGTATGATGAAGCTTCGACTGTAAATCACACGTAACAATTCGGACACCGTTTCTTAGCGCGACACTCAAATTGTCGAGGCTGTAGGTTTAGCGAGGGGTTGCCGGATTCTAGGGGGACATACATCACGCGGTTTTGCTTGTTCTGTTTACCAGTCACAGCTAGTGCTACTTGACTGTGATCCGGTATCCAGTACGCCTTTGCGTACACCGATTTAGCAGACACGTTCAAGTTCCCGTATAGCGACGCTCGCGATACGACACACTTTGACAGAACGGCAAATTCCACTCAGTGATTCAGCGCTTTAGCGAGTCGCGAACGTACACAAGAGAGATGAAGCAAAGAGATTCTTTCCGTATGGACTCGTCTAACCAAAAGGCAAGAGCGAAACGGAAGCCAGCGCCTGCATCGCGTTTTATAATTGTGGGGATCTTTCTACTAAGACTGCGTCTATTTGGTGTTGAATAAAGACCTACATAAGATAAAAACAAAGCCGAATATTACTTGCTTACCGATGTAGTGCCGCGAGCAATTATAATGCTACTTTCATCCAATCCCAGGCTCGAACTCTCAGTTCGTGATTTCCACCACGAATAGTTCTGACGAGTGCCACTACGCGCTGATACGGTCGGCAGCGATGTGATGATTTCATCTTTGCTTATTTCGATTATGGCTGGAACATGCTCAGTAATGCCTGACTTGTTCGTTTTCAGTACAAGTTTTCAGTACAACAAATAACTTGTACGTAGCTTCCTTTAAACACACACACACACACACACACACACACACACACACACACACACACACACACACACACACACACACACACACACACACACACACACACACACACACACACACAAAGCCAAGTAATGTGGGCAGTGCTCCCAGTGTCGTTATTGTTTGAAAGAAGAGCAGCCGATTTGCAGCTGTTTCTTAAAGCAAATTGAGAATTCCTTGTCGAGTGCTGTGGAATAATATTTGACTCAAATGTTCACAGGAGCCTAGATGACTGACGCGCTTTTTTTCTTCGTATATTCATGAAGTGTTGCAGGACCCCTCTGACACATCAGGATTAACTCTCACATGGCAGTAACTGCTCGGTCGTCAATCTTAGTATTTTTCTGTGAGCCTTCATTGTGTAGTTTGCTTTATTTCCTGTGTTAGGAAACGGTGCTTGTGGATCATTTAAGACTTTCTGATACTATGGCTCATTGTTCTGCCGTTCAAATACGCACGTTTGTGGATTTGACTGCAGGACTACAAGGCGTTTCACCCCAAGCTGCCCTCAGGCGATAAGTGTATGGCCATTGTGCGCAAGATGATGGAGAATGCTGGGTTCCAGGTCAAGCAAAGCAAATTACTTGAGACCAACTGGCGGCTCTCGGGTACGGAAAATCTGGAAGGTAGGAGCCACTTTAGGTGCTTTTTGTGTTGCACATTATAGGCGCTAGGCATTACGGGAACTCCAAAGCAGCGTTAACGATGGACACTGCTGTGCTTTGTCAGAGGCTCTCAGCGCAACATTCATGTGCATCATTCTTGAGATAAAATAAATAATAGAGAAAGTGGAAAAATGAGCCAGGCCTGCGCGGAACCGCAGGACAGTGGCAGCGTGAGCTGGAGGACCGACCTTCTTAGAGGCCATTTTAAACGCTTGGGGAAACTAGTGCAAGTAGAGGTGGACGGTATCCCCTGCGCCATAACTCTTATCATTTCGCCAAGTAGGGAAGTACCCGCTACGTCATAACTACTGCGGTATTGTAACGTGCGAATCTCTATAACTGCACATCTTAGAGAGTTTCTTGGCGTTGTTTTCCGAGAACGAACCGAACTCTCGGCCTGGCGTCGACGGCGAGCTGCGGTTTGGGCTTCTCTCTGCACAGCTGTCTGTTGTGCCCGACGTTGCCTTGCTGCAGCCGCGCGCGTAGCTCTGCGATTCGCTTCTTCAGCAGCGGTCCGCACCTTGCGAGGAGGCGCCATCAGGTATATCGAAGAACCAAGTAATGTTGCTGACGGGGCTGCGTACGTCGCCTGCCGCGTGATGCATGGCACGATACTACAAAACTGCTTCAAGGGCAGCGCTTCGTAATAATGATGACGGAAATGTTGAAGAATTTTCATAATGATGATGTCGATGATGCCTGTGTAATGGATTCACAGCTACAAAGCATGTAGCCCAGTGTTCTTTCAAATGATTCTTCGAACTCTCTATGCAGTCCACTTTTCCCGACGTGCAGTGGCGTATTGTTATTTTGCCACGTAATATTACATTTGTTAATGCGATTCCTCGGCAGACGTTATACCTGTTTAGGCCCTTCAGCGAATGCTTTTCAAGCACAGGCGTGGCAGAGTGGTAGGATGGTCGACTGCCCCGCAGAAATTGTGGGTTCGAATCCACGCAGAGGACGTGGTTTTAATCCTCCTCGGTCCTTGTTATTTTTTCTAAAATTTGCGCGATAGCGGTTACGGACAACTACGGCGCAAAAACGGCCTTTGTTGGGATCTCATAACAGCTTACGCTGTAATAATATAAAGTGATCCAAGACTAAAGCTATTTACGCAAATATAACTATAACTTACTGTCACCGCTGCGCTACTCAGAGCTTTACTTATAAACACTTAAAGGGTCCCTGAAACGTTTTTTTTTGACATTGCGTCATTGATTAGGCAACACAATTGTGAAATAATTCACGCCATAAATAAAGCGAAGCACCATGCGCTAAGGCAGCTATGAGCTTATTTCTGTCGCCTTCCTCCTTACCACTGCTGTTCCTCCTCAACTCGATCAGCTGCGGAGTGCGCGCTAGCGACGACTGCGCCTTCCTCGTCAGCCGCCTTGCAAAGCCCTCCGCAGCGACATAGCGCCCCTATATCTTTACTGAGGTCCCCGGCCTCGGCAGTGCTAGCCTCTGTAATAGAGCGCTGGCGAATCGTGTATACGCCGCCAGATGCCGCGACGATACCGTTGGATGAAACGAAGGAGCACGTTGTTGGAGCACATTTTTGCAGTTAGATTGGGAAAAATACGTGCACGTCACTTGTTAGGGGGATAATCAGCGGCCTCCCATTCCATCGTTTGATAGGCGGGGGCGTTTGAAAACGCATTTCGACGAGCCGCTGCGATATTTTGCGATGCGCGTGTTCGAAGCCTTATTGTAAATTATACACTTTACGCAGAGCACTGAAATCCGTCCTCTAATGATTCTAATGACTCGCTCTACCGGATCACCATGTTTTCACAAAATCGTCAAAACCGTTTCAGGGTCCCTTTAAGTTTAGTTATTGCCTTTTTCTACTGCGTGTTTTACAGCGAATATTTTTCTAGCCGTGTCAGTGATAAATCAGCAAAAAATACCGATGCGGGTATGAATTAAAGATATGCAAATATGAGCCACACCCGATTCGTTGAGCATTAATCGTCAGAGAGTGTGCCCCATTACATCTATGTAATGTTGGACTTCCGAAAACCTAAGTCCCCTCAAAAAATACCTGTGCGGGTATGAATTAAAGATATGCAAGTGCGAGCCACACCCGATTCATTGAGCATTAATCTTCACAGAGTGTGCCCCATTACATCTATGTAATGTTGGACTTCCGAAAACCTAAGTCCCCGGTTCCACGACAAAAGGTGTTCGCTTTGGGTTTGGCGTCTCATATGATGTAAATAGTAAACCAGACAAAAACTAGCTCTTTCTCTTTGTGCTATACAAGTTTGGTCTAAAGTGCCACGCCATGTATGTTGCGGCATTATTGGCGCAAGCATTGACATCATTATGTAATATATTGCAGTACGACACCGTCATGATGTCATCTCAACCCCCATATGTGATGGCATCACCACTTGGCCACATTACTTTGGGTACCTTTAGTATTGTTCTCCATGTGGAATTTCATTCCTCTCATTGTAATGTGGAGGCCGCATGCGGTGTGTACCCTCGAAGAGCAACGCGCTGATGAAGGGTAGTAATGTATGTATGTATATACGTACGTACGTACGTACTTATGTATGTATGTATGTATGTATGTATGTATGTAGTGTATGTATGTATGTATGTATGTATGTATGTATGTATGTATGTTTGCGTGTGTGTTTCCGTGCATTTTGCCAGGGTGACCGCTGCCGCGGCTCTAGACAATCAAACATGTTTATACCTTTCATCAAAATTCTCTGTTCGCTCTTTGTCATGTGCGACACAGCTTCGCTGTCATCTGCCTGACGCTATAAAATTGCGCATGCATTTTTTTCGTTTTTGTGATTGATTATGACTGTTGATTGTGTCACGTAGGTTGAGGTCTCTGTTAACTATTTTTTTCTGCTCCTGGACGTTATATTTGTCATGTTCTGATACACTAAATACATCTTTACTCTGCTTCTCAGTAAATGTGCGGGTGGAGGGGCCTTACATTGTGGCAGCATTAATATATAGTTATTACTTTCAAGGCAAGGAGTATGCGTCCCTGCAAGCTGAGATAAATAGCAAATAATAAGTAATGTACTAGAAGGATTAGGAAGAAATGGAACACTGTCGTGCAAACGGCCCACCTGTATAAAAACAATCTGTTCACGTTTGAACTCACACTGAGGCGATGGTGTCTTAAGTAACTAAGTAAATCGTGTCGTATAATTATTAAAGCCTAACACGTAGGATATCATTTTCGCTCCTTTTTGGCTGCTAAATTGCAAATCAAAATCGGTAACATGTTAGAATATTCTTAGTAACTTGATTTGAATTGCTCTGTATGACGCCTGTTATATATTAGTGTGTGTGGCGATTTCGAAATGCTAAAGGAACCGGAATTATCCAACTAGTTTCTTGAGCTTTCAAAGATAAAGGGGTCATGAAAAAAATAGGGAGCAGCCCTGTTGTAATTTTCATCACTTCAGTAAGCACTGGACATACTTTTTCCGAGATATTTCAGCGCAGCATTGAGTGTACATTTACTAACGCCCTTTTCGAATCCTGGCGTTCCTGCGCTCCTGAGACGGCCATGGGACACTGCAGGCCGGCATAGGTACCATTCAGTGATGTTTAAGTGATATCAATCTAAGACGGTTAAAAACCTAAACATGTTTTTAAGGTTCGTCTGCTCTAAACTAATAGATTTATATGAAAGCTAGAAAACAAGAAAATAAGTGGAACCCGTGCCGTGCAACCGTTTGGATCCAAAACTTGAACACGTTTTTCCCATAGCTTCCGAGGGTGCGCCAATCTCAGAGGTCATGGTGGCGACTAAAGCGACCTCAGCTGCAAAGCTGAGGGGAACCAGTGCCGGGAAATCGAAACCCTGGTTTTTATCGCTCTAAATGAACCCATACGATGTAATAGAACAATGCACATTATAGATTGCAGGGTCAGGATTCCGATACAAACATCGTACAAAATTTTCGGAAAACATCTCGTGACCCTTAAACAAGGGTCACAAATAATTAGTAACATTAATGCATTCGGCTTTTAAATGTACCAACTTGGTTTCTTGCGGAACTAATGCCCGACATTTGCATACTTTAAGTTTAGTGCATGAAGTTGAGAAATTTTGGCAGTATCTTTAAAAGTTTTATATGTCTAGTGATGAAGAGATCATTCATTGAAGAACAAGCCATGCCGCTAGAGCTCTAGTGACCTTCCGTGTTCTTCATCGTATTCCACTTCATCTGTTCAAGCCTTCATCTTCCCTCGAGCGTCTGTTCTAGTTTATATGTAGAACTAGCACATGCATCCTGGAGCAACGCATTTTCATGTCTTGTGGGGTTGGTAAGTGTACGAATGCCTGCGATGTGAGTGCATTCACTCATAGCTGACTACCAGCTGCCGATTACATACAGCAGCTATAAAGTAACTGCTACAGCCCCATTTCAGCTATTGAGAGAAGCTCCTTAGCGTTATGTGCATGTGATCACAATAAACGGGATAACGTGGACGAAAAGAAAAAGAAGCAAGACACTCGCATTACTGACGAATTCGCCAAAGGTGAACAACGTAGGTTTATCCTTCATCCACATCTGGACTTCTTCTCTTGCCCCAGATCTGATCAAGGGCACCTGCCCAGTGATGCATCGAGTGCTACCAGAGCTGCGCGAGGAGTTCATCCGCGACTGCGCTCACGCTGCGGCGCGGGTGCTGCCACGAAACGGCGACGAGTTGACCTTCTCGTACACCACGTTCATGGCCTTGGCGGAGGTCGATCCTGCCAAGGCGTCCAGCAGCGTTACGGACACTTTGGCAGCACGCTTTTTCGGGCGACACCGAATTATGATTTAGGGCATCTCGCATTACTTGCGTGGCCACTCTATATTCGTCATGTAGATAGAGCACTGTGTTTAGAGAGGTCTTCTTCCGTGTTGGGCATCTGCTCATAGGACTACGAATTTAGCTTCACACTGGTGTGTATCTATCTAGAAATTTAAGCGAGTATGGCTCGCTGATTTGTTAAAAGCATTTGTACACAATTTTATCCCCTGCAATATCTGTTCAAGCGAGGCGAAGGATGGTATTTGAAGGATCTGTTATACTGTACTGGTTGTGAATGGACGACTTCAAATTAGTATTCTAAATTCACTGTAAGAAATACGCCCTGAGTCCCAGAGATTCCCCTTACGAAAGTTTTTAGTAACATTAAATTGAATGTCTGTAGACTACTACAACCTACTAACAACGAATATACCATCTAGCAACAGTCTATGCCCTTATTTGCCAACTCCCTGTGAGCATCCTTCCTACAAATGTCCATCTTTCAACAGACACCTGTTCATAGGGTGTCTGCTAACTTTATACCAACGACCTATAAACTTACTTCTTGCGCCCTAGAAACATGTCTGAAGACAGTTCTTACTACAAGCTACCAAGAACCAACAGACTGTCTAGCAACAGCCTACATACTTATCTGCCAACTTCCTGCGAATATTCTGCCAACAAATGACCACCAACTTACAACAGACTTCATAGGGTGACTGCAGACTGAACCAGCATCCTACAAACATTTTCCTTTTGACACCATAGTAGCATGTCCTAAAGACACTTTTCACTAGAACCTATGCATCGTTCATTACCAACTTTCTATGTACCTTCTGGAAATAATTTGCCACCAACTTTCAAACGACATGTTCATAAGGCATCTGATGGCTTTGTAGCGTCATCCTATGAACATATTTCTTGTGATATCCTAGTAACGTGCTGTGGAAAGGATGTTTGTAGGATCTCTGTAGCTCGTCTATTTGGCTTAGTATATTATTTAAATAATTGATTAATAATACTACTGAAGCATGTCTCATACATGCACTGTTTAAACAACATTTGGCTTAGTACGTCATTTAAAGAATTGATTAATAATTCTGCTGAAGCATGTGTCACACATGCACTGTTGAACAATCCACCAGCATAGGCTTTGGACTCTCTAGTCATGCCGTGGCGCGACATGTGTAAGTATGCGTGAATGAGTTGTCCAACCAAGCAGTGCAACCTAGAAGGCGCTTTCCTTTTTTTTTCTCCACGTAGCTGAGGTGCATGTACACCCACCACGAGTGTTTTGAAGTGTGGGCTATCCATTGAGTTTTTGGGTATGTATTGTCTTAGGGAAGTGTTTGTAGTACCTAGGGCCTTGTTCTTTAGGTAGTGCAACTCTTGTGCTACGAGCGGTCATGGTCAAAAAACAGCAAAGTGTTCAGGGTGCGGGGCAGCTGTGAAAATGGAAGTTTGTGCTGAAGAGAAGGCAGAAGAAGCTGACGCCAAATGTACAGTGCGAGATTGCGGCAAAAATGGAAAAAATGATGGCTGCTCAGAGCGGACTTATGGACAGAATCCCTGAGCTTGAAAATGCGTTGGCAAAAGAGCGTGAGAAAACGCAGGCCATGGGAGAGAGGCTTAGGTTAGCAGAGGAGGGACTAGCCATGGTAGTTAAGGAAAACAAAGAAGCAGGCAACAGCGAGAATAGTACTGCGCCGACCTCCAGCGCGGGAGGGGCGCAAGGACAGGGTGTGGAAAACGCAGGTGCAAAGAGAGCTGGGTACAGCTCTCAGGAAGTAGCTTTGCAGGAGGGGGTGGACAATGTAGCAGCTGTGACTCAGGCTAAACACCCAGACAGTAGCCAGGTGCAGGTGACTCCAGCTGGAAAACCTCAGTGGGCTATCATAGCTGGCGAGTCCAATTTAGTTGGATGCGCCGAGGCACTCAAAGAGAGGGTGAAAGGCGACAAACGAGTATTGGTAGGGAGCCCAGGACATAGGCTGGGTTCAGTCATGAGGCAAGCAAGAGAAAAACTCACGTCTGGGGCTCACGGACGCAACCTCGTGATGATTGTGGCAGGGCTAAACGACGTCTTCAACAAAGAATCGTCAGGATTAGCGACGACCTTGGCAAAAGGCGTCGACGACATGCGCGCCATCTCCCCCAGGTGCAGATAGTAGTGTGCACGGTACCGGAAATACCAGTGCGTGACGGCAACCTCTAAAGAGCGGTTGTCGATGCAAACAAAGAAATATGGTGTACGAGTCGAGAGAAGGGTTTCGAAGTAGTGGAAGTAAACAGGGAGGTGCATAGGTGGGGGGGGGGGGGGGTTTGCTAAAGAGACAGAATTCACTTCGATAGGAGACTTGGTCATGAGGTGGGTTGGCGGCTTGCCGGACGTGCAGTGGCTTTTTGGTGGGAACGCGGGCCCTTCGGTGTTCGGGGTAGCAAGGAACAAAGGAAACAACCAGGGGGATTTTCCGGCAGGTAGCACTGAGAAATGCCAGAAAAAGATAAAAGGAAGAAAAGAGCGAAGGCACGTGTAACAATTAGTTACATAAACATGCAGGGTGGCAGAAAAAAGGCAAAATGGTTAGAGATTGAGCAACAGTTAAACAAAGAAAAGATAGGCGTTTATGTGGTTACAGAAACACACCTTAGAGGCCTGGAAGAGCCACCACATGTTGACAATTATGTTTGGGAAGGGTGCAACAGGAGCATATCAGAAAGAAAAGGTGGGGGCGTTGGAATGCTTATTCATAGCGGAGTCAAATGGGAGAGAGTAAAATAAACGTGTTCTGAGCACCTCTGGGTTTCGGGCACGGTAGGTGGAAAGAAAACGTGGCTAGGTGTAGCTTACATGTAGACGGGAAATAACTGTAAGGAAAAGAATCTGGAGATAGAGAATTGCATAAACAGCGATATTAAAGAATTTGATCACGGGGCCGAAATCATCCTCCTAGGGGATATGAATGCCCACATCCACGACCTTGACGGATATACAGACACCAATGGGAGGTTATTGCCCGATCTTCGCGAGCACCATAGTCTTGTGATAGTTAACACGGGGCCCAAGTGTGATGGACAGATCACGCGGGAGGTCAGAAACAGGCAATCGAACATTGATTATTGTCTTATGACAGAAGGAATCTATGAAAAACTGAGAGAAATGAGAATAGACGAGGACGGCATGAACAGCTTCGGTAGTGATCATAAATGGATAACGTTACAACTGGGATATAAAACTGAAAATAATAACTGACAACAAAGAGCGTAAAGGGAAAAGTCAGAGAGGCGGAGAAGATTTACTGGAGGGCAGCGATGGAAAAAAACCGACTCTGAATAACTACCGAGAGGGCAAAAACGAAATAAAGAGGGAGGCATTTTATGATAATTCAAGAGGAAGCGCTTTACTGTTTGAAGCGAGATCGGGCTGCCTTAGAACGCGTATTTATAAAGCGAAATTCAGTAAAGAAGAAGAAAAATGCACATGCTGTGAGGAAGATAGGGAAACGACGGAGCATGTTCTGACTAAATGCGGAAATATCCACCCAGGTGTACATTTGGACACCACCCTACATGAAGCCTTGGGTTTTAGGGCGAAAAACGGGAAGCTGAACATAGCCGCGATTGAAATAAGTAAGAGACGGTTAGAATACTGGTGGCAGAAAACTAGAGAGAACGGACAAAAATAATTATTAAGGAAAAATATGGACTTTCTGCCATAAGGGGCAGGGAACTGGGCTATGAATTTCCGTTTTAGCTATAGTATGATCGATTTGATTGAAGTAGATTTAAAAGGCATGAGGACAATTTAAAGAGAGAGAGAAAATAAAGAAAAGCTCTAAAATCTTCTTACGAGCCTGGTGGCGCACATGTTACCGCCCCGTTACAAAGGGGACGCTCATAGCATCCATCCATCCATCCATCCATCCATCCATCCCCTATTAGCAGAGCTCAGAACTCCGGACTAGTGCAGTCAACTCCATATGTTGTTCGAGCCATAGAGAACATCGCTGTAAAGTGCCTGCCCAGTATTTTCAGAATCAACAGAAAGGCATACATTGCATAATTACGTGTCGTCGCATATCACAACTTAATTCTTTAACAAAGGAAAGGCGGTATTCCGCACTCTGGTCAAATGTTGCTCGCCGAAAGTCTCTGTTACCTTAATCCGCTATTAACTGACCAGCAAAACTGTATGCATAAGCGATTCGTAAGTGTTTGACAACGTGCCTTTACTTCTTGTAGCTGCAGGAAGAAGTCTAAAAAACTTGTGTCCACGGTTCTTCTGCGTGAAAATGCGTCGAAACGGCTGACTCGTGACTGAACTCGCACTGCAACTGGCAGGTCGTGCCGGTCAGGCGAGCGCGCAGAGCGCGCCGCGAGCCTTTATAGTTACTGTATATGTTCCCCTTGGTTTGATTGATTGATTTGTGGGGTTTAACGTCCCAAAACCAGCTCTGATTATGAGAGACGCCGTAGTGGAGATCTCCGGAAATTTCGACGACCTGGGGTTCTTTAACGTGCACTGACATCGCACAGCACACGGGCCTCAACATTTCGCCTCCATCGAAATGCAGCCGCTGCGGCCGGGATTCGATCCCGCGACCCTCGGGTCAGCAGCCGAGTACCATAGCCACTAGACCACCGTGGCGGGGCATATATGTTCCCCTTGGGGAACAGAGTGGCGTCTGTGACAGGACGCGCCGCTTGCGCCCCCATTCGCCTAGAGCGCTCACGTGCGCAAATTGCAACCTTTTCAGGGAAAGCCAACTTCACGGATGCGCATGCTCTGACGCTTGCCGCGCCACCACTGCCGCGCCGCCCCTGTCCCGAGTCCGGCGCGTCCGAGGTTGGCAGAGCTCAGCTGGTTCGCTTGTGGCAGCGTGGTGTGTTGTTTATTTTCGCAAATCTGCGATTCGCTAAAATGGATTTCGCTATGGTTAGTGGCCAGCTTTTCTTTTCACCCGCTTGTGTTTTCAAGGCTCAGAATAAACTCTGTCCTCTCAACCGTTCCAACATCATCATCAACAACAACCGCAACAAAAACATTGACACTCGACGCAAAGTGGTTGACTGATTTCTGGAGTTTTACGTCCCAGGGAACCAGCTATGATTATGAGAGAAGCTCGACGCAAAATGATTAAGTCGTCCTGGCCGGGCGTTGAAATGGGTACAGCTGGTTATGTCCCCAGCTCATGCGACCCTGTACTTAATTCAGCTTAATAGTACGTTCCAGAATGCACATCCCTACGCCAAGCCATGCACAAAATCGGATTATATGAGAAATTATAACTAAGAAGCAGTACTTTTGGGATAGAGTAGGCGTAAATGTTTAGGATATGTAGAGCTTCACGCCCACATAGTAACAGCTGGCTAGCCGGTGACAAAAATAAACCGGAAAGGAAAAAATGTGCGCGTGTGAACATGCATAACGATTCACGTAGATGTAGCGCAGGGCGCTACGCAGCACAAAATTTTGAAGCCGTATCCAGTTTCTGTGGCGCAAGATATTCCTAGATGTGCGTAGAATTCTCTGTGAAGATAGTCTTTCTTACTTGTTTTATGTCTGCTTGTCGTTTTTCAGTGTACTTATTTTTTTGTAATGCGCTGCATCAAGAACGACATGAAACGATCGATTTGTTCAACTTATCTCGTCCGAGGTGGCGTTTTCATTTGATATTAAAAAAAAGCTTCTACCGACAGTGAGGGTACTCGAACAATTTATAACACCGTTATGTCTAAACTGATAAATCAATTGTTTGTTCGAGTCACCTTCCGCAGTTGTACGCGAAAGTCTTCCCGCCAGCGACGCTCAATGAACGAGCGAGAAAGCCGTCTCCTACGTTGGAGAGGAGCGGCTTTCCTGCTTAACGCGAATGGATGTGCAAGATGGCGGACCTATGCGCAACTTTGTTCCCGTATGCAGCATATACAGTAACTCTACGAGCCTTGGGCTAAGGGCGCCATTTAGACGCTAGCGGAATTACACTTCTCCCTTTGTGTAAGCGCCGAATGGGACGACCGGAGCAACGCCGCAGCCGATCGCGGAGGCCACGGTACAACTGTCGAGAATCCCTGTGCCGTGTCGCGGTGCCGCTGATGTCTAGATTAACGTGTTCACATGTTCACAGTAGCCAAGCCATCTATCACCCCTCGATTGGCCAGATTGCCGCTTACGCATTCCACTACTGCGCGAAGGCAGGTTTCACTATCGTGTTACACAGATGCCTATAATAATAATAATAATAATAATAATAATAATAATAATAATAATAATAATAATAATAATAATAGTAAACTTCATTGCTCACATCCAGAAGTAGTACACAGAAACGGACCTGTCAAAGTCTCCGAAGACTTGAGTGACTAGGCCCGACAACGTCGGTTACAGCGATGTGGTTACATAATATTCAGACAAAATTTTTGAATGCACAGACAATTTGAAAGGAATTCTTGTTCACATGTAATAACAAACAAAAGGAGAAGAGACGAAGAATGATCATAAATTGCAAATAAGCCTTAACAAACAATTTTGTAAGTCTGAGATTAACTTCTTCAAATCTTTTTTTTTTTTTTGAAGTGACAGAAAAGAACTCTTCAGATAATCCATTAAAAATTTTCGGAATATATACACTTCTTCTAGCTTGACCATATCTAGTGGACGAGCAGGGTACATAAAAAACGCTTTTTTTTCTCTCAATGAACGACTAGTAACATAAGGCACTTTGAAGTCATCGTTACAACTATGTCGCAGAATAACAGCTCGAGTAAACAAGTCTCAGAACATGCAAAAACCTAATTCACGAAAAATGTTATGGGAATGTAGCCTAATACCGTAAGCAACGCTTTTCAGTATGTTTCTAAGTAAGTTGTTAATTCTTGTTTCCCATCGCTCTGTGCAAAAGGCGAAAATCGTGATGCCATATCTCAGCACACTGTATGCTAGTGCGTGAACAGTCATTTTCTTGACTGGTAGGGGTACCAAGCTTTTTATTTTGAAAAGCAAACACGCAACACTTCTAAGTTTGGCACACAGAAAAGCCATGTGATGTTGCCAAGACATTCCGCTATGAAAATTTATACCCACGTACTTGAACGTCTCTACATATTCTACTGCAGTACAATTGCGCTGGTTACAATTTTCAGTATGAAGAAATAGTGGCACATTGAGTCTTTGAATTTTTCAAGGGCTTCGAAAGCAGATGACCTTGGTTTTGTTTTTATCAACTGTTACACCATTTTCATTAAACCACAGCATGGCCTTATGAATTGCACTCTGCAGAGCGTTAATGGCACCTTCATACCGTAAGTGACGTGTAAGAAGCACCGTGTCATCCGTATACTGATACACACTAGTTTTGTTAATTAACGAGGGAAAGTCATTCATAAATAAATTAAATAATAAAGGTGCCGACACTGATCCCTGTGGAACACCCGTTGTAATATACCTCCTAGTGCTAATAAGTTCTTTGCTTCCCATTACCACCTGTGATCTGTCCTGCAGATGATTATGGAGAACGTTGTAAAAAGGCCCCCTGAAACCCTAACGAAATAGCTTTTCCAACAAAATATTATGGTTCACAGTTTCAAACGCTTTCGCCAAGTCCAAAAATAAACTACAGCAAAATAAGTTGTTATCTAGAGCTGAATATATTTCATCGGTAAACTCTTCTAATAATGTTATAGTACTACGCTCGGCAATAAAACCAAACTACCTTGGAGTAAGAACCGAAAATTTCTGCAGAAGGGATATCATACATTCTAGAAGAAGCTTTTCCAGTATTTGGGAGAGTATAGGCAAAATTGAAATTGTCAAGTTGCTTGAACAACAAGCAACTTGACAGAGGCCCGTAGCCACCTACAGTGCAGGCAGCGATGGCACACATTCACAAAAAGAAAAGAAAATCATATCGAAACACATCTTCAGAAATAAATATGTGGAAAAAAATTATACAATTTCATAAAAAAACAGCCACGTTAGTAAGAAAGAATGAAGACAGCAATATTTTACACTCATTTACTATGTGAGCATGGATTTATGAAATGCTCGTGAGGAGTTCGTGCAGAAGTTATCAGCAATTCAATGTGTAATTTATGAAATGAATTCAAAAGGGTTGGTAGCGTGTATGATAGTTTCTGCATAGAATAGTTTGCCCGCGTTGTGACGACCATCCACTGTTTTATGTAACGAGTGCCACATGAATGAGTGTTTTTGGCAACATTAGATAACACATGGAAAACTAAGTTTTCTTTTATCTCTCGTTTAAACGCTAGACTTATAATTGTAAAGGCTAAACACGCGGATGATATTTCCTTTCGAAAATAAATCTGAAGTATGGGAATTGTAGGGTACGTTGAAAAGTGCTCGTAGAAATTTTTTCTGCAGTATATGAAGTCTTTCAAGAATGGTATGCGTCGTCGTTCCCCATACGAAAAAACAATAATACAAGGAATGCAAAAAAAAAAAAAAAATAGAGCGCATTGTAAACAAGAAGCTTTATTTTGACCGAGGGATCAACCACATTATTTTTTGCTTGTCGGCGGCCGTCTTTGCGTTCCTTGAGTAGAGCGCGTCGCAACGTAACTGGCTATCATATACGTCACACAAGACAAATTATGCTCTGGCAATGTCCTGCGTTACGTGACACAGAGTTCAGCAAAGAAGAGGACTGGGAGGAAGCCCTGAGAAGCGGCGACCTTTCGGTTCAACTTCGGGCTGTCCAGAGAGCCTGCGAGAGGGCGGAGGGCCACGGTCTTCCTGTCCCTGCGTGGGAGCGGCCCGCAACTGCTACAGGATCCCCCTAAAAGGGGACGTCCAACTGCAGTTTCTCAGGACAAAAATAAAGTTCTGTGCCTGCCTGCCTGCCTGCCGTGGCTGAAGCAATGCGTCGGCAGGACGCCGAAGCCTGCGCGGCGATAAAGGCATCGAGCTACTGCAGCGCTATCTCCCGGCGCGCATATTAACACGACAATTTACGACTTCGCTTCATCATTCCTAGATGGCGGCACCACCGTTTAGAACCAAGAGTGCTAAATAACCTTGCTTTAACCGGACATCAGATGCAAATTGAAAAGCGGTGTACTTCATATAAACCTGTTTTTTTCCTCCGTACTGCAAGTCTGTCGGTGGTGTGGTTGTACCGCTTCCAGCTTATACCGTCGCACCCTGGCTGGTTGGGGGTTGAAATCGCAGCGAGTGGTACTTTTTCTGTAATAAGTGTGTGTTTATTTTTCAGACATCTACTTCCGTTAGGGAAGTACGTCACAGATTTTTTGGTGGACCGCGGCATAAAACACTTCGTGTTAAAAAATCTTGGGTTTCACGGTAATGCTGGTGGATGATGAATCAGCAGGTGCAACAGTACATGCTTCGGAAGTGTTTGTTGACATAGTGCTGTGCTGTAGCCATAAGCGGGTTGAAGTATAAACGAAGGAAATTAACAGCAGCCATCACCATGAACTCTGATAGAAGTGTCTCTCAAACCTTGCCATTTATCTCTTGCAGTGCTGGCTTATTTTGAAGGTGTCTCAACTCTTCTTTCATCACTGCCATTCATACACAGTAAAGCATAGTTTTTAGAGTGCTGGCAATACAGACGACGATTAACAACCCTGGTGTACATTGCCGCTTTCTTGAAGCTGTAAAACTGCTACCCGTTGGGACAGCCCTGCCATTTTGTCTCTCTAGGTAGGAAATCCTGAAATAACGAGGAAGAAAAACATTGAGCACAGAGCTACATTTACCATTAATTAACAGAGAATTTGCTGCCTAATTTACAATGCCCCCAAAACAAGCATGCAGTCGTATGTCTCATGAAAATGTAATCTTCCGCACCAGTGATTCCAATTTATCAGGCCATTATTGCAGGTAGAAGTTGGACTAGTTGATGCAACATTTGTGGGACAAGGAGCGAAAACTTTACGTTGAAAAATACGTTTACAAAAGGGACACAGACAAGAAAGACTCGACGTGCAACTGAGTTCAATAAGCAATGTAGTTCTCGTCAAGTTTTCGCTCTTCTTCCCACAAATGTTACTCTCACGCTTTACTCAACTACTGTAGGTGTCACAAATGAAGGTAAGCATATAGAACATGCGGAAAATGTTGTTTGTTTGCAGGGATGTCGAGCCTTTTATGAAGCACTGATAGTGGCAAAGCCAGGCCTGAACTTTTTAGAATTTTAACGTTGCCCTGCGAACAGCCAAACATACTTATACGACTAATGCCAGCCAAAATTTTATATGTACATGTTCCTGGAAGTTGTTAGTAGTATTTCGTTTCCAGTGCGAATCACCAGCTGGTGCCAAACAATAAAGCAAAATATAAATTAAATCATAACAGTAGGGTTGAAACCTTGGTCATATTGTACATAACGCTCAAAAAATGAAGCAGTCAAAAAGACAAACGCGGCGAAGTGGCACACAACAAGCATTCGCGTCTTCTACTTCTCCATGCTTTATTTTTCATTCATGACTGATTCATTCAACAATTTGAGTACATCGGAAAGTACCGTATGCAGCGCAACGGCGACAAGACAGGAGTTACGAATGATCTCATCAGTAAATAAATGCGCAATGGTTGACGACAATATACGCAATCAGTGTCCGGAAGGAGGAGCTTTTTTTGCAGTAGTGGTCATGCTAAAATAAGCTAGATTCAGAGCGGTACAACTGCCACGTGGAGGGTGAGCATGCCGGGCAGGCTCTTTCCTTACTGGGTCGTCGAGTGCACAGTGAACTGAAGGGACGTTTCCATTTGCAACAATCGCAAATGTATCGAACGCAAATGCATTGATTGGCGCATTTGTTAACGACTGTAAACATGTTTGTGAGCGCGCTCCCGGTTCTTTCGCGATAGAACGTTAGCACAGCTTTTGAGACGCCATGCGATATGTAACTGGCACACGGGGAATTCTGGCTATTACACTCTTAGCTGCAACAGAGTGCTGGACACTCCTTTCGGCAGAGTAAACGCCTGTCCCATATTTCACTCTCTTTTCAGGAGTGCTGGGCAATCTCTGCAGCACAGACTGCGCGTACTCTCTCGCACAGAGTTCTGTCACTCTGGCTGAAGGGGAGTGAGCGAGAGTGAAGTAATGCTTCTCCGCGAGAGTTCGAGCAGTTCTGTCACTCTGGCTGAAGGGGAGTGAGCGAGAGTGAAGTAATGCTTCTCCGCGAGAGTTCGAGCACTCTTTCCAGAACGTAACAGGGAAAGAAAATTCAACATATAACTTTGAACATATAAACACCCCTTGCGCAAAGCGTTCAGAGTGCCTCGACTTTCGCTGTATTGCCAGTGGGAACAGCGGTTTTCTGGGTAATTAAGCAATAAATATGGACAGAATCCATGAAAACGTCTGGTAACCCTTTGGGATATTGTGTACACGACCTGTTAAGACGAAACATTATATTGACACTTGCAGCTGTTTTCGTTTGTTTAAAGAGAACGGCGTTATCACCTTCCTGTGACACGTGCGCTTGCTTTGATTGTTTGCGGGGAGCGGCGTTATCACTTTCTGTTACACGCTACGCAGGCCACGTTTATCTTGCATGCCACTTGTGCTCTTCAAGAATGGTCAGCAGCAAACGTTCTGCAAATTAATACAAAAAAGACAAAAGCCGTGACTTTCAGACCGAAAACTAAGCAGATAGGCTGCGATCACATCACCCTTCTTTATGCACATGAAACAATCGAAATGGTGAGTAGTGTGAGAATACTGGGAGTTACGTTCACACAAAATATGCTTTGGGATGTACACATCGAATCAGTTTTAGGCAAGCTATCTCGTGTGGTTGGCACGATGGCGCGTCACAGATTGATATTACCTTTTAAAATAAAGCTTCTTGTTTACAATGCGCTCTTTTTTTCTTCTTTGTATCATTGTTTTTTGGTATGGGGTACGACGACATATACGAATCTTGAAAGACTTCATATACTGCAGAAAAAATTTCTACGAGCACTTTTCAACGTACCCTACAATTCCCATACCTCAGATTTATTTTTGAAAGGAAATATCATACGCGTCTTTAACCTTTACAATTATAAGTTATGTCTAGCGTTTAAACGAGACATAAAAGGAAACTTAGAGTTTTTCCATGTGTTATCTAATCTTGCCAAAAATACTCATTCATGTGTCACTCGTTACATAGAACAGTGGAAGGTGGTCATTTCGCGGGCAAACTATTCTATGCAGAAACTATCATACACGCTACCAACCCTTTTAAATTCATTTGATAAATTACACACCGATTTGCAAATAACTTCTGCCCGCACACTGCGCGAGCATTTTATCCATCCATGCTCACACAGTAAATGAGTCTAAAATATTGCTTTCTTCTTTCTTTCTTACAAACATGGCTCTTTCTTTTTTGTATGAAATTGTATAAATTTTTTTCGACATATTTGTATTTCTGAATATGTGTTTCGATACGATTTTTTCTTTTCTTTTGTGAATGTGTGCATCGCTGCCTGCACTGTAGAGGTGGCTGCGGGCCTCTGTCAGGTTGCTTGTTTCAACAACTTTTACCCGCAGTTTCCTCCATCGTTGACAGAAATAAAGAAGTTTATATATATATATATATATATATATATATATATATATATATATATATATATATATAGCAGTCATGGTGGTCAATAGGCCGAAGGCGTGAAGACAGAGATGAGTAGTATACCCTCGGAATCGGCAACGTTTCAGCCGGAGACCGGTCTTCATCGGGAATGCCTATGATTGTATTCCCGCTTCTATTTATACCTATCTAAGAGAGATTTTCATAAAAGAAAGAGGAAGAAAGAAAAACATGAAAAATGAAAAGAATGTAGAGAGAATAAGAAAGGAAATTAAGAAGACAGGAAAGATAGAGAACCTGAAAGAAGCGGACCAAAGAGTGGAAGAAAAGCAGACGACGTGCGTCATATGCGGGCGCTGACATCGCATAGCACACGGGTCTGAACATTTCGCCTCCATCGAAATGCAGCCGCCGCTCCGAGATTCGATCCCGCGACCTTCGGATCTGCAGCCGAGTGCCATAACCACTAGGCCACCGTGGCGGGGCGTGTGAAGCATTTCTTGGCGAACATAGTTACTCTGACCTCATCTATCTATCTATCTATCTATCTATCTATCTATCTATCTATCTATCTATCTATCTATCTATCTATCTATCTATCTATCTATCTATCTATCTCATTTGCCTGGTAGAGCCCAATATTTTGGAGGTAAAGTATAAATGTATGACGAACACGAATGACAAATTTTTTACATTGCTAACCTGATATACGCATCATGTATGTCATGATTAACAATACTGCAGTCACGCATAGCTTACACCCGTAGTGCTCGGACCACAGTATGCGAGTATGCGCCACAGGTGTTTGGATTTGATAAGGCCTATGTCAACCAAGGACCAACTAAAATAATTTAACGAACAATTCAGGTAGATTAGGAAAAGATCTGCGTTTATAGTTACTGTATATATTCCCCTTGGGGAACAGAGTGGCGTCTCTGACAGAACGCGCCGCTCGCGCCCCCGTTCGCCAAGAGCGCTCACGTGCGCAAATTGCAACCTTTTCAGGGAAAGCCAACTTCACGGATGCGCATGCTCTGACGCTTGCCGCGCCACCGCGGCCGCGCCGCCCCTGTCCCGAGTCCGGCGCGTCCGACGTTGGTAGAGCTCAGCTGGTTCGCTTGTGGCCGCGTGGTGTGTTGTTTATTTTCGCAAATCTGCGATTCGCTAAAATGGATTTCGCTATGGTTAGTGGCCAGCTTTTCTTTTCACCCGCTTGTGTTTTCAAGGCTCGGAAAAAACTCTGTCCTATCAACCGTTCAAACATCATCATCAACAACCACAACAAAAACATGGACACTCGACGCAAAGTGGTTGACTGATTTCTGGAGTTTTACGTCCCAAAACCAGCTATGATTGTGAGAGACGCTGGACGCAAAATGATTAAGCCGTCCTGGCCGGGCTTCGAATGGGTACAGCTGGTTATGTCGGCAGCTCATGCGACCCTGTACTTAATTCAGCTTAATAGTACGTTCCAGAATGCACATCCCTACGCCAAGCCATGCACAAAATCGGATTATATGAGAAATTATAACTAATAAGCAGTATTTTTGCGATAGAGTAGGCGTAAATGTTTAGGATATGTAGAGCTTCACGCCCGCATAGTAACAGCTGGCTAGTCGGTGACAAAAAAACCTTTGGCAAACTGTTCCAAAGGGCGACACCGCCAGCGTTCGTGTGGTTCGCAGCACGCCCGGAAAGCAGCGAAGAAACGCGCGCGTCGCTGTCGCCTCGGTTTCGACCGTTCGCGACTGAGCCGTCCGAAGAGAGCTACGTAGCGCCCTCTGGTCAGTAGACGGAGCCCATCCATCCCATTAACGGAACGGCAGTATAGCGCCAGGACCATGGCATGTAAATCATGCCGGTCATGACACGCGTGTCAAGATTCTAATGTTATGACCTGTCATTTACGTTCGTCATGCCGTCGTGTTGTGCCATAGCAAGTTTGGTATACATCCCATTAACGAAACGCCCGGCATGTAAATCATGCCGCCGATGACACGCATGTTATGCTTTTCATGTTATGACCTGTCATTTATGTTCGTCATGCAGTCATATTGTTGCATACCAATTTTCCTACACATCCCACTAACGAAATCGGCGGTGAATGCCGTTCCTCGGTCCGTGATGACAACGCTAGGGGCACCATGTCGGAGCACTATGTTTGTTACAAAGAACTCTGCTACTTCAATCGCCGTTCGCCGGACCAGAGTTGCTGTCTCCGCGTGGCGGGTTAGGTAATCTGTCGCTACTACAATCCATCTTTTCAGCGATGATGTCGGGAACGGACCAAGCATGTCCATTCCTACTTGTTCGAACGGGGTTTTGGGGGTTCTATTGGGTGAAGAAGGCCTGCGGGTCTTAATGGAGGCGTATTGTGTCGCTGGCAAACCCGACATGTCCTCACCTAATGCTGTGCAGTATGCAACAACCTTGGCCAGTAGTACTTCGCATGAATTCGAGCGAACGTTCTACTCACTCTAAGGTGCCCTGCGGATGGGTCATCGTGACAGGCTTCCGTAATTTCGGATCGTAAGGCTGAAGGGACGACCAAGAGAAATTTTTCTGTGCTGCGTTCAAAGTTTCTTTTGTAGAAGACGCCATTCTTCAGCACGTACGACGACAATCCTCGCCTGAAAACTCGTGGAAAAAGGACGGGGTGTCCTTCCAGGTATCTGATGAGCAGTGATACATCGTCGTCGGATCGTTGATGCTTGGCCATTTGTGATGTCGTCACGACTCCAAGAAACGGAAACTCGTCGCCATCTTTCACAGTGTTGCGACTGGGGGCCGATTGCCGTGGGTTGCCTAAGCCAGCACGAAGGCGGTGGAGTCAGGAGTGGGGTCGATGTTCAGGACGGTCGAGCGAAGAGAAAGACAAGCTGTATTTACATAGTATATTAAAATATATACAGGGTTTGTACAAGGAAGGTCCAAGAGGCTTTAAATGATCCTCGCTCTCTGGATCCCAGTCGTCGTCTCTCTCGATATCCTCCGTAGCCTCCGACGGAAACTTGCCTCCCCTGCCATAGGTTGAAGGCAGGCAGGAGGAGGTGAAGGAGGCCCGCAGTCATCTGACGCTTGTTATCCAATCAAGGCCTCTCCGAACTCTACCACCGCGACTGCACGTGCGGTCCCCCCGCTCTGGCCGGCTCCAGGTCGTTCGCCTCCTTTCCGTTTCCCGCGACGCTAGTTGCCCCGAGGTCAGCAACAGCGGCTAACAGGGGACGGACAATGTCCAGCAGCGCCGCGGGGGTCTTCAACGGCAGGCCGAGGAGCTCCATCCACAGGAAACAAAGGGTGGCGCTGGCGGGCAGGTCGGCCTGAAGGTGCCGGCGAGGCTGCGCTGCAGCTACCCCTCTACTGGGGCAGCATCAGCCGATGGTATCTCGTCGGTGATCACCACGAACACATTAGGCAGGATCGGACTGATGGCGCCGGTGAGGCTGCGCTGCAGCTGCATCAGCCGCGGGGACCTTGTTGAAGACCACGATCACAATAACAGGGAGAGATTCGATCGGTGCGCGTGACAGGCATTCAGCATCACTGTGCTTTCGGCCGGATTTATACGCCGACCGTTATGTCGTATTCTTTCAGCCGCGAACTCCATCTAGCAAGTCGCCCAGAAGGATCCTTGAGGTTTGCAAGCCAGCACAAAGAATGGTGATCGCTAATGGCTCGGAACGGTCTGCCGTATAAGTATGGCCGGAACTTGGCTATGGCCCATATTACCGCGAGGCATTCTTTTTTAGTGGCTGTATGGTTAGTTTCAGCCCTCGAAAGAGTACGGCTAGCGTATGCGATCACTCGTTCCTCACCATTCTGCCACTGAACCAGGACGGCATCGAGGCCTAAATAGCTTGCGTCCGTGTGAATGTCCGTCTGCGCTTCCTCATCAAAGTGTGGCAGAACGGGGTGGTTTTGGAGTCGCCGTCGTAGCTCACTAAATGCATCCTCTTGTTCAACTAGCCAGACGAAAGGCGTCTTCTTTTGTAAGTCGCGTTAGTGGTTCGGCAATTTGCGAAAAATTTTTGACGAAGCGTCGATAATATGCACACAGGCCTAAGAAGCTTCTAACTGCCTTTTTATTTGTCGGTCTTGGAAACTTCTCTACTGCTGCACTCTTCTCGGGGTCAGGGCGGATGCCTTCAGAGCTAATCACATGGCCGAGGAAAAGAAGTTCGTGGAAACGGAAGTGACATTTTTGTGGCTTTATCGTCAGCCCTACTTAACTGATGGCTTTGAGCACAGTCCTTAGCCGTTCTGCATGCTGATCGAAGGTGGTTGAAAAAATAACGACGTCGTCAAGGTAAACCAGACAGGACTGCCATTTTAGCCCGGACAGCAGTGTCCATCATCCGCTGAAATGTAGCAGGTGCGGAACAAAGGCCGAACGGGAGCACCTTACACTCATGCAATCCATCTGGTGTGACGAGTGCTGTTTTGTCACGATCTTTTTCGTTCACCTCGATCTGTCAATATCCGCTTTTGAGGTCTAGAGACGAGAAACTTCGCATCCCGCAGTCTGTCAAGGGTGTCATCGATCCTTTGAAGAGGGTAGACATCCCGCTTTGTGACAGCATTCAGCTTTCGATAATCGACGCAGAAACGCAAGGTTTTGTCCTTTTTCTTTACTAGCACCACAGGTGAAGCCCGTGGGCTTACCGATGGCTGGATTACGTCGTCTCTAAGCATTTCTTCTACTTGGTTTCTGATTATCTCCCTCTCTTTCGGTGACACCCTATAGGGGTGCTGGCAAATAGGCCTCACAGCTTCGTCTATTATGACATGGTGCTTGGCGATAGGGGTTCTTTGGACTTTCGATGACGTTGAAAAACAAGAGGCGAACTCACGTACAAGACATTCCATCTAGTGCTTCTGGTTTGGCAATAATGCTGTTTCGATTTTGATGGACGCGAGTATGGAGTCTGCGTTGTCAGAATTGGGCGGTTCGGAGGCAGAAGAGCTCAAATCTGTAACATGTGCGTAATCGTTAAGGCGGGCAATGACGGTTCCTTTTGCAATATGCTGCACCCCATGTCCGAAATTCGTGAGGAAGACGTTAGCGCACCCATCTTGTAACCGCACAAGGCCCCTAGCCATACAGATCCCTTTTTCGAGTAAGAGCCCCGTGTTGCTGTCAGCAATTCCTTCATAGTCGTTGAATACGTTGTTCCTAACGGCGACAGCTATGCTGGATCTCGGAGGTACCGTCACGTCGTCGTCTGCAATCTCGAGCGCATCGAATTCTCCTTCACATTCGAACGTCGCGATGGCGTGCTTTGTTGAGAACGACACACACGACTCCTTTAAGTTCATCGCTGCGCCATTCGCTTGCAAGAAGTCCATTCCTATGATAAATCCCTTGAGCACTCTTACAAGACAATAAAACTGGCGACGTACGTGAAGCCATGTATTCCAATCCTGCATGTGCAGCTGCCCGCCGGATCAATAAGATGTCCTCCTGCTGTTCGCACTTGCGGTCCTCTCCAAGGAGTCAGAACCTTTCTGAGTCTTCTGGCAAGTTCTCTGCTCATAACTGAATAATCTGCGCCTGTGTCCGCCGTTGCTCGTGCCTGTCGTAACATTCCCGAATCGGCACTGGAGGTTCTGTTCTTGCGTCGACAGCGGCCTCGCCTCCACAGGTCGTCGATTTTAGTTTTCCCGCAGAGGGCTTTGAGAGCTTCGCCTTGGGGAGGTTGAGGACCGACGTGGGCTCGGCGATCGGTACCTTAGTGGTGCGGTTGACCGAGACTGATGCTGCTGCGAGGTGTAAGTGTCCTGGCGCCTTGATAGGTACTGCTGAATTTCAAAGGGACGTTCACCGTTTCTGGGGCAAAAAGCGTTTACGGCAAACCCACGGAGTCCCGCTCGGCGGTACTCGCACATCCGGTAAAGGTGGCCAGCTTAACCGCAGTGGTAGCACAGCGGGGTGGGATCAGGAGTGCGCCATACGTCAGATTTGCGGAATCTGGTCTCATATCGGGGCTGGGTGAATCGAGGCCTGGGCATATAGGAAGCATCCGTGACGAAAGCACGCCCAGGAGTGCTTTGAAGTACCTCCGCGTAAGAGATAGCGGGTTGTATAGGTAGTGACGCTTGGGGCTGCACTTGTAGCTGCACATGTGGCGGTACTTGTGGCTGCTGTTCGCGAACTACTTGCTGCAATTCTTCCCGAACCACTTCTGCTAGTGAAGAGACCGATGTCGAACTATTCCACAGCTGCTGCATCTGGAACTCTCCCCGAGACCAGTACCTTGTACACTGATGCCGCACGGTGCCGACACGGGTACTCCGCAGTGGTGTTGGACGGTACTGACACCTTGCTTACGGCTGCCTCTTTCAGGGGTCCCACACCAACAGACGGCGAGGTCCTTGGTGTCGCACTTGCTGTGCGACACGCTCTCCAAATTCCCGGAGAAGTTTACATATTAGCTGACCCCAGCAAGCGTGTCGCGCCTTTATGTAGGGACGCGGCTTCTCCAAGGCGGCTCAACGCATTCTACGCAAATCGCCAAACACAAACAGAGACACATCCGACCCACACTGCGTCCACTTGGTCTGGACTCCTGGCCATGCCTCATTGTCGGGTAACGACCGCGCTCACGCGTTCGCTCGAGAAATTATCCACCGAGCTGCCCGGCATGGCGTGGACGGGAGTCCAGACCAGATGGGCCCTCCACTCACATACCGCGACATATTAAAATATTACACCGCAGCTAGACTCAACATGTGCCCGCCGCCGCCATCGTTCTCGAGAGAGGAAGAGGTGGCACTCCGTCAACTTCAAGCGCACATCTTCCCCAACCTGCGCTCATTGCATAAATTTTACCCGGAAGGTTACGCAGACTCTTGCCCGGGCTGTGGCTGCTCCCCAACGACATTCCAGGTCACGGTGGAATGCGTCTCCACGTTATTCCCTCCCCTGCCCGCTATCCTGCGTCCCCTCCGCACCAAAGAGCTGTGGGAAGATGCCCTCTGCGACGGGCCTCCCGAGGTCCGCCGGGCCCTAGTTCAACGGGCACGTGTGGTCGCCGAGATCGTCTTAGGGATCACGGACTAGGGTTCCCTCCCGCGTACTCACTATCTATTACGTAATAAAAATGTTCATTCTCTCTCTCTTCCCGGACCACAAATCGCACGAGCTCTCGCAAGGCGTCGGCGCTGTTCCCGAATGCTCCTCATAGGGCCTCCACAGATGCGACGGTCACATCTCGGTTGTAAAGCATCGCTCGCTGTTGCAGTGTCTTTTCCATAGTTGTCGCCTCAGAACGGAATTCGGCAACGGTGCGTGGAGGGCTTCGAACCAAACCGGCAAAAATTTCCTGCTTAACGCCGCGCATCAAATGCCGGAGCTTCTTGTCCTCGCTCATGCTTGGGTCGGCCCGGCGAAACAAGCTCGACATATCCTCGATGTACATTGCCACGCTCTCGTTGTTTCGTTGGCTTCTTGCTTGCAGAGCGGCTTCAGCTTTTTCCTTGCGGTCTGTGCTAGGATAAGTGTCCAGATATTCCTGCCGGAAAGTCATCCCGTGACCGCATGGCTGCTTCGTGGTTTTCAAGCCACGTTCGCGCAGAGTCCCGGAGCGCGAAATAAACGTGTCAGAGCTTTCGGTCTTCATTCCAGCCATTGCAGTCAGCGACACGCTCAAATCCTTCTAGCCAGTCCTCGGCGTCTTCATAAGTGTAGCCGTGGAAAGGCTCAGGCGTCCGCGGCTGATCAACGACAACGTGGGTTGCGGTGGTGTGCGACGGCATTTCGGTGTCAACGCCACGGGCACCTACTGCTGCTGTAGCAGGCTCGGGCAAAAGAGGAAACTCTGGAGGCTCACCTCGTAGACGACGGCTTGTGCGCTGGTGGACAGGCGTAAGCTCGTTGGGTCCGAGTCGGCGTCGCTCCGGACTGCTTTCCCTCACTCGAATGGGGCTGGAGATCATGTACCCTGCACCTCCACCCGAATTGTAACGAACAATTCAGGTAGATTAGGAAAAGGAGTATTTATTGAGAGCTAACTTGTTCTCTGCGAGCCAAAACAAACGCAGCGTTCCTCGAAGAAGTCAGAAGCCTTCTGTTCGATCGGCGTCCTCTTTTTCTTTTTCCTGGTATCCCACGCGATCGCGTGCCACGAACGCATGTGCCATCATGGCCTTTGTTCTGTTGCACCACTGCGCCTCTGTCCTCTGGAACGTGAACTTGCGCGCGTCTTTCAAACGTGGTTTGTCCTGCGTCAGTACACTTATGAAACACCGTGAGTGCAGGGATCGAACCCACACCACTGAGCGTTGCATGAAGTTTTCTGCACCTCACACGGCGCCTTGCCTCCAGGAACGGCACACACCTTGCTGTTCACGAGTGCCACAGAATAGCCGGCTTAAGCAGCTCTGCTCTTAAACCAAAAGAGGAACAGCATTTCTCGTAGCTTGCACTTGAAATGCAGACATAACACACGCACACACACAGCCTACGAAGCGGCAGGGAGTATCGAACACGGGCCCTCAAAGTGCCAAGAGGCAGGCTACCACTGTAGCGGCTCCCCCAACGCAGTTATATAGATTAAATAAACCTGTTGCACCAGCAGTTGTTATGATGGTGCTTGTGCTGTGAATTGCACTTCAAATGTATGATGAGCACTATCACAGCAACACATCTGTGTCTTCTTTGATCTGATTTGTGGTGTTTAACGTCCCAAAACGAGCTCTGATTATGCGAGACGCCGTAGTGGAGGGCTCCGGAAATCTCGACCACCTGGGGTTCTTTAACGTGTACTGACATCGCACAGTACACGGGCCTCGACATTTCACCTCCATCGAAATGCAACCTCAGCGGCCGGGATTCGATCCCGGGACCCTTGGATCAGCAACCGAGTACCATTGCAACAGGACCATCCTGGCGGGGCAGTTCACGTAGAGAGGCGCTGTTACTCGGATCCTTACACATTTTACGCTACTTAGAGCAATAGCTTCAGTTCGCTACTTACTCGAGCGGACCAGTGAACTGCATTGACCACATCACACCATTGCAGACCAAAATTTTTGGCACCCTTTGGCCTAGGGCCTTTAAGCACCGCATATCATTAGAGTAGCCTCTTCAGGCGCAAGGTGCTGCAAAAAATAAGCCCGCAATACCAATGAACCTTTGCTGCAAACTCAATCATTATGTAGTGGGTATGATCGAGTGATAAGGAAGAAGAACAAAAGCACCGCTTCGTTTTGGCGAGGTATGAAAACATTAGGGTGGGTTGCGCCAAGGTTCCAAGGTCCCACCAACCAACTTAAGTGGTCGCAAAAAGCTTTTGTACTGCGTTTCAGAGCTGTTTAATACCGGAGTTGACCGCCGGAGATATGCTTATCTACCGCGGCGCAGTGACGCAGCATCCCCGGGGCAGCACTTCGGCGCCGGCCATGTCCCCGCACTACTGGATACCGCCAACATCGGTCTCCTGCACCGGGGTCACTGAGGTACAGATCATGCTGGCGCCTTTCTCAGCTGCCGCTCTTCTGCAGCAAGGCGCTGTGCCGCCAGTCGGTGAGCGTGACGACGGCGTCTTTCGAGCGGGAAGGGCGGCTCAGGAAGACGCTGCTGTTGTAGCCGCTTCGTCGGAACCTCAGGGCGCTAGCTTCCCGACAGAGTCGAGAGTCAAGACGTCGTGGAGCCGCAGCCTGACGTTTTTTGTAGCGACGCTGCTGGCATTCGCTGGGCTACTGCTGGTCATGATCACCGCCAGCCAGTTGCTGCAACCGAGGGAGTTGGGCGGCGATGACCGGATCGTAACAGCAGTTGTCCATCAGCCGCTGGTCCAGGAGCCATCTTCCGGGAACGCGTACGCCGAAGGTTCCGCGGCTGTGCACGACGATATTGCGGACGCTGCCGGCAACCGCGAACCGTAGTGTGACGGCTGCCAGCGACGACCGTGCATCCATGGCAGCAACGCGCTTGGTGCTACGTCGTCGGCCTCGACGCTCCAAGAAACCACCGTTCGCTGCTACCGCTGCGAGCAGTACCGTGGACGGCTCTGTTGCCACCGAAAGTACCAACCGGTTGGATTAAGAATAATATCAGGAGAGTGACGACTATGTAATTGTGGATGTCCGTTGCACATACTGCATTTACTGCCGTGGAATTAAGTGCTGTATATATATGTCATGTGCGCTGAAATATGGTGTACAATAGCTGGTGGCTAAGTCGCCATTAGGCTGTCAGCTCACGCACAGATCGCTAGGCCTGCAGTGCGCTAGGCTTGTCCTTTTGCACACGTAGTGCTTAATTCTGTTGTCCCTTCTAGACTCGTCCAGTACAGGATCCTATTAGCATTTGAATAACAGACGCTGCGTGTTCCTAAGCTTCCTCCTCTTTCATCAGGTAATATGCACTGATATCATGCGTACGAGCCATAAGCTTAAAGAGTACTTCGAAGCTTCTTATAAGATTAGGACGTATTGGGACGCAGTTTTGACAAATGGTTGGAATGGTCTATCACTCAGTCAGTATGGATTTATCTAGTATAAAATGTTGATCGCACTTGTCTTTGAGGTTGGAGGGTTTATTTGCGCCGATTGCCTTCTTGGGGAAACAAAAGTTATGTAGTGTGTGTGTTCTGTCGTCGCCGGCGGAGCAGGGCCTAAGCCAGAAACGGCTGCAAAGATTTCTCCACTATAGTTAACACGCGCACCAAGTTGACAACCATCACGATAAACGATGCCAAGTGGGACGGGGCCGCGGCCGCGCCACAAACTCGAAAAACAATACCGTGCGCCTGTCCGGGCATTCACGGAATACCAAAGTTAGCCGTGACGACAACAAGGGACAGCAACGTGGTTTTTGCTGACGTCAACAGAGGCAGAGGTCCGCGATTGGTAGAAGGACCCCGGCTTCCGGTTAGTCTGCTAGCAACTGCACGCGCTCTCTGCCTGTCTGTTCTTCCTCGTCGTGTGTCGTTTGTGTGGACTAGAAACTGTAACAACTGTACCAGCGAGCACAACACGACGGGGAGCACTGTTGGCACATCACCAACAAAAAACTTGCGCGGTCGCGGAAGCCGGCGGAAGTAGGCGGAGGCGCGTCAACCGCAAGTGGACCGTTTGACCTGCGCGTCATCGACGATGTATGTCATGTGACATTCGGACGAGCTCTCGCCACCCCCTTTTTTTTCCCTACATGCTCGCCACGCACCGGTCGGTGCGTTGCGCAGCGGAGAACGAAAGAAGCAAGCGCCGCGTTTTAATAATCAAACGCGTGTAACTCCGCTATTTCGAAACCCTCTCGAAAAAATCCTTACTGCTATGTGTTCGTCGCGGACACCGGCACAAAACCAAGAGCATAACTGAATTTTCACCTCTGGGTGGTTTGGGGGCCCTGTAATACAACCAGCTTGCGTGCTTCGATTCCTTGCTGACATGATCATTTCTTTAGAAGAATATGCAAGAGCAGCTTTTCTGGAAATTTGTAGCCAGAATAATTTCACTACCCGAGTACGCTTTATATCTACATCCATCATCCACTGCAGAACGAGCGACGGGTCTTTTATGCTTAAGCTCAGAAGTTTAGGGGCGAGACATATGGCTCAAACGAAGAGTAAAAATACGAGAAATATTCTTTCATTTGTGGATGATGGCCGCGTCTCGTCCCGCAGTCCTCAGTCCATGCCAGCCGAGCAGCCGAGAAGTCGCGCCCAGCAGCGTCCACTAGAATCCATCCGAGTTCCACCACCGCCCAGCGCCACCAGCGCGCGCCACACACCACACGAGCTCATCGTTGTCAGCTCTTGCTGGCCCATGGACAATCCCCACAATTTGTAGGCACCGTGTCTGTTCGGTCAGAGGATTGATGATTGTGGTTCGGTTAAGGAAAGGACGCTAATTACTGCAGGCCATGTAGCGAGCGGGGCTAAGCGTTCTTGGGCGTAGGGGGAAGGGAGTTAGAGAGATGGAAAGAAGAGGAAAGTCGTTGTGGAGGGCTCCGCAAATTTACACCATCTGGGGTTCTTTAACGAGCACTGACAACGCACAGTGCACGGGCCTCTGGCATTCTCGCCTCCATCGAAAATGCTCCTGCCGCGGTCAGGATCTTGAGTCTGAGGGCGCATAATCTTATGCCGTTAATTCCATAGGCAAAATTGTCACTAGCTATCTAATTGCGGTAGTTTCACTAGCACCTTGCAATGCCTGAATATTTCGCTGTACATGCATCATGGCAGAAAGCGGGGACGGCAGTCGAAAGAACCATGGGTAGCGAGAAGGGGAAGCAATGTTCTCTAGATTTGAGCACCCACACCACCTGCATCATGGTGGGAGTATCCTTCGCCATTAAGAAAACGTGTGGGTGCTTCATGCGCTCAGAATCGCGTCCACTACCTCGCGCTTGGAGGGCGAATGCTCTAACCCACAAATTTGTTCTTGTTGTTGTCCTCAATTCTGGCACATACCCACCCTGGGGGATTGGCCAAGATGTGAGAAGTTAAAAGAGATTAGTCATAAGTAGTGTGAAATGCCAGTAAGAATCTAATAATCAAGACGGAATTAACGGTGAAGAGTACGAATTTATGAACAGAACCGGTCTGAATCAATTATGAATTTTTCAACAGTAGAGCATTTAGAAGGCTAGCGTGTTCTTCTTCACCTGAACATTTTTGCCTCACACCCACTGTCTGTGATTGGCCTAGAAAAGCCTAAAACATAGCATTGCAAAAATTTACACAGAGTAAACGCGTATTAAAGGAGGTATTGAGGATCGTGATCTAATGTAGATGAAAAAAGAGCTCTAAGCATTCAAATAATAAAAAAATGAAATTAAAAATGTCTATAATTTGCATTGAATATTTCATGGTCATTTGAATAAATAGAACAGTATTTCTGAGCAATTTTACTGGGTAAACGATCACTTTCATTGACGTAATTTTGTATTGCCAAGAAACATTACTAGTATTGGAAAATCCAGGAATGGAGGCATCGAACGACAAAAGCGCAGGCGTGCACAAGTCCGTAAAAAATCATGACAGCTCCACTAACGTGAAAGGTGGGAAGGTGCGAAACATGTGGTGATACGCCGGTGCTTCCCACAGGAAACGTCAGTCGCTGCTGATGGGCTAGGGCCACATGCAGCGCTTTTGTCGCCGTTTTCTGACGTTGCGTCTCTCGTCGTCTTCGCAACGTCGCCGAAAGTGAGGGCGACCAACCACAAGAAGAGTGCACAGCAGACCGGCGCCAGGCCACCGTCACACAACGTGGGCCGATGAATTTGTCGCGGAACCCCCGAAAGCAGTGTGCCACGGGAACAGCAAGAAATGTTCACAATTACAGCTTATAATGCCTTGCTTGAAGTTTTGCAGTGCGAAAGATATTCATAGCATCGCAAAAGAAACACACTCTCCGCAAGAGCTTGTTATTTTTGTTATTGTACTTGTGACGCCGCCTACGAAGAAAACCAACGAACTCAAAATTTACGGCCTCCAAGATTTATGCTTACCTTTGAGGCCGCACATATTGCCAATACAGCCGTTCGTACTAAGCCCACCGAAGTAATTGAGAATGGTGCTTGAAAACGGTGCAATGTAATCCTGAGTGTGTTGCTGTCGAAGCATCTGTAGACAACCGTGACCCAAATACAAGCGTCAGTTGGGATCTTGAGGTTCACATAGTTCCCGACGATGACTGAATATATTCGAGGCGGGCCGTACCCGCTCCGGCAGCTACAAGGACGTCATTACGTCGGCGGAAGTCGCTGTGAGCCGCGCGCTGATTGGTCTCCGCTCATCCAGCAGCTTCCGGCGTCGGCGCTACAGAGGCGCTGGCGGTGTCAATATCAGGACTGTCTTGATGTCGGCGTTTCGGCTGCCGTCACTGTCGGCATCGACGCTGAGTGACGGCGGAGAGAGAAACGCCAGAAAACGGCGGGAAAAGCGCTCCATCTAGTTCGGGCTTTACCGTGACCACGACGACTACGTCGAGTTAGACGCCGACAGCCCGGGCGCATTAGCAGCAACTCGTTATAATCGCTTCTGACACGGCAACCCTATACATACACTGTCTGGGTGCGCTACCTGCGATACCTTAGTGGTGCAGGTGGGCGCCCTAGCCCTTATTACAATATGTCTGAGTGCACTGCCACCAGGATCTATATACCGCGACAGCGAGAATCGATGACAAAGCTATGTCCTAAGGCGCTTCGATCCTATAAGAAGTCTATTCGAAGAGCTTGTACAGGGTTTTCTAAGGAGGTTTTCACCGCAGCAGGAGATCGTCGACAGCACAAAAGCAAATGATCTACCGTCTCTGGCTCACTGCGCAATGTTCATTACCCTGAAGCTATCTACATCCTCCTCCACGCCAACTGGACAGACCTTTGAAGCAAAAGTAACGAAATAAGCGAATGAGCTCCTGAATCATATCTCTAGCCGCAAAAATTATAGCTCCATTCCATGCTGTGAAGGCGGTGAGACAGCGAACCTCTAAACTGCACTCACAACAAATCCTCATTGCGGCATCCCTCGAATTTCCAACGGCATGCATACGCTCGCCGTCTGGTGCAAGAGCTGCTAGGCTTTGCCTACGACGCTCCTGAGCAAGTGTTCCTTGTTCTGTTCGTCGAGCATCATATTCGCACTGTTATTCGGCATTTTTAACCCGTTAGAGTTGCGCACGGGCCGAGGGCCACCTAATATATGTTTTTTTAATTGCCCCACTATTCTTGTTCTGGCATCTTTACTTTCCGTGGTGCACCCATGGTAGCCTGCAATGAACTGAATGAGTTGCTATACCTGTCTCTGCTCTACAAACCCGCTGATCCGCCGTCTAGAGTAACGGACACCGGGCACGTGCGGCGCGAGCGCGGGGAGCGGTGATGATGATTATTATTATGGTTCGGTTTAGGAAAGGACGCTAATTTCTGCAGCCCATGTCGGTAGCACGGCTAAGCTTCCGTGGGGGTAGGGGGAGTGAAAGAGACAGAAGGGAGAGGAAAGCCGCAGTGGAAGGCTCCGGAAATTTAGACCACCTGGGGTCCTTTAACGTGCTCGACAACGCACAATACACGGGCCTCAGGCATTTTCGCCTCCATCGAACGCGGGTTCGACCCCGCATATTTAGGGGCGAAGCTCCTTAGGGTGTGGGTCGTTCCCTCCTCCGTACATAGTATGTAGCCACCTGCAGTTTGTGCCACCTGTAGTTTTATGAAGTGCTCACTAGATGGCGTGATGGCGCCGCGGTGCTCGCTTCATTTAGATGTATGAGAACGCGTAGCATGGGAGTCTGTCTTTCTGTCTGCCCGTCCGTCCGAGCGCTGCGGTTCTGCTTAGCTAGTACGTGAATTGATCAATGGATGGCGCGGAGGCGCTCGCTGCGTGCTCTAGTGTGATAGGAGAGCGCTAGATAGCGACACAAAGTATTTGTCACGTCTTTGATTATGTACTGGGCAAGATTCACGGAAGATTCACGGTTTTTACCGATGAACCTTCGGAGCTTCGCCCACTCATCATCATTCACTCCGTGGATATGCGTGGATTTTTTTCTTTTTGGGTGGCCGCCGAGTACCTTACCGACTGCACCACCGCGTTAAGGAAGGGACGCTAATTCCTGCAGCCCACGTAGGGAGCACGGCTAAGCGCCCTATAGCGTAGGGGAAAGGGAATGAAAGAGAAAAGGGGGAGAGAAAGCCGTAGTGGAAGGCTCCGGAAATTTTGACCACCTGGGGTTCTTTTAACCTGCACTGATAACGCACAGTATACGCGCCTCCGGCATTATCGCCTCCACCGAAAATACGACCGCCTCCTCGGCCGGCATCGAACCCGCCCCGGTGGTGCAGTGGCTGCGGTAATCGGCTGCCATCCAAAAAGCGCGGGAAAACGTAATGGACGTCGGCAGCAGCTGTGCGCGTCCCACTACTGCCCATCTCACTCCTCCCCTTTAGCCAACACTGCTTTAGCTCGCTTCCGCTATGCTACGAGACGCTATTTGTCTTCGTTAAAAGCGAGGGAACTTTAACTTCGCCCTGGCCGCGGCGGTCGCATTTTAGATCGAGGCGAGAATACGAGAGGTCCGCGTACTGTGCGTTTTCAGTGCACGTTGAAGAACTCCAGGTAGTCAAAATTTCCGGAGCCCGCGACTACGGCTTTTAAATGAGAAGTATTTCTTAGCGAGCTTGAAATCCAAACTAGAAGAGAAGCTCAGGGGAAGATGGATGCTTGAATCGATGAACAAATCGCAAAATACGATTTAGAACAGGGAATGTCGCAAAAGCCAGCGTTTCGACAAGGGGACTTGTCTTCGCCAGGGCGGCAACTACCTTCTCCAGGGTTCGTTTATGTACGCCTTTGCACACTCTCCCCCGTCCTCAGAAAGAGAGGAGAAGAGCAGCACGTGCGAACAATAACAAAACAAAAGGGGGGGGGGGTTGGGTGCAGGGGTAGTTCGGCGACCTGTGTTAGCGTCACTAATATAAGGGGCAAGAGCGAAAGCTTCCAAAGAAACCGCTCCTTGTACATATCCTGCAAATGCATTGTGTGCACAGTGCCAGAAAGCAGGATGAAAAAAAGAACACACGCTCGGAACAGAAGTTGCTCCTATGGCATGTGCCCCCCTCTCCATCCCACACCACCTGCGCCGCACCAACAGTGCATTTCACTGAAAGCTTGTGGTTAAAAATATAACTACACTGTTTAACGCCGTTGTTCTCGTCGAACTGGATGGGGCTCCGCACCTCAAAGTAGACTTTCTGGGAGAAACATTGTTAGCTTGTGCATACCTCAACCTTTTGTTGTCTTGGTTAACCCTCTACCGTATCTAATGGACTCGAGGGTTCCCTTTGAAAGGTTTATGCCTGTAGGCTGGAGAGTACTGAACCTGTATATGAGATACGATTCCCTGTATTTTCTGTCCCTCGGCGAGCGGAAGTTTCCCTGAAGTATGTAGAGTTTCAGTTCTTCGAAATTATGACCTGTCATATTAAAATGCTGCGCCACAGCCTTCGGCAGGTTATTCGCAGTGTCCGCGCGGTGCCCGTTTAATCTAACATTAATTGGTTGACCAGTTTAACGCCGTTGTTCTCGGCGAATTAGATGGGGGATCCCCCAATCCAGTTCGCCGAGAACGAAAACAAAAATACCAGGGAAGTTAAGCTGAGCACCGAGCATCAAGTGTGAGAAAAATAGGGCTCACAGAAATGCCATATATATGTTGTCCAAATGTATGCGTATGTAAAAGAATTGTCTGTGCATTAGTGGACGAATAAAGCTCCGTGAAGGTAACTTCAATGTAAAAGCAATCTAGCGTCCTTACTTTCAGCCAGTTCTAATGTGTAATGTAATGAAATTCCATTTACAATAACTCTCGAAAGGTTATTAATAATGCGCTTTAACTGCCGTTTAGGCGTCATTTTGCCACAACTACGTTTTAGTCACCGCAGTCTACGTGCCTGGTCAGGCAGTGTTATGCACAATACCCAGCTTGCATAGCAACGTTGATACTATTTCCTGCACTTGGCTGAATGCCAAGCAACGCTGCATACCTAATCACCTCACTGATATATTCGCATGGCATGGCACGCACAGTCCACTGGATCTGTCGGAGCTTTCTCGCTTGTTTTTTAACAGCGGAGCTGTCTAGGGCGGAGGTGCAAGCGTACTTCATGGCGCTCGCGGAAAGTAAGAGTGGCCCCACTTTTGCCCTTATCCACCAACTACAGTGCTAAATTATTGTGATTATGGGAGGAACAACACAGAAAGAGAAAAAGAAGAAAATAAGGAATGAAAGAAGGACAGAAGCAAAGGGATGAGAGAGAAATAAGTAACGGAAGTAGACTCCCGTAAGGAACTTCGAGAAGTAAACCAAAGTGTAGAATTTTCTGGTGAACAGTATGAGGCCTTGAAGGCAGAGTGTGAAGCGGTTAGGAAGGAAAAGTGCTAACCTGAAGGCGGCACAAGAGCCTCTTCTACTAGAAATTGAGAAACTGAGAAAGCAAGTGTATCAAAATTCGTTAAAGGTAATGACACTTGACCAATATTCGATAAATAAGAATATTGAGGTGAAAGGTGTCCCTTGGTCGCAGAATGAGAACCTTGGGAATGTTCTGCAGAAAGTTGGTGGAGTGCTTGGCGTGTCAGTAACTAAGCGAGATATCGATGTTTGTTATCGTGCTCCTGTGCGGAACTCTGACACTGATAAGAACATTATCGTGTCGTTCAACCGCCGCTCGAAACGTGACGCTGTGATTCAAAAAGCACACAAATCAAGGATCACCGCAGAGGACATTGGGTTTTCTTCCAGGCAGTCAGTTTTCGTGAATGAGCACTTGTGCCCTCAACTGAAGCAACTATACTTGGCATGGCAGCTGCAAAGAAAAAGGAAATCAACTGGCGTTTTGTATGGGTGAGGGACGGAAAAGTGTTCGCGAGAAAAACGGGAGAATCTGGTGTTGTTAAGATTACATGCGAAGCTGACCTCGCTAAAATCTGCTAGTTACTAGCAAATAACATCCCATTTTGTCGTTTATTTGCTGATGATCGCACCACACAGCCTTATTTGTCCTAATTACGCTGATTCTCTTACCTTTCTGCATTTCATTGCTCAGTCTGCCTACACGACCAAATAGAAGCATTTCTTAACGAGTTCACATTCAGATTCGATATGATAATTATAACCGAGACATGGTACAGCTCAGAAGATGATGCTATTTCTTTGCCTGGATACCAAAACATCTTTACTGAAAATAGCGCAACGCTTCTTGATATCTGTATCACTAGCGCACCTTCCAACCAGTGTTCATCAGGTGTTTTCACCCTCGATATCAGTAACCATCTTCCGATTTTCGCATTATAAGAGTAGCCCCTCAAAAGCAGGCAAACATTGCAAACCCGAGTTATCGCGATATCAACCCCGTTACACTGAACAATTTTTACTCTGATGTAGAAACGATAACATGGGAAAGCGTGTACGCCGAAAGCAATCCCGACCATGCGTATCGTCTTTTTCTAAAGGAAATTGTAGCTAGCTAGACAAACCACTTTCCCCTGGTGCGCAGTACGAGACAAAGCAAAAGGTTACGTAAGCCTTGGATTACGAACAGCCTGCACAAAAAAATAAAAACAAAAACAAAATGTACCATCGCTTCGTTTTATCACGTGGTCCTGTCCTGTTTGCAGAATTCAAATCGTACCGCAATAAACTAAACGCTGACTTAAAGAAAGCAAAACTTCCCTACTATCAATCTCTGTTTGCTAGAATATACAACAATCCGAGAAAGCTATGGCAGGAAAGAAACAATTTATCAAACAGCTGTGAAGTGCCCAATTAACATTGCAGCTTTTGCTCAAGACAAGACGGATGTAGAAGCCCTAACAGAAATGAACGAGCTTTTTTTCCAATGTCGGTGACTACGTGCCTCCGGTCCGCCACAGTGGTTACACAAACGCGCTGGCGTTGACTCGTTCAGCACTAGCAAATTCAATTACTCTCTCTCCGGTTACTGAACAAGAAGTCACGAATTTTATTCGTAGAATTAGAAATAATGTCGCTGTTGGCTTGGATGGCTTGAGCGCCGTCCCTATTAAACACGTTGCTTCTATCATAGCCCTCCCGTTAACATATATAATCAATCAAATGCTAGAAACAGGTATCTTTCCCTCTGATCTTAAAGTGGCACGTGTAATCCCCGTATACAAAGGTGGAGCTGTTAGTGAAATAGCAAACTACCGGCCGATTTCCGTGCTGCCCATCTTGTCCAAAGTATTCGAAAATGTCATCAATGCACGGCTCGTAAACTTTTTAACTAAATACCACGTAGTAAGTGATTCACAGTACGGCTTCCAGAAAGGGAAATCTACCGAAATGGCGTTATTGCGAATTAAAAATGAAATTCTGAGCAACATAGAAAACAAACTTTTTACTGTTGGCTTATTTATCGATTTAAGGAAAGCATTTGACTGTGTGAATCACGATATTCTACTGTGCAAACTGCATGACTATGGTGTTCGCGGCGTTGCCCTTGAACTCGTGAAAAGTTATCTCTGTAACAGGAAGCAGTGTGTGAAGGTCGGTGAACTGGCGTCTCCAACCACTATTGTAAAATACGGGGTGCCCCAGGGCTCCATTCTAGGACCTTTGTTTTTCGTACTTTACATCAATGATTTATGTGATGTGCCCGACTCACCGAAACTGGTCATGTATGCTGACGACACCAACATATTCTTTTCCGCACCAACTCTAACTAACTTAAACACTACACTAAATAATTACTTAATTGAACTTGAACAATGGCTGGACTCCAACAGATTAAGTTTAAATATTAAGAAAACTAAATATATTATATTTGAACCATTCAACAAAAAATGTGACTGTGAACTCACTCTTAATTTTCAAGGAACGGTCCTTCAGCGCGTTTCATCAGAAATGTTTCTTGGTGTTCGGTTCAACGACACCATGTCTTGGAACACGCATGTTAATAAGCTAACTATTGAATTAGGCAAAACAGTTGGATGCCTCTACAAACTTAGAGAATTGATTCTACTAGGTCTAAAAAGTGCGATATATTATGCAAATTTTTACTCACGTCTTTCATACTGTACCCTAGTCTGGGGTACAACAACAACCACCAACTTTAATAAACTAGAACGGCTCCAAAAGAAGGTGTTAAGAATTTTTGAAAATTTTACCGGGCACCCAAGCCTACTACCCACTGCTCCCCTATTCATTAAACATAACATGCTAAAAGCTTCCAAGTTACACGACTATAAACTCTCCCTTTATATGTATAAAAACCAGCTTCCAAAACACGAAGAACACACTCGTCATGACTACAGCATACGTAACAGGCAAACACCAGTACCCCATACACGCACAAACTACGGTAGAGCTAGACTCGGGTATTGCATACCAACTCTTTACAATTCCTTAAGAACCCATATAAATTTCAGTGCCCCTTTCAGTGTGTTCAGATGAGATGTGCGTGATTACTTGATGAAGATATAATTTTTTTCATGCTGTGTACATCACGTTGTATCAGTGCTCCGATGTTCCTTGTATGTGACTTTTAAAGTTTCTTCGTATTATGCTGTTTGTTTTTGTTGACAGTGTTTACAACTGTGTAGAATCCGCTGCATGTGCTGCCCTCTGTAGGCCCCCAGGTCCCGCCAAGCTGTTTGCACAGCTTTTTGCCTGGGGGAGCTCCAACAAATCTGTTGGAAATAAAGTGCATTCTGATTCTCATTCTGATTTCTAAATAGACCAAGCCGTCGTGGTGGCTGTGTGATGCAGATTGTATTACGGAGGCTTTCGTGTAACTGGATCGCCAGGTTTTGAAAAACGACACCTGACTACGGGGCGCTTACGGTGCAATGTGAGTCTCACGTCTTCGCTGTTTTGTATCGACCGCCTGATGGTAACAGTGAAACTTTTTTCGCCTTCTTAGAACAATTACTATGTTTTGCGTATCAGAATAGACTATGCATAGACATAGGCGGTGATTGCAATTTAAACCTACTCCAATGAACTACCATTTCCCGGAATCTGATTTTAGTACTCGATTCTTTTGGCTGCGCGAACGTGATAGAAACACCCACTCATGTCACATTCCTTTCTCAATCTTTTATCGACCTATTTATTTCTAACAGCCCAAAGCAAGATATCAACGCTGGTACCATCGATGCCGATTTAGGTGATCACTTGCCCCCGATATACTTGTTTGCTAAACGAAACAATAGACTTCAAGCGAGTCGATGCGAAGGCTAATCTTTCCTCGTACAAGAGATAAATCCAAGAACAATGGATAACTTTCGGAGTCAACTTCAAGGTACTGACTGGGCACCTTTATTTAAGTGTACCGATTCTGACACTGCCTATGAAATACTAATGCATGTAATAAAAAATGCGTGCACTAGTTGTTTCAAATTAAAAAGGGTAACAAAATCTAGAAAGCTACGCACACCGCGGTTAAGAAATGAACGTTTAAAGTTAATTCGTAAAAAAAATAAATCATATGGCAAATTTGTGCGATCAAGAAGGCCGGATAATCTTTCTGCTTTTAAAAAGTACCTTAATTTTGTAACTAAGTTTCTTTGCGATACTAAAAAAGCGTATATGGAAAAGTTGTTTAGTGATGCGCACTCCAAAGGAGACATCGTCTGGCGTGACCCAGGTCATGTAGAGCTCGAGGTCATAGAAAATGGGAAGCAGTTAAAGGGTGCAGAATTAGCAAACCGTTTCAATGAACACTTTACAAATTTGATGATTAGCGTTCATGATGCAGGCGCTCTCAATTTTATGGCAGCACCTAGTGGAAATACAGCCTTCTTTGAGCCCACGACGCCTGGTGAGGTTTACTCCGCTTTTATATCCTTAAAGAACAGTAAACCACTTGATATTGATGATCTGCAGATTAAACCAATTAAATTTGCGATGGACGTATTAGTACGCGCTCTGACCCACATCTTTAATATTTGCTTCTCTACTTGTGTTTTTCCCATAAAAATGCAACACTAAAGGGGACTGCTGTTTTCAAATCAGATGACCGAAATAACCTATAAAATTATCGGCCGGTGTCAGTGTTCCCCATCATTTCAAAATGCTTGGAAAAGGTTATTTGCAAAAGGGTTGTGTCGTTTCATGAAAAATATCACTTATTGTCTCCGTACCAATTTGGTTTCCGAAGGGACCAATCGACCGAATTAGCCTTGTGAACATAGAAGGACGTAATTTTGAACGGCTTCCAAGAAAAAAAATTAGCATTAGGTATATTTATTGGTTTTTCCAAAGCAGTTGACAGCATCAATCATTTACCATCATTAAAAAAACTTGAGCATTATGGATTCCGTGGATTACCGCTCGAACTTCTCAGGTCTTACCTATAATGCACAGGAAACAATGCGTAAGCATCTCAGGAGAATACTCAGACCCTCTGAATTTAAAAGCCGGTGTTCCCCAAGGCAGCATATTAGGGCCTATACTTTTTAACCTCTATATAAATGAATTAACAAATACTAGTTACTTACCACACAATATAATATACGCAGACGACACCAGCCTTTTCTTCCAGTCGTGCTATGCTGATATTTTATGACAGCAAGCTAATGAGGTCCTTGATAAAATACACTTATGGAGCAAGGCAAATTCTTTACAGATTAATTCCAAGAAACAAAAGCTGCTCTTTTTGCCCCCGCCCAAAAACATGTAAACCGTGATCTAAACATATTGCTACGGGTGAGGGATGTTTATTTAAATGACGGTCAGCGGGGATGAGGGATCGCCAAAGTAGATAACCACGGAGATGGTGCAATGGCCGCAATCCACTTCGTCGTCCTCTTCATCTACCATCTCCTATTCTCCCCGTTACAATCCCCGTTTCGCAGACGAAGCCCACCGGGTGAGTCATTGTCCTGTGGTGGGATAGTAGTGTTTGAGATGCAACGTGAGCAAGTTGCGTTTTCCTTTAGACAATAGTCGTGCAAGCACGTACGCTAGATCACTCAGGCGATCTAGCACAGCGAACAGACCGACATAATGTGATAGAAGCTTGCTGCACAAGCCATGCCTGCACTGCGGGGTCCGTAGCAGCACTAGGTAACCCTTTTCAAACGAAACCTCTTGGTGGGTCCTGTCACATCGTTGCTTCAAGCGGCTTTGAGATGCCAACGTTCGGATGCGTGCTATTCGACGGGCTTCTTCGGCAAGGCAAAGTGTCTTGGCTACTGAATCTTCGGTGTCTAATGAAAACGGCAGAATAGTGTCAAGGAAGCTCCGCGGTGACCTGGCGTAGAGCAAATAAAAAGGGCTGTAGTCTGTTATCTCATGCTTCGCAGTGTTGTAGGCGTATGTTATGAATGGTAGCACATGAATATCATGTTTGTCAAGGTTCGATTTGTACGTTCAACAAGACCGTTGTTCTGCGCATGATACGGCGTGGAGTGTCGAAATTGCGTTCCACATAGTCGAAGCAACTCTTCAACAGTGTCCGCCACGAACTGACGACCAGGGTTACTTATGATCACGCGAGGTGGGCCATGGCGTAAGACGACATAACACAACAAGAAAGATGCGACGCAGGCAGCGGTAGATGACGGTACTGCCGCGGTCTCTGTGTAGCGTGTAAGGTGGTCCGCACAAACGATGATCCATCGGTTGTTATTTGATGACCGTAGGAATGGGCCCAGCAGGTCCACGCCGACTTGTTCGAAAGGTGCATGAGGCGGAATCAGCGGTTGCAGAAGGCCTGGGGAAGCGGTTGAAGGTCTTTTGCGACGTTGGCATTGGTCGCAACCGGCCACATATTGCTTTATTGTCTGACGCATGCGAGGACAGTAAAAACGCTCTTGTACCCGCTGCAGGGTGCGGGCGAACGCAAGATGACCGGATGTTGGTTCGTCATGCATCGCACGTAGCACAGCAGTATGGAGACTCTCCGGGACAAGAAGAAGAAAGCGAGCGCCACTTCCAGAGCGAGAGGTACGGGGATCGATACCCAGCACCTCCAGAACTAACTGTTACGGGTGAGGGATGTTTATTACAATGACGGTCAGCGGGGATGAGGGATCGCCAAGGTAGATAGCCACGGAGATGGTGCAATGGCCGCAATCCACTTCGTCGTCCTCTTCTTCATCCACCATCTCCTATTCTCCTTGTTACGATATACTATCGAACAGAACGAACTGATGTCACTGCGGACGTGACAACACTGGGATTAACTATTGATCAGCACTTACTGTGGTACAAACAGATAGAACGGGTTGCAACAAGTATGGCGAGAGCATGTGGCGCGCTTTGTAGGCTTCGAGATGTTCTTCCGCTGAAGATACGGTTATTGCTTTATAATACCGTATTAATTTCTCATGCAAATTATTGTAACCTTGTATGGAGAACTACGTCACACAAAAATGTTCAGACACTATTTCGTTTGCAAAAAAAAAAAAAAAAGCATTGCGCCATGTTGCCTGTGTCGCTTACGACAGTCATACAAGTCCACTATAATGTTCTCCCGTTTCATTACAGTTATGAGTTCAGTCTTGCTACGAAATACAAAGAAAGCGTAAAAGGGGCCCACAGTGCATTTATTGATCTTTGTAATCTAAAGAAAACTCAGCATCTCAACTAAAACATTCGAGAACGAGCAAGTTGGTCCGTGCCGTTTTCACGAACTGACCATCGAAAAGACAGGCTAGCATCCCCAATCTCATCGTTACTTAATAATCTTGAGAGCGTAAACATGGATCGCAGTAGTGATTCGCGTGTAATTATTCACGAGTATTTCCCTAGCCGTGCGGCTGCATGTGAATGATGTACGTTGTAATTCTCTTTGTAGTTTTTGTTCGTTCCTTAGGTGTGAAACACTTTTAAGTTTGCTTATGTTTGAAAGCTGTTCTCACACTTTCTTATGTGCCTAGGAACGTGCACGGTTTTACCATGTTACATGGGTCCGTGATTGTGCCTATAAAAGGTGCGTATTGCCGGTTGAAAATCAAGTGTTATTTGGCGCATACATGCAAAAAAAAAGTGTTCGCTATGCTGTATATATTTTTTTAAAACGGACGTTACTGTGCCCTTAGCAAAGTCTTTCAAAATAATTTGTGCACCTATGCACTGATGTTTTGTGTTGTCTAATGTGTAAACTGTCGACTGTCTGCTGCCAAATAATGTACGGGCAGGGGCCTTTGTCAAGCCGCTATAACAGCGGCTTTTTTGCTCCTGTGCGAGCATTTATGTTCTAAAGATGAATGCTGAATAAACTAATGGAAAGAAATAGAATGGGTTACGTAGAAGGGAAAAGCGAACCCTCGCACGCCCTCGGCCCACTGCCCATAGTTTTGCCCTCAGCCAACATTCGCTTAACAGTGATAGCCATAGTGAGAGTGCTACATGGCAGGGATAGTAAATTTGTGCTCTTGTCCCTGCTCATATGTTTGCTCGGATTTCACAGTTGCGGAATTGGCTTTGGCCTTTTTTTTTTTGTTCTTCTGCAGTGTCGTTCTAAGAGGTCAGTATTCGTTTGCATAACATGAAGATTATTATGCGGAAACCACAGCTAATTTTGTGTTTCTCTTCCGTGCGCAACCACTAGGAAGTGTTCTCTCTGCTAGGGGTTCCATAAGTAATCAAATGATACCTACAGCGCCTTAATTGCATCACACCGGGCAGGTGATTGAGGTGCGTGTACGAAACTGACGTAGTTCGAACACATAGCTTTGGCACAATGCTAAATTACTTAAAAGGAGAAAAATACCAGTTAGGCTAATGACAGATTCGTCTCAAGCGATATCGTACATATGTTGCATTACTAACCATTACTGAATTGCAGTGCCTAACAGAATGTAGAATGGAGCAAGAACAGCATGTTAGTAGTCAATAACAGACTGATTGTACAGGTGAGAGGTCAATTAAAGGATGTCGTGTACGGTGCCACAGAACATATAACAGTGATAAGAAGGCATTTATTATCAGTTACGTATACACTATGGCCTCTTGGTGTTGGTTTCATTCCCTATGTGTTTCATAAAGCAGTTACTACAACAAATTCATGTGAAGAAATAATTCATTTTGCTCCTGCATTGAGGAGTAGTCATTATTCTGGTACAAATTACTTTCCTATTTCGGATTCCTGGATACCGTTGTTGCGGAATATTATTCAAATTGTGGCTGCAATACACAAATTAAAGTATGGAAAAGCGTGAAATTTGTCTTATTTTTACACCACTGGAATACAGAACACAGAAAAAAAATGCGGCTGATCTATTTGTCAAAGGAATCGACACAACACGAAAGTGAAATGTGTCTTCTAATTAGCAGGTGAATGTTTATTGTTACATCGAGCTGAACTTGCCCAGTGGTATCTCTGTTTCGCTGGTATACACGGCACTGTTGACGTAGATGAACCCACGTTTACGCATCTCTTCCATAAGTTAAAGGACGAAGCCCTTGTGGTATCTGAAGTAGTTTACGTAATTACTGGACGCAGTCAATCATAAATGCCGCGCGATAAAGGTATCGATCATATTTACTTGCGCCACATTGACCCTTCAACAAATTGTTACCGTGCTCGTGCGCTTAAAGCAACTGTGTTCTTGCTGCCGTCACGCTCGAAGAAAGGTCGACGGGGAACGTTACCCGCAAAGAAAAGTGAGCGGTAGTCTACCACTGCGCTGTTGGCGCTCGAAGTACGAACGCGGCTATATCCTTTCTTATCACGTTTCTTTCCGATGCCCGCGCGGCTCCGCAGGCGTTCATCGCGTCTGTAATGTGCCACCATTCAGGAGAGGCAAAGTAAAGCGGCAGTGATTCACTTTGCCTCTCCTGGATTGCGGCACCGTGCCAGGCAGTGTGCTGGATGCGCGTGCGCTGAGCCGGACGAGAGTGTCGGAAGAACGAAGCTGGATAAAAAGGAATATAGAGCTAGAGATCTGGTTACGCGCCGCCACTGTCGCAGTACACGCAGCTCCACAGCGGCCGCGCCTGAACATTTCAGGTTGGGGCACTTTGCTTGCAGCCGCGACACGCACGCTTCAGGTTGTGTGGAGATGGTGCCGTCAAGTGACCCTCGCGTGCTGTTCTGCGGTTTTAAACAAATTTTCAACATCGATGCCTATTTTAAAGAGAGCTGCATCGCCATGGGCAAGAAGTTTTACGCGAGCAGACGCGCCTATGCTGTTAGCGAGGAATCTGCGGGCGCAAACGGCCCCTCAGACGTCGTCGGCATGTGCGTCGCCCAAATGAAAAGCGTTGATTACGACGTGCGTCTGGAAGTGAGCCGTATTTTCTTTTCTTCAAACGAGGATAAACAAAATGTGCCTGGATATCGCTGACCGCAGCATCTTTCCTTCCTTTTAGTTGTCAGCAAGTGACAGCAGAATACTGCGCGCAAGTTGCACGTGCCAAGCCGGCTGCGGTGGTTGGTGCAAGCATGCCGCGGATGTTGCCACATTTATAAGTGAATTCAAATATACGTCGTGCACGGATGGTCCGTGCGCCTGGAGGAAGCCGTCATCGCGCCCCAACGTCGACGTAAAGAAATCTATCAAGGAACTCTTTTATACCGTACGAGAGTTTAAAAATTTTGTTTGCTTTGAGCGCTATGTGACGTCGATACTGAATGATGCCGTCAATCTGCATGTCGACGTTGGAGGTGAGCCCTGGAGCTCTTTTTTCGAAGTTTCCGGGTTTAAGTTGTGCTATCAAGGAGCTGGAGGAGTGCAGGGACATGGTGCCGGCGACGGCACAAACAGCAGACGCGAGTGCCAGCACTTCAGAGCGAGACGTGCTCAAAATTATACTTAAAATGTGGGGCAGCGTGCACCGTGTTCTCAAAGTCACATCGACCTTTCCTTTGATTTTGGAAAAGGATGACATGTTCAGAAAAATCTCTATGCACGAAAAAATTTTCTATGAAAAGTTCGTGAAAAAAAAAGCATTCACGAAGTATTGGAGGTTGCGACAACCGTGAAGGGCCAAGCTGCCATGCGAGGTTTGACAATTCTTTAACAAATGCTTTTTTTTTCATTTAATACGTGTTTCCTATTTTAACTCCAGCGTGTTTCCTCACAGATGGCACAAGGAGCGCCGCATCAGGATCACAAGTACCAGTGCACACAAGTCCAGACACGGGAAAGCGACTTTGATCGCCTGGCTGAATTGCTAGCCGCACCGAAGTTTTTCTTAACCGCTGCAACGTCATTCGGTAAGGAACAAAACATGTGGCATGGTGAGCCTTCGTGCCATTCCTTTTTGAAATGTCTCACAATATGTGCAGAACTTGCAAAGTATGGCAGAGGCTTCGGTACACGAGCGTCCACTAAATTCTCTTTAGCGGACAGGATGAATTCTCTTTAGCAGAAGACTTTATTTGCAGCATTTTATTGCAGTGTAGGCATTTATGAATATTTTCTGCATGCAGGAAAGAACACCGAAAAGGCAGCAAGAGTAGAACTCTCGGCATCTCTAGGCCTTGTCATTCAGCAGGTATCAAGTCTGCATGTTTTGCACTAGTGCATGGAAATTACACCACATTCTTTCTTGCAGATTGGACTTGTCATATCTACAAAGCGACCATGGTTATACTACAGCCATGTTGGCATCATAGAAAGCAATGACACAGTCCATTTAGTGGAAATAAAATGTCCATTTTCACTGCGGGACAGTCGACTTACTGATCACGAGAACGAGATTAGCTTTGTCCCGTACATCAGGTATGAAAACGGCCAGCTTAATTTAAATAGAAATCATATGTATTTCGCACAGGTGCAGTTCATATTGTGCGTACACATTATTGCTCGACAACGCTTTCTTTTATGTATACTCGAGCAAGCAAAGTGTAATAATTCAAGTTGACCGTGATGACGGCTTCCTTGCAGAATATATTCCAAAGATGGAATATTTCTACTTCAAGTACTTTTTAAGGTGCTGTTGTAAAGTGACGTCAGTCACTATCGAACTGCTTGGCATGCGCTGGTGGCGCATGCACCTTCTGTTTGCTATCTCCCCCTTTCAATTGCTGTTTATACGCTTCCAAGTGGGAGGAATAAACGAGTACGTTTTCGTCTGGCAACTGCGTGGTGTTACTCAGGGCGCACATCGCGTCTGTCAGAACTATGTAACAGTGGCGACGAAGCAGATAGAACCCCGAAGCGGAATATGAATTAAGCCTTACGCTGGAAGTTAAGCAAGAAACAACGACGGAAGCGCTACCGATTATGGCTCACCACCAACTACCGGAGTACGACGACCAACGTGACCATTGGAAGGCCTACATCACGAAGGCGGACGCTTATTTCGAGGCGACTGGCGTCGGCGACTCCGGAAAGAGGGCGTTGCTTGTGGCTGCACTAAGTACACGCACCGTGCAAGTACTCGCCGGGAAAGTTGCATCAAGAAACCCTAACTCGCTGACGTATGAAAGAGCAGTCAGTCTTGGATGAATACTTCGACCCCAAGCTTCACGAATAACGGAAAGCTTCCGCTTCTTCAATCGTTGCCAATTGGAAGGTGAGCCCATTCAACCGTTCATTGTTGAAATTCGGCCGATTGCGGATTGCTGTAACTTCGGTGACATGCTAGAAAGGATGCTACGTGACAGAATCGTTTGCGGAGTCAGGTCAAGCTCTGTGCAGAAGCAGCTGTTAGCGAAAACAGACTTGACATTAAGAGACGCCGAAGCAATAGCCATATCGGCAGAAGCAGCTGAAAATGATGCAAAACAGATGTCCGCTGACCTTGTTCCCGTACTGAAGGTTAATGCACGACAAGCATGTGCGAATGGACCGGTGTTAGAATGCTGACGCTGCGGAAGTAAGAAGCACAACAGCAACGCTTGTGCTGGGCGAAGGCGAGGTGTTATCGCTGTGGTGTGCACGGTCATCTTGCGAAGATGTGCCTGAGCGACGTGCCCAGAGTACACTCGGCCACAAAATATTGCGGGGGGCGCGAGCGCGTGGCCAAGCGCTCCTCCTCTCCTTCTAGCGGCGCACCCCTGGTGTCGAGACCTACGCTTGCGCGCATGCGCGTCCCTCCTTGACTACAAGCGTGAATGTTTCCGCGCTTGTTTCTTGCGCGCCGGCGATATCCGAGTGCAGCCACGAGGTGCACCTTGTGCGATTGGCGCTGTGGCGACTTCGACTGCCCGCGCCGCTGCGGCCTCTTTTTGTCGAAACACGAGCGCAGATATATATCGGCCGGTCGCAAACGCAACAAGTCATTTTTTTTTCTACGCTGCGCCTTTACGTGGCCAATCTTCGTTCTTTCTTTTTAAGAACGGGACGTTCTGCCGCAGAACAGCGTGGCAGAGAAATTAACCTACTATATGGGCTGGCAAAGACTGCGCTGGCTTCTCGCCCATACATATATGCCTTTAGATGACAGGCGACACAAAAAAGAGCTGATCCCTTCTTCGCTAATGCTGCTCGCTAAGAGTCAGGATTACTGCTGCGTAACAGTCTTGCCATATCTTTAAATGTGGCTGCAATATGAGGGCAAGGAGGGGCGTACAGACATACGAGGACACTACAAGGGGTGGAGGAGAGAAAAGCGAAGTCTTCGAGCTTGGTGACTGTATCTCTATAAGATATGAATGTAACTGCATTGCTGCTTCAGATGCTCATCGTCGTTCCAACCAAGTAGTGGTCCGTTTAAAATGGCGCCTCGTGTCCCGATAGAGCAACGGCAGGCCATCACGAGGCTTTCTCTGCAAGGAGTACCCCAACGAATTATTTGCAGCATAACAGGCCGGTCAAAGACTGCAGTGAGCCGAATTATTCAGGCCTTCCGTGACGAAGCTCGGCACACTGACGCGAAGCGTACTGGTCGTCCACGGGTCACAACCATTGAAGACGATATTCTAGTTGCCGCGGCAGCATTCGTGAATCCCTTCCTCACTGCCAGGCAAATTGCCGATGAACTGCCAATAAATGCTTCGACCGAAACTATACGTCGGCGCCTAAAGGAAGCTGGGTTGAAGAGTTGCGTAGCTGCCCAGAAACCTCATCTTAAAGAGGACCAGCGACGGCAACGATTAGATTTTGCAATGGCCCACCAACGCTGGACATTGGAAGAATGGTCGACTGTCATCTTTTCCGATGAGTGCACTTTTTGCACGCGCTGGGACCAACAGCAGCGAGTGTGGCGGCCTATAAATTTCAGGTAAGCAGCGGTCTTGTTTTGAATTGACATAGTGATGTGACTTATTATTATACGAGCACGGGAAGCATCAGTTAATATCTTTGTTATCGCTTAAATTTGTTGTGATGGTTAGTCGGCCGTTAAATGTGCGCGTGCTTTCTACAAGAATGCAAAGCGACGGTAAGATCATGGTACAGCGTAAGCTCTTTTCGTAAAACATTTTTTTTTTCGTTTTAATTATACCGAATGATATGTTTTTGTAGAATTTCTGAACGTCTATTGCAACAACTACATTCGCAGACACCGCCCAGGCTACATGAAAAGCGTGCTGTCCAGCGGTCGCTGTTCGGTGTCTGTGTGGGGCGCCATTAGCAGGCGTGGCCTCGGCCCTCTCGTCCGCATCGACGGGAGCTTCACGGCGGCCTACTACACCAGCTTGATCCAGTATACCTTGGTGCCTTACGTGTTGGATGGGCCTTTCCCGGACGGGCTGTACCTGTTCCAGCAAGACAGGAGCCCCGTGCATATGGCACACAGAGTCACCGCCGCGCTCGAAAACTTGGCCGTACCAACCTTACAGTGGCCACCAAATGGCGCTGACATGAATCCCATCGAGAACGTATGGGGTCTCATCAAGTCGCGACTTTCCAAACGAAAGCTCTCCAGAGCCACGGCTGACGCTCTTTGGGCGGCCATAAGTGAAGAATGGGAGCTGCTTCGCGCTCGGCCAGAAATAGTGGCCGCCCTCTATGACTCTATGCCAAGAAGGGTGGCCGAAGTCATTTCTGTGAACGGAAACTTCACGCATTACTAGGGCCATCACCTGTCAAAGAAAGCAGGGTCTCATTGCCTGATCAACTACACTACATTCCTACATTTCTTAAAGATTGTGGTCAAATACTGACCTAACTTTACCTTCCTTTTAGCCATCATAAGGTAAATGCGAAGCATTTTATTAATGTTTTTTTCTCATCTATAGACCATATGATGCTGCAAGATTGCGCTATTCTCATGAAGCTGATGAAGCTAATCAGAATTTGATAATTTCGGTGTTCTTTTAAATCAGACTGTTACCGCGTCCAAAACATGCTCCCTCTCCCCGCCATCCCACCTCTTCTTCCGCCTCCCTTTTTACAGCATGGACTTTATTTTTTATTTTCACGTTATATAACGAAAATAAAGAGTTAATTTTCGTCGTGCCTGTCTCTTTCTATAGAGCGCCTTTTCTGCCACGCTTTTCGTTCGTAAAAAGAAAAATTAACGAAGATTGGCCACGAAAAGGCGAAGCGCAGAAACAAGAACTGCGTTGTTGCGTTCGCGACCGGGAGATATGCATCCGCGCTCGTGACGCGACACAAAGCGGCCGCAGCTACGCACGCCAGCTCACTGTTCACGTAGTTATGCCCGTCGAAGCCGCCACCTCGCGACTGCACTCGGATATCGCCGGCGAGCAAAGAGCAAGCGCGGGAACATGCACGCTTGCAGTCAAGGAGGGACGCGCATGCGCGCGAGCGTAGGTCTCGACACCAGGGGTGCACCACTAGAAGGAGAGGAGGAGCGCTTGGCCACGCGCTCGCGCCCCCCGCAATATTTTGTGGCCGAGTGTACATTCAAAAACGCGCCCACAAACCAGGGAAGGCGAAGCTTTCGCTGTTAAAGCGGACGAAACAGAGGAAATCGCTGACAATGCGCACATTTGGACGCTAACCGCGCCCCCGGAAGGTCAGTTACAACCTCCTATTCGCCGTACGTTCATATGGTGTGGAATTGATGTACCTAGATTGTGGACACCGGTTCGCCTGTCTGCGTCGTGGCTAGAGATTTGTTTGAGAAACATCGTGAACAGTGGCCGCCGTTAAGGCCAGCGTGCATCAAACTTTCCTGTTACCTCGGAAAACTGCCTTTATTAGGCGAGCTGAAAATGACTGTGTCCTACAACGACCATAATGTCAAATGCTCCTTGATAGTGTTGTACTGTTCAGGTCCGAGCCTCTGCGGACGAGATTTGATTGCCAAGCTCAGCGAGGAAGGTTCATCTGTGCTCAACGTATCCGCACAGCAAGGGCCTGGAGTAGAAAGCAGCCGGACCGCAGCCATGGATGCCGTGCTAACGGAGTTCCAAGTCGTCTTCAGCAGCGAGCTGGGCCTCATCACTGGGCACCCGGCCCACCTGAAGCTGAAAGAAGCCACGCCGAAGTTTTGTAAGACCCGTTCACTTCCTTTTGCCTTGCGCGATAAAGGTTGACCGGCTGGTGTCACTTCGGGTACTGTCACCTGTAACGCACGCTGAATGGGCTACCCCTATTGTGCCTGTACTGAAGAAGGACGGCAGCGTCAGGATATGTGTCGATTTTAAGGTGACGTTGAATCCTGTCTGTGAACTGGAACAGTATCCGTTACCAGCCATAGATGATATTTTTGCATGCCTGAATGGTGGCGACTACTTCAGCACATTGGATTTAAGACCCCTATAACCAAGTTCCCCTGGATGAGGAGTCAAGGAAGCTATGCGTAATAAACACACACCGTGGGTTATTTTGCTTCAACCGACTGCCGTTCGGCATAGCATAGAGGACAGCGCCCGCATATGGTTTGAGAACCGCGAGGCCACCATATCTACATGGAATGATTTGCGAGAGCAGCTTATTGACACTCTTGCAAGTATCGATCGACGAGACCGGGCCCAGCAGTTACTCGAATTGCGTATTCAAAAGCCGAATGAAAGTGTAGCAATGTTTGCTGAGGACATGGCCCGTCTGTGTCGCAGGGCTGACCCGAACATGCCAGAGGATAAGAAGTTCCGCTACCTCATGCGCGGTGTGAATGAACAATTATTCGCCGGACTTGTGCGCAATGCACCAAACACTGTGGCTGATTTTGTAAAGGAAGCCACAGCTATCGAACGAGCGCTGCACCAGCGTTGCCGACAGTATGATCGCTTGTTCGCGAGCACCCCGACCAATGCCGCCGCCATGACTCTGGACAATCAATGTTCCCTGCGTGATCTCATTAGGGAGATCGTCCGAGAAGAGCTGCAGAAACTGCACTCCCATGACGGGCGCACCCGTGGCATCAGTCGCCCAAGCAGTACGGGACGAGATCAGGGAAGCGTTCTCGGCAGTGGACTATGGTCACGAGCACCATCCCATGACTTACGCCGCCGCTGTCCGGAGTCCACCAACAGTCACGCCGTACTACCAGCCACCGATGGCGCCTCCGCCGCAACCGCATGAAGACAATCTGAGACGTCCCCCCACCATGCCGATGTCGCCATACCAACCGTCATTCGCTACGCCTTGGTCGCCACCACAGGAGGAACCTTCGGGACGCCCACAGTTTCGAAAAACTGATGCATGGCGCACTACCAATCGCGGCCACTCTGTTTCAACTGTGGCGTCGCCGGCCATGTTGCTCGCTGTTGTTGGTACCGCGACGCATCACACCGACCACTTAGGTTCGACGCACACTGCCGCTCCCAGGATGACTACATGACACGCCGAGACGATGCCGCTTTTTCAGGAGCTCCAGTAGCTCGCTCTCCCAACGTCGAGTCTATGCCGAATAACCAGACCGACTTCGGCCCCCGGTCGCGCTCACCGTCTCCCGTTCCTTCGTCGTCGCCCAGTCGGCGTACTTACGCGGAGCTCCGGGGACGAAGGTCGCCGGAGCTCCGCGTAAGTACGCCGACTGGGCGACGGTCTTTACATGCGACGGTCTTGGTCTCTCCTGGCCGCTTCGTTAATGAGATGTGTACGAAAATTGGTATGCAACAACATGACTGACAGGTCACAACATGAAAATCATGATATGCATGTCATGGTCGACATGATTTACATGCCACGCGTTTCGTTAACGCGATGTGTACAAAAATTGGCATGCCACAAGATGACTGCATCACGAATGTAAATGACAGGTCATAACATGAAAATCATGACATGCATATCATGAGCGACATGATCTACATGCCACGGTCTTGGTGCGCTCTTGGCCGTTTCGTTAGTAGGATGTGTAGGAAAATTGGTATGCAACAATATGACTGCATGACGAACATAAATGACAGGCCATAACATGAAAAGCATAACATGCATGTCATGGGCGGCATGATTTACATGCCAAGCGTTTCGTTAATGGGATGTATACCAAAATTGCTATGGCACAATACGACAGCATGACGAACGTGAATAACAGGTCATAACATTATAATCATAACACGCGTGTCATGACCGGCATGACTTACATGCAATGGTCCTGGCGCTATACTGCCGTTTCGTTAATGGGATGTATGGGCTCCGTCTACTGACCAGAGGGCGCTACGTAGCTCTCGTCGGACGGCTCAGTATTGCTGACATTAGCCGCTTGGGTCGCACGTATGAGACGCGCGCGTACGGTGGAAACCGAGGCGACAGCGACGCGCGCGTTTCTCCGCTGCTTTCCGGGCGTGCTGCGAACCACACGAACGCTCGCGGCGTCGCACTTTGGAACAGTTTGCCGCAGTTTTACAGCGCGCGTCTCATAGGAAATAAAACGAAAGAAGGTGGGACGGGCGGTCGCTGCTGCTATAGAGTTGGAGACGCGCATCGCGTTCGCGTATTTTCCTGTCACAGTCTGCCCAATTTTGCTTCTCTCCGCCAGGCAGTGCGTTCTGGCGCAGATGTCGCACATGGAAAACTCGACTGCTCGGAGCCTATACGAAAATTGGTTTGGCACAACACGACTACATGACGATCATAAATGATAGGTCATAACATGAAAATCGTGGCATGCATGTCATTAGCGGCATGATCTACATGCCAGTCGTTTCCTTAACCGGATGTATACCAAAGTTGCTATGACACAACACGACTGCATGACGAACGTAAATGACAAGTCATAACGTTAAAATCATGACATGCGTGTATGAGCGGCATGGCCGCTCATACACGCATGTCATGCCACAGTCTTGGTGCTCTTGCGGGCGTTTCGTTAACTTCATATGTACCAAACTCGATATAGCGAGACAACCATGCAAATACATTTTGCGTTCCTTATGCGTGGGGGTGGTAGTGATTATGGTAAGGAAAAGACGCTTACTTCTGCAGCACAAAATGGGAGCACGGCGCAGCGTCTTGGGGAGGGAATAATGGGAAACAAAGAGGACAGAAAGGTAATGAGAGATGTCAGGGTTCCCCCTGCGCTGCAGAAGTAAGCCGGCGGAAATGGGAGGCTCGGGAGGGCGACCCGGGCTCATCGGTAGGCTGCGATGCCCGTCTCATCTATGATTCGCATTTCCTTGATTCCCACTGCACATGGGATCTTTCAATTTTTTTGCAATTGGGGAAGTTCATTACAATGAAAAGTCTGTAATCTTAATTTCGGACACTTATTCCCATTTAACTAAAATTTTGTATCGTAGAGGTCGCCACAAATTACACCGTCAGTCGCTTTCATAATGCAAACGCCGTACGGCGCAAATACGCTGCTGTCACCGTTTGGCTTCTAAAGCAGAATATATTACTGTGAGCAGTGACTAAAGCTTCGTAGACCCATATCGGCCCGAAGAACGGCACGAAGGTAGCAACGATATAATGTGAGTTCTTTTTTTAACCTAGATTCAGCGTATGTACGCGTCGCAGCATCGTGAAGGACACCGGCGACCACGCGATCGCTGTGGATACAGCCGATGCGTCAGTGTGCAAGGGTTTCCTGAAAACAATGAAGACATCTGTTTGCGCTTCCGACGCAGCCAGAAGGATTGCATAAAGTCTTCGGTTTCAACTGCAGACTTTCTTTTCGTGGAACTGCTAGTGCTTCAAAAGCGGAGAACACACAGATTGGAAAGGCGCTTTAGAGTTATTTTAGAAGGAAGCACCAGGTCACTGTTTTTGCAATCGGGATCTTGCACCTGTCGCTGCAAGTAGTCTGAGCTTTGTTTATGCCACGCCACCAAACTTATTGTGTTGAAGCAACACGTACTTCCCAATGACGGCGTCGATGATTCTATATGTGGCGACTGAAATTCACTGCGGCGTAAGATTTCCATACCGCCAGGTCTTCAGCATGCCTCTTCGTGATCTGTTAATAATTGTAGCAATAGTTGTTGCTTCCATCGCGATGTAAGTATCACCAAATTTTATAACGTAGTCAGATGCAAGTGTAGTGACCTCTGTGTTCGTATATATATGACGACACTTTGTGTAACTTTGTTTGTTTAAAAGCACTTTGCAAGTTGAGGCCTCAAACACCATTTCCTTTTTCCCCCCTCTTTCTCTCCTTGGACATAAATTGCTGCGGTGTTTTATTCCTCAAGAAAGCTACAGGTACACTTTATTAGTGAGGTATAGTCACCCAGAAGATTTTGTGGTCTAACACAAAGTTGCCGTGCATAACCGCTTAAACAGACATCACAGACATTGGTTAAGCAGTAGCAACATCCAAGGTCAGGGCATCGCTAAAGGTGATTATAAGAACTCTGCAATCCTATGACCACGGCAATGAATCCAGTTTGTAGGACAGTGCCAAGAAGCATGTGTAATGTTGCGTACCAAACGCGTGCGAACTCTCCAAATTTTGCTCCGCTTAGTTCAGGATGCGAAAGTCTATGATTGTAAAGCACGTTCCAGCGTTAGCTGGCATGGGAAACAACTGTACGTAACACTACTCTAAATCTATTACGCTCGGAGAACTTTAGGTGCCCAGGCTCTCTGCATCTAATGTGTCGCTCTGCGTCACTTCACGCAAGAAGGAAAAGGCGACCCACGCCTGCCCCCAACCCACTACCCAAGTTCTCGACCTCTGACCACTGTTCCATAGAAAGAAAGAAAGAAAGAAAGAAAGAAAGAAAGAAAGAAAGAAAGAAAGAAAGAAAGAAAGAAAGAAAGAAGACTTGCTTGCCTTTTGTCTCTGGTTAGAGAAAAGGGAAAAGTGTACCGCCTGTTGCCCTCAATCCACGGCACATACCCTTGCCACCAGCCCACAGCTACATATGAGGACAGATAACTACAAGGAAAGACGAAATAACCGCAAGAAAAAGACCACACAGACAAAAAAACAACCTCCGATAACAACATTTACAAAATAATAGGGGATCACAAAACATCACATTAACAGTCCTCGCATTACCATCAAAGAAATGTACATATACCGCACAAGACAGGGAAAACACAGTCGAATCGCTCCTCCGCACTTCCTGCAGCGTTCACGTTGAGTGGAACTGGTCTATTGCTCGATTTTCTTTTCATGCACATTTTCTTGACCACCTCGAACACTGCGAACAGTTGGTTGCTTGCCCATAATAGAGTTTCCCACATACAGGACACTTTTTAGCGCGAAGAAAAGATATATTTTTTCTTGTTAGGATGAGAAGGGGCTTCGTGTGCTTTAGAAAATTACGAAGCGATAAGGGAAAACGCATTAAAGTTCAACTACTCCGTTGATAACTTCGTATGCGAAACAAATTTGGAGAATGTACACTTCAATGCATTTTACAATCAATGCACATCAATGCATCAGTCTAGTGCACTATGAGACGTATTTTAGATGCGAAGCAGCTCTTTGACTAGCCTGTATAACGCTGTCCCTCCCAAAAAATTACAGCATATCCACGGAGTGAATGATGATGAGTGGGCGAAGCTCGGGATGTTTATCGTAGATCGTGCCGAGTTCCGGATTAATTTAGTTAACGCGCATGCTACGAATCCTCACGGTTCAACTATGCACAATGCACAAGTGAAATCTCCCAACGGCACTTCATTGCAAGTCAAGATCCAGTGCCTATATATATATATATATATATATATTTATTGTAGGGGTTACTCTTCTACTGATTACTACTGCTAGCAGCGGCATCGCCGCTAGCAACCCCCTGCAGTGGGTTCGAGCACTCAACGAGCAGAGAATGAGGTCGTCGCGTTCGCGCGCTCGCCATCTCAGCCATGCATGCCGCGTTACCGCGCGCGTCGGCCCGACTCGAGGCAGGGCAGCACGAACCGTCGCACGCGGCGAAAGACGAGAACATTAGGCGCAACTCTCCGTGCATGGTGATTTAATAAACGTTAAAATAATACAAACAGTAACAAGGTCGAATGTAAGATCGAATATAAACGAAGGTTAACAATCACGAATAAACAAAACGCGAGCACGATGACACAAAGGACAGTAACAAAGAACAACACGCGAACACAGAATAACACACAAAAACAACCATGCAGGGAAGGAGAGCCTAACCCCGGCTAGCGCACCCGCGACCGCGAGCCCTCAGAAAAGGAAAATAGAAGAAGAACATACAGACATGGGCGTCGGTCGCAGGTCGCCGCCGTGGTCGCTGGGGCTCGCAGAAGCACGCCATCCGACCGATGGCCTGGTCGGCCGGAGGGTCACAAAAGTACGTACGCACTTCTCCAAGTCCCAGCGTGTTCTCTCGAGGCATCTCCAAAACCAGAAACGCCAGAACGCGCGAACGTTCGAGGAATTTCTCGCTGCCCAATGGCAGCCTATGTTAAAACCACATGGGGCAAACGGGCGGGCCGCCGCCCCGTCCAGCTGGGAAAGGGGGGTGCGAGGCATTTCGTGCAAAAACATGGCGTCGAGAGGGACGCGGCCCCACAATATATATATATATATATATATATATATATATATATATATATATATATATATATATATATATATGGGTTGCCGGTGAACGCTTCTCCAACGCGAGCAGTCGGTATTTCTCAATCAAGAAACTCGCTAGGAGACGCTGCCTGCGCCAACGTTGTCTCTCGCGTTTGCCGGGGCAGTGTCGAGTTTGCCGGGGAGCGCGTGGCTCCCGGCGCTCGCGGCGAGGGCGCGAGCCGTCTCGTTTTGCTTTTAGAAAGCATCTGGCGTCTTTCGTTGGTTTATTTCATCAATCAACGGCGTTTTGAACAAAATTTTTATTTAATCACGCACAGGAGAAATCTCACCAGGCACTACCTTGGAGGTAAACAATGGCTGCTAATGGGAATAAGAGACAGAAGAAGTCGGCTTTTAGCTAACACTTACACTTCTACTTCTACTAACGTTTCCTACTGGAACATGCCAATGGCTGCTAATGGGGAATGAGAGACAGAAGAATTCGGCTTTTAGTTAACGCGCACGCTGCGAATTTTTTATTCTTCAACAACGCACAGGAGAAATCTCCCACCGGCACCACCTTGGAGGTCAAAGCGTAAGGCTGGTTACGCACTACGACGAGGGACGAGCGGGTGCCGCCTTAAGGAGCTTCGCCCCTAAAAGTCGCTGTCCCTCCGTACCACAATAATCATCATCCTTCTCCGCACAAGCGCGAGGCAACGCGCTTCCCTCGGCGCAGGTGTTGGAGCGGTGCCAAGTAGGTCACGCCGCAGCTGGGCGTTGACGTCACGCTCCCCTCGCACGCTTCCCTCGCAGGTGCGCTCGTACGTCACTCTCTCCCTCACCCGCCGGAACGCCCGGCGCTGCCGGCTCCAACGCCCGCTCGCCTCCCGTGTCTGCGTTTCAAACAAACGTTTACACTAGTAAACGCAACACCGAGTTTCGCTTCAAACTGTTCTTCCAGCACCCGCGTTAGCGCCGTTCAACCCGTGACGCCAGCCGTGCGCAACGCTGCTGCTTCGCATCCCGTCAGAGTTCCCTTCGGGGAGATGGTCCAATTTTTTTTTTCTACGGCAGAAACAGCGGAGTAGCCTCCGTCGTAATTTGTTGTGAATTGTCTGCAGCGGCTACCTTGCGGAAGGTGATTTCGTTCTGCTGAGCGTCTCAATGTCTGGAAAAGACGTTTCGAACTGTTTGGAATGCATACGTCTGGAAATAGCGCATCCTTGTAGTTTATCAAAGATACTACACTATTCTGTACCATCCCATAAGTCTAATTATCAATGCGCTGAGCATATGACAAAACAAGTTGGAATTCTGCGCATCTCGTATGGTCTTGCGTGCTTATGGAGGGTTCGAAACGTCAAGAAAGACAAAGGAAGGCCTCACTGTTGAAGTACGCTCCCTGGGAAACTCTGCCATATGCTATGAGAAGTTGCCAACTATAAGTCACGTTATAGGGAGTTATCAAGTCTTCGCTTCTTGCCTCTCCTTGCGACGCCACTGGGTGTGAGAGTCGGGAAACGGCATATGACGACTTTTAGAAAATTATCTTCTCGCAGTGCGGAGCATTGTTAGCTGTGCTCTCGACAAACATTTTTATCAGCTAGCGACTCGGAACCATAGATTAATCTGTGGCCGTCTAGGTCAACGTCAAGAAAGAAAACACGAAAGTGTATGAAAAGAAAAAAAATGTAATGAGGCGTTCGTATGACGTCAGAAATAACACATATACGTTTATACTAAAAGCAAATTTTTTATTTCTATTTTGTTTCTATTTATTTATTCCACCGGAAAAAAGAAGACTAACATATCATAATCATGCAGTCGGAGGTCCCAAAGTAACAAATGTTGGGGAGGGGGTGGGGTGAGGCTGTTAAGAACACATACATGAGGGTTAGTAAAGTGTTGGACATATGTGAATGTTATTTCATGTACATTCTAGAATACCGGCAAGAACAAAGGGGCCGAGAAAGAATAATATCGATGAGACAACACCACGAAAATCGCAGATGTATAATGGAAGGATGCTAAGAAGGCAATAAAAATGAAAATGATCACAGCGGTTAATCACGGATTTGAAACAAGGATAAATGACAGAACTAGCGAGTAGAAGAAATATCAAATGTAACGAAATGCGCACGCTTGTAATATCCTATACTCTACTGCAAAATTGTACTGAAGGAGGAACCCAACGAATGTTATACATCTGACAAAGTGTTCATAGAATGCTCCTTCGTTATACGTTTGAAAGGTAATAATGAAGATGGCTTAATACCATTAGTATTGAATTCGAAAGTCAAATGCCTAAAAATTCCATGGTAAAATTCCGGTAATTGCTTTTTAACCTTTGGAAGAAGCTCCGATCCGGCCTGCAGATAGAAGTAGTATTAGTAAATGAGGACGTTTTATGGACCAAAGGCACGATGTAATTATGAGACACGATGTAGTAAAGGGCTCTGGAAAAAGAAATGGAGCCATTTCTAAGCCGTGGGAACTGTTGGAGCTGTTATTTTATCGTTGGTCGTGCCTTAACTGGCTACGGTCTAAAGCTCTTGCTGTCTCCTTCACAGTGCTCACGTTCTTTCTTTTCATTTCACACTAAGAAACGGAGGTGCGGCTTTGGGGATCAAACTCAAAACCCTAAATAACCCATTTCGAGATTTTATTGCAAATTCGGCTTCGCATAATGCCCATAGTGTACTAGTGCGATGAGGGCACTATTGGGTCGAGCACAAGCGAGTGCAGAGAGAAGCCCCGACCGCAGCTCGCCGTCGACGCCGGGACGAAAGTTCGGTTCGTTCTTGGGAAAACGACGCCAAGAGACTCTCTACGATGTGCAGTTATACAGATTTGCACGTTACAGTACCGCGGAAATTATGGTGTAGTGGGTACTTCACTACTTCGCGAAATGGTAAGAGTTATGACGCAGGCGATACCTACCACCTCCGCTTGCACTAGTTTCCTGAAGCGTTGATTGATTGATTGATTGATTTGAGGGGTTTAACGTCCCAAAAGTGGGTCAGATTTCACACTGTTGAATGTGAATGCACGAAGTGTCCTGAACAAAATTACCGAAGTAGAAAGTTTGACTCTAATATATGAGCCTGATCTGGTTGCGTTAACAGAGACCTGGCTGCAGAGTGACATTAATGATGCGGATGTGTTTCCTAGGTCATACAGTGTGCTTCGACATGATAGAACTAGGAGAGGTGGAGGCGTTGCATTAATGATTAAGAAACCGTTGAAACATGGGCAGCCACCCTGTATCGATGGGACAGAAAACGTGTGGTGCAAGTTATTTTTGAACGAAACTGCCTTAATTGTTGGTGTTATTTATGGAGCCCCAGGAAGCTCTAGGGATTTCTTCGAAAAACTTGATGATTACCTATGTCAAGTTACTAACGCTAGGTGTCGATTTATTATCATCGGGGGCTTTAATTTGCCTGGTGTTGATTGGGATTCTCGCACTGTAGGAATTACCGATAGGCATGCCGCTAAAGATATGCTAGGAACGATGATTAAGCATGACTTGACTCTCAGGTGGTCAGTGAACCAACAAGAATACAAGGCCAATCCCGGGCGATACTAGATCTGTTATTCTTATCCCAAGATACTTTTCGTTACAAAACTGATGTAACAGACGGAATTTCAGATCACAAGCTGGTCGTAGCTGCACTGGGAATTAATGGATCGTGCTTACAAGAAATCCAAAAAATTCAAGTTCGTGATTTCAATAATGCGGATGACGTAGCCATTCTCGACCGCTTGGAGTTGGCCTTCGATGCCCTGCCTACACAAACGACGTAGATACGCTATGGAAGTATTTCACCGCAGTCCTAAAAGAATGTTTGTCACTTTTTGTGCCGACGAAGCTGAAGTGCTTGCAGAAATCTAATCCCTGGATAACTCGCAATATTATCCATTTGAAACGACGACTACGGCGTGCCAGGCGAAAGATCCCAAGAAATCCTGAGCTGATCGCCAATCTTAGTACAGATGTTCGAGTGGAATTAAAGGCATCTAAAAAACATTTCCTGTCTCGAACATTGACAGAGTATATGAAAAGCTCACCCCAGAAGTTTTGGAGGTATTTGTCAGGATCTAAATCAACTATAAACGGTGTCACTGTAAATGGAGCCGCATGTAATGATTCAGTCTTGGTTGCTCATGAATTTAATAACTATTTTAGCTCAGTATTTACCGGAAAACCAAGTAATTCCCCTCTTTTCATTACGTCGAGCGTATAATGACGAGCGTATAATGATTTCTCAGGAGGGTATCTTGTCTTTGTTGCTGAAATTAGACGCTAAGAAGTCAGCTGGTCCCGATATGTTGCCGAATGAGTTCCTAAGGCGATACTGTGAATGGGTCTCGCAATTTTTGTTCAAAATCTTTAGTGTATCGCTGCAAGAAGGAAGTGTGCCAAGGGACTGGCTGAAGGCCAGAGTTGTGTCTGTATTTAAATTTGGAGACAAACTCAATGTAGCTAATTACCGCCCGATCTCTATCATATGCACCACGTGTAAAATATTATAGCATATAATTTATAAACAATTAGTGCAGCATATTGAAGATAATAAACTCTTCAACAGGAATCAACATGGCTTTCGCAAGCACCGGTCAACTGTCACCCAGCTTTTCGAAACAATACACACATTCGCATCTGCACTCAACTCTAGAGAGCATATAGATATGATCGCGATAGATTTGTCAAAGGCATTCGACACCGTTTCTCATGCGAAACTTATCAGAAAAATGCGTGAGCTTGGTGTTGCTGTGGGTATTATCAAATGGGTCACTGCCTATTTGCATAACAGAGAGCAATTTGTAGAAATTTCTGGAGCGCGGTCACACACATTGCCTGTTACGTCCAGAGTGCCACAGGGATCGGTCTTGGGTCCCATTTTATTCCTGTTGTATATAAATGAGGTTGCAAAAGCTGTTGATTCTTCCGTTGAAGTGAGACTGTTCGCGGATGACTGTGTGTTATTTACTTGTGTAAAAAGCACTGCTGACCAAATCTTGCTCAATGACGCTTTGTGTGCTGTTGATGAGTGGTGTACGAAATGGGATATGAAAATTAATTTCGACAAGACTACATGCATGACGGTATCAAAAAAAAAAACGCCGTTGATGTTTACGTATAAGATAAAAAATAAGGAGGTTAAGCGATCGAGTCAGGTGAAATATCTCGGTGTAACAATCACCTCGAATCTAACCTGGAACAAACACATCGAAAATATTTGTAGCTCGGCTGAACGTAAGCTGGGTCTCCTGCGGCGAAAGTTAAGAGATGCTCTGCCCGAGGCAAACCTGATGGCGTACAAAACAGTAGTTCGCCCAACCCTAGAATATGCCAGTATTAAGCCAGTCAAAAGCTTGTTGATGAGCTAGAAAGGGTCCAGCGAATGACAGCCAGGTTTATTTATTCGAGCTATCAGAGGAAACAATGAGTGACTGTGTTACTTAACAGGGCTAACCTTCAGAAGCTGTCTACGAGCAGACAAATCGCACGGTTGAAGTTTCTATACCAACTGTATAACAAGACATTAAACATGATCCAACTTTGTACTTGTACCCTCCAGCCCGAGTGTCACTGCGTATCAATCATCCCTATGCTATTTCACCTTGTGCCACGAGAATTGATTTGTTCAAGTTTTATTTTTTGCCTCGTACAATTATTGATTGGAACAAGCTTGATTCCAGTGTATTTGTTGATCGCGAGTCAGCTGAAAATTTTCAGCATCGTTTGGAATTGATTTTAACATAATATTGTATTAATATTGTATATTGTGTTTTCCCACCCCTGTAACAGCCCGCTAGGGCTTACAGTATTGAAAATAAATAAATAAATAAATAAAATAAATTATGAGAGACAGCGTAGTGGAGGTCTCCGGAAATTTAGACCACCTGGGGTTCTTTAACGTGCCCTGACATCGCACAGCACATGGGCCTCAACATTTCGCCTCCATCGAAATGCAGCCGCCACGGCCGGGATTCGATCCCGCGACCGTCAGATCAGCAGCCGAGTACCCACTAGACCACCGTGGCCGGGCTCCTCAAGCGTTTAAAGTGGCCTCTAAGAAGGTCGCTCCTTCAGCTTACGCTGTCACTGCCCTGCAGTTCCGCGCAGGCCTGGCTCCTTTTTGTTTCTGTTCTATTGATTGTATAATGATGCATTTCATTGTAGAAAGTGCAATGCTTTTCTCTGTGTACAGTTACTTTTGTATTTTTTGTCTCGCTATGTCTTTCTAACGTTATATGTTGTAGCTTTTTGCCATTGAAAATTATGTATGCCCACTCCTGCTTAAGGCCTAGTACCCAGGCTAGCAGTAGGTAATAAATAAATAAATAAATAAGTAAATACTACCCACATATTGTATGTATGCATGAGCTACACCTCACTTCTGAAGCATTTTTTATTCTGATTCCGTAACGCGAACGGGGGAATTGTTACTCTAGAAACAAGAGTGTTAATAGCATGGTACACTTGCCACCAAATAGAAACATGATGGCGTCTCTACCTTACTGCAGTACTCTCGGCGGCAAGATAACAACACCACGTACCAACGGTTATCGGTATTTGTCGGAGGGCCTGTGTAAGAATCGGGTAAGTATTTCTGTAGCTAATGTCCTCGAGATCGAGCACAGTCGACGCCTAGCGGCGAGGGGACGAAGTTCTCAAGTGTGGATAGCTCCTTGCCGTCGTCTGCTAGCCACTGCGCTTTTACATGCGCGCGTACGTCACACATATCCTCCAATATGCTTGTTCCCTGGGTCGGTGCTGTGTTGAATGCGTTCACGTATTCTTATCCAAGCATAAAATTATTAGTTATGCTATTATTTGTCTTTGCCCTGCACTCCTTGTTCTTCCTTGAAATCACCAAGTGCCTGTGTCATGAGCATGCTATGTCATCGTCGCGCCTCCGGTTTGGCACTATTACAGTTTGGCTCTGCTATGCATTTCAAGTATAGGGAAAAGCTTGGCGTCCGTCTGAATAAGTTAAAGGCGAAATATCAACGTGTAAACGCAGTGCTGCAGCGATATCTTCTAGCGATATGTAATTGTGAGCATGACGGAAAACAGCAGACGTTTTGCGCTTGAGGAACATATCTTTTCTTTAAGTGCGTAAAAAAACAAACAAATCTTTTCTTGTCACGGTCACGCAAGTAATCATGCGAATAAAGCGACGCGTTTGAGTATTACAGCGTTTACTCAATATAGGCGAATGCCAAATTCGTGATAGTACTCAAGGGGCGTACGCAGTCACGTAGCTTGAATGTGTGAGCTAGTTAGCTGCTTTGCCTTTCATGGAAGATGACATGCAAAGCATTTAAACGCAAGTACACTTGTAAGTGATACAGCGGTGTATGCAAGGTGCTACTTCAACTGGATCCTCAGTAACAGTCCCTTTTTGTGGTCGTTGTAGGCAATAGTGGAGAAGGAACGAGAGCGCAATAATGAACTCTGTTAGTCGCGTAGCTGCAATGCCAACATTTTAAGCAGAAAAGAACTTAAGCATGGTGAAAAAAAAAATAGACGGCGAGAACTGCTGAGGAAGTCAGACTGTGAGGCTGGGTGATGTCTGTACCCCTTAGAATGAGATATGACGCTTCCTTCACGTGCAATAAAAATGTCTTGCGTGCTTCCTGCACTGACGTAAGATTGATGGACGCATGTACTACCGTTTGACTGCAATTAATGATTTTTTTTATCTAACAACTGTCTCAAACTGCTCACAACAGAGCGCCGCCGTGTAGATTTCAATGCACGCCGGCTAACGCCTATCCACGCTCACGGGGTGATGGTGCTGCCGCCTCTATGCCAATCTTGAGGCTAATAGAGTCACCAAGATTTGGTTTACGTAGGGCTATCACGTAGATTCCGCTTCCCAATACCTACTAGCCCTCTTTGTGCTACTGTGTATTTTATATAATAACACAAGCCCAAATACAGACACATATACACACACTCATAGCGGTGCAGTCCCCCCCCTCCCCCCCCCCCTAGCCCACCTGCCCCTTTTTACGCGGAATAGGTTCTTGCCAAGGGCGTTAAGGTTTCAGTAATAGACGGAGCGGCACCACGTGCAAAGCTGAATAGTCTCACCTGATGTGTCGAATAGACTGCCTGGTTGCCCAGCTGACACATCTCGTAATGTCGTATCTTTCTTTTTTTTCTCGAGAAGCTGCAACAGTGGAAGAAAATGTTATAAAGCACTTGAGCAACACATTATCCTATGTAGATGTCCTGGGGCACTATAAATCGCCGGGTGTCAAACTGCATATGAGCTGCGTGAATATAAAACCCGATCAAGCTTGATCAAGCTAGATCGTCATCTTAAGTTTAACCTGCATGCTGAAATTATCCCAAAAGATGATCGCTCTTGGTGTTATAGTGCTAATTTTAACACGCTCGTTTTTCCCACAGCATATAAGAACTTAACTTTATTACGCATTCATACACTGCCACGTACAATATCGCATTTCTATCTGGGGAAACACATATACGACGCATGTAACACATCTACAACATCTACAGAATCAGGCCTTACTAATCATAAGTTTTTTCTACCTATAAGTCCCATTCGGTACTAAATTACACTTGATTAAGCATACTCCTTTGCGTTACATGGTTCAGCTCAATTACGTTTTACTAATATATCGCGCGCTCAACCATGAAATAACTATGGATACATTTCGTGCATCTGCTCTAACAGTAAAAGCACTAGATGTTCTTCTAACAACATTTTACTTCCCCGGACAACCACTAATTGTAGGAAATTTACAGCGTTTTTGACTGCCATTAAATACTACAATACATTGCCATTCGACATTACAGCATGCCGCACAACAATAATATTAAAGAAACTCATGAAAAAGCACCTACTAACAACATTGCTCGCTACCGATTCATTGCGAACACACACACACACACACACACACACACACACACACACACACACACACACACACACACACACACACACACACACACACACACATATATATATATATATATATATATATATATATATATATATATATATATATATATAAATAAACAATTTAATTCGGTTTGCTCTAACTTTATGTTCAATAAAATACCATTACTATTCTTTATCGAGCAATTGTGTTGGACTTTCTTCCCATTTTTTTTAGTTTCTCGTTTGAATAAATTGTAATGCTATGCAATGAAAAACGTTAGCAAGCATGTGTTATGTATCTGTCAATCTATACGGTGTTCTTTGATAAATCCTTCTGTTTATGTAAATGATTATGTTGATTGCAATATTTTATCGTTTTTGATGAGTTCTGTATTATTTGTTTGTAAATTGCTTTTTGTGTAAACACACGTTTTTGCTGCTTCTTTATATTATCATAATTTCTTGCTACATACCCTTCTCAATTGTTTTTTATCTATTACAATTTAACTTGTATGTTGCCATAATATGCAATTTATCGATATTGTCATATGACTAATAGGAGGCCCCCCTGACAGTTTTTTGAGAACTCCGGGACCTTCTGATCATTAGGAGAGAAATATCGGCGGTCTGCGTTAAGTGTGTAAATTACGAAAAGATCTTAAAGGTGCACGTCGTGAAGAATTGATGCGACTCACTCTAAAGAGTTTTCGGGCACCTCTTACCAAAGGCCGTACCATGGGCACGCTATGATTGTCTTTCTTCATGAGCGCCGAAACCCCAGCCTTGATACGATTGTGCACCGGCACGTGCACCGATGCGAGTGTGCACATGAGGGCGCGCAATCGCCGGTGCGTTACCACACTGGCTAGCCCTACCGAGGCTGGTGGCCACAGTAATGACATAGTGGTGCCATGTCGCTACCGAGGGCGCGGCACAGGGGCCGACGTGAGAGGCGCCCTCGCCACTAGGGTGCACCACGCAGCTAAAAAGGATATGTACACGAGATGGTGCATTCGCTAACACGACTAATAATTTTGGTCCTTCCTGATGTACAGTGTAGTATAGCGATGCGATGTCGAAAATTTTTTATATATAGAGATCATCTTGAATACGTCGCTATGGGGACGAAACTTCGGCACTTAAAATATCCGTGCACGAGTAAGCCATGCACGTTACGTCGCAACAAGTGCGAATAACTCTCAGTAGAATACGCTGACTAGATTGCAAAATTCAAGTATAGAACATTATTTGTTCATATGTCCGGGTACAGAGTCACAGTTTTGCCAGTAGTGCGAAACAAGAAATGCGATAGCAGTGCATGACACGAAGTAAGACGGTAAGACTGGCAGATTTAGGGGCAAAAAGTTCGACAATCCCTAAACATCTTCTTACGAGATCAGAACACGAAAGCGTTTCTTTTGGCTAGATTGTTGTTGCGGAGGGGTGCTGCAAACGGGTGTTGCCGAGTTGTGTTATAAAGAATGAGGCAATGTGGGAGGGTGGATTGTGCTTATTTAGATGATTTGATGCCATGTGAGTGTTGTCGACACTTCACATGTCCTCTTGTATTTTGTCGTCCAGGCAGTGTACGCAGATATGCCCGAGCCAGGTCTCGGGCATGTCGTAGTAATACCACCGCCGCGGCGTCGTGGGTGATGTCATTAGACAGTCACCGGTGTCTTCACCCTCTTATCGTTCCGGTGACGGCGTACTTGGGCCGGTGTACAAGACACTACCATTGCCTTGTGATCCGAGTAGTAGGTGGATACATACATAACATCTCGCACAATGTATGGGATGGTGGTGAATGCGAGGTCGATGGAATGCGAGGTCGATGGACGGCCCCAGTGGGTGTCTTCAAGTCGATTTTACACTCGGCACGCGTGGCGGTGAGGAACGATGGGCTAGGTGGCGTGTTCGTGCGCCTAGTGCTGCTACGGCGACGCTACGCAGCTGGAAGCGCGCTTTCGCCAACCTAGCGAAGAAACGTGGCGACGCGATCGCACGCCGCTGCAGGTAGCTGCAGCAGAGCGGAGCGCGAGCCGATTGCCGCTACGGCGAGTGTTGGCGCCGGCGTCACTTCCGGGGGAGTGGTCACGTGCTTTCCGGGCAGGGCTTTTGCGGACGCTTTTTGCGGACGGCAGCTGGGCGCGCGCTCTCGCCAACCTAGCCAGGAAACGCTTTCTCGATAATATGAGTGGAAGTGAATGTGGGCTTATTAAGTAAGCATGCAGGTGTGCTTAGGCATGACCAGACTCGCACAAACGAAGTGAATGACCACGACATACCGCTCGCAGAAGAATGGTACCGATGACAAATGGCGCCCGTGGAGAGGCCGTCAAAGAGTATTCACTCTCCATGTCGCTCCTGTACGGTCAGCATAGCGTACCACTCTGGAAATTGAGCAGAGGAGGAAGCGTTCACCGTACAGCGCGGGGAACGAGAGCGTACGTTTTGGTAGAACACGAGCAGCGGCCTCAGCTTGCTGGCGACCTCGTACGGCCGCGAGGCGGGCCACAGCAAGTCACACTACTAACGACTGTAGACGCGCAGGCCGATGCACATTTGCGAGCAGTTGCTGCTGGTGCAGGCTGGAATATGTTTTGAATGACAGCGTTGAAATTATTACATGACATGAAAAGGGCCTCTGGCTTCAGTGCGAGTGTTACTCTGCTGGAGCTCTTCGCAAGCGTACTAATAAGACGCGGTGGCACGATGGCGTAAAGTACAATGTGACGGTCAAGCGGCACAGACAGACAACTGCCCAGCAGAGTTGCGAGCAAAAGTCATCCTTTGATTTCTTCTGGCACCCGCTTCACACAGTGCGACCGCGCCAAGCAGTGTGAAATTTGCCCACTTTGCGCCATCGGGAAAATTGGCCTAGAATGGCGGCGTCAAGCGACCTCGTTCTTTCCACCACTAGCAGACGCATTCACGTGAGCGCTATGGAGCGAGCGCATTGCCGGCATTGCGACGATGTGCGCGGTGTCTGGAACGAAGCACGTGATTAAGGCGCTGCTATGCTCTACAAACATCAGTGAGCAAGGAACCCGTATGCGGTTCCGAAACGTCGATCAACTCATCCGACTTGGTCAGTGACCGTAATTCATCTCATCCAATGCCTGACCAGACGAATTTTCGTCGAACTCTTGACTACGATACGGAAGAAACACCGTCGCCGACACACGCGATGTAGTCGGCTAGCCGGAAAGAGCACCGCGTCCTCTCCTGCTAAACTATACATGTCGGCACGGGCGTCTTCGGCGGAAAGCAGCTTCAAGGAGTGCGTATGTAAGAACCACGTCTGCCGCGGTGACACACGCGAACAACGCAGTGCTTGCGAACACGGGCCTCCTCGGCAGAAGCCAGCACCAGAACATGTCACGTGACATTGGGTTCCGTGATTTTGACGGGAACATGGCACGTAACATTGCGTTACGTGAGGTTGGCAGAAACATATGACGCGACATTTAGTTACTTCATTATCGGGGAACATGTCGGGTAAATTTGCTTTACGCGATTTTGGCACAAACGTGCCCCGCGACATTGCGTTAGGTGACGTCGACGAAAACATGTCACGTGACACTGAGTTATGCGATTTTGGAGGAACATGTGACATGGCATTGCGTTACGTGACTACGACGGGAACATGTCACGTGACATTGCGTTACGTGACTTTGGGTAATGGCGCGACATGTTTCCGCCAAGCCATGTAACGGAATATCACGTGACATGTTCCCGCCAAAATATTACATGACTATCAGGTGGCCTGTTTCACTAAACTATCGATCAGCTTCTGTAATCTCGCCTTGCGCAACCTAGCGGAAACTGCGCACCTCTTTCTTAGTGCTCGTTCACACAGCCGTGAAACGGCCCGTCACGTCACCGTCACGGAGCCGTTTTTTGTTAGGGGAGAGGGTTCCCGAGACGTAACGGGTTGACGGCGACGTAGAGCAATGCTCTACGTCGCCGTCAACCCGATTTTGAGGAGAAAACGTCTCGGAAACCCTCTCCCCTGACGAAAACGGGCGCCGTGACGGGGACGTGACGGGTCGTTTGACGGCGGTGTGAACGAGCACTTAGAATATAACACACACACACACACGCACATATATATATATATATATATATATATATATATATATATATATATATATATATATGTGTGTGTGTGTGTGTGTGTTTGTACACGGGGTATGACGGCGACGCCGAAAACGCTGTTCAGGGGTCCATGAAATTGGTATTGCAATAATAACACAAAAAAAAAATCCGGCATGATGATGTAGCTCGACTAATACGAAACCTGAGGAAGTGCGAAGGATGCAGTGATGCACCGGTCAGTCGCCACTGATGGGCAATGAGAGGCGCAAGACTAAATTTGTTTCAACTATATATACTTATGTACATATTTCTTACGCAAACAGTCATCGCGTAGGTAATGCCAGTTAATGTATCGTTCTTTTTATTTGACCGCTTCCTTTAAAAGGAACATAACCGCGACGACAACCGGAGTCGCGGACAGTCCGGGCGTATCGCTTGAACGCTTGCGTTACCTTGACGGCGATGTCGACTGGAGAACACGACAGTCCGAGCTGGCACCTAAAGCTATCATAATCATTAGTTCTGGTCCCCGAGAGTGCGCATGCAACTGTTCTATGCAGCAGCAGCAGCAGCAGCAGCAGCAGCAGCAGCAGCAGTAGTAGTAGTAGTAGTAGTAGTAGTAGTAGTAGTGTAGTAGTAGTAGTAGTAGTGACTGTAAAAGAATGGAAAAGGTGCTAATTTCTGTCGCCCATACTGGGGACACGGCTTAGGGCTTTACGGCAAGGGGATAGGGGACACAGAATTGAAATAGAAGAAAGAAAAGACAAGGGAGAAGGAGAGAGAGAGCGAGAGTGATGGACAGCAACAGCACGAAGAAGCACGCCCTGCCGCTCGCAAATGCAGCCGGTGGGCAGACAGCGGCCGCACTAGAGCACTGGCGTTTCCGCTGCCGGCGAGCGCTACTCGCTCGGCACGCACTGTGCAGCGCGCTCGTAAGCGCAAGGAGCACGGCGCGCCACAGGTTGTCAGCCGGAATTCCTTCGGCGACGGACCTTACGGTGACAAGGAGGTACTCGATGAGGGGCATCTCGTGGATCCACTGAGGCCGCGGACCGTGTAGGAGCAGGCGGCGCCGTAGTTGCTGGGCTTGCTGCGATCGTGAGACGACGGCGCGGCGCAGGTACCGGGCGGCGGCTGCCGTGGTCGTCGGGTGTTGCTCGGGTTGTCTATTATTTAAGGCAGCAGCGTAAGAGCGCACCTCGCGGGTCTTCTCCCGTACTGCCCCTTTGACCGCCCGTCTCGAGAGCAGCATAAGCGATGAGGCGAGCATGGTCGCCAGGCGCCTTTCCTCTTGCCACCTGGGGCAAGTAGGATTATCGGCATCGTGGCTTCCTCTGCAGTTGACGTATCGCGGCTTGCACTGCTCGCGGTCCTGACGCCAATGGCCAGAGCGCATGCACTCACCGTCTCGCTGGCATGCCTCGGCAACGTGGTCGAAGCGCCTGCACTGCCGGCTATAGTGTACTAGACATATTCTAGTACACTATAGTACACTATACTGCCGGCACTCTAAGTGCTCGTTCACACAGCCGTCAAACGGCCCGTCACGTCACCGTCACGGGCGCCCGTTTTCGTCAGGGGAGAGGGTTTCCGAGACGTTTTCTCCTCAAAAACGGTTTGACGGAAACGTAGAGCAATGCTCTACGTCGCCGTCAACCCGTTACGTCTCGGAACCCTCTCCCCTGAAGAAAACCGGCGCCGTGACGGTGACGTGACGGGCCGTTTGACGGCTGTGTGAACGAGCACTAATAGGCGCGGCCTAACGTGTAGGACTCGCATCCGCAGTCAGCGAAGCTTGACGAACCCGGGAGGTGCCGAAGTGCCGAATCGCAACTTGACGGCGCGACTCTCCCTTGTCTCCGAGACGACGAGTGCGGCCGAGTCCATGTCGGCAAGAATCTCCTCGATGTTGATGTCGCCGTCCACCCCGTAGACGAAGCCGAGGCTGGAACGATGATCGGCTGGTTCCCGGGCGGTCACGGGGATGCCGTTGAGCCCCGTGATGGGAAGGAGCTCGGCCAGGCACAGTGACGACGACGCAACCGCCGCCACAATTTTTCGTACACCCGGCCGCACAGAGAGCGGCCCATCCAGGTGAGGCGATCCCACGAAGGAACCAGCGGGAGAGGAAAAGCAGTAGAGTAGAACAGGTAGAGTACGGTCGCCAACGCTGCTGACCACCATACCGCTGCCGCGTCGGTCGCGATGGCCGCGGTTTCTAGTGCCCTCGCTCGCTGGCTCCTGCCTTGGAGACGGCCACCTGGAAGTCGTCCTCGGCAGGCGCTGGTAGGGCGCTCGGGTGCGGACGGACGGCCGAAGTGCTGGGAGGTCTCGTGGGTGGCAGAACCTCAGCTGCATCGTGCGCGGGGACCCGGGGCTGCGTTCGCGGCTCCCTCTTCCGCTTTTAGATGCGAAGCAGCTTATGAACAAGGGCCCGTCCCTCCCTCACGCTTCGGCGTAGCATGCCCCCGTCAGTACTCGAGCACCCGCTAGATGGCTCGGCAGTAGGGCGTTCGCTCGACTCATGCCCATGCTCTAGTTTGTGTGGAAACCGCTAGTGGCGCTGTAGTTGAAGAGATAATAAATAAAAGCGCTCGCTCTCCGCCGGCGCGCTCTCTTCTACAGCAGCTGTCATGGAGTACGCTTCGACGAACGAAGATAGCATCGCGGCGGCGCAGGTTCGCAAAGCGGCGCAGCGCGGCCACTTTGCGAGCCAGTGCTGCCAAGCGCAGGCAAGCGGCTGCCAAACGTCGGAAGCGGTCCCTGCCTGAGTTTGGTGGCGCCGATGGACACTTTAAGCGTCAATTGCTCTACCGCACGTTCGGGCACAGCTGTAAGCTATGCGACCCCTTGTGGTTCGATAATAATCTACCCAAGATTTCGGTCATCAAGAACGAGCAGTGCCGTGCCAATGCCATCGCTGTTCTGCAGCCGGAGTACGCCAGTGCTGTTCTGCAGCGGGAGTACGCACAGTGAATACGCCGTTTGCTTTACGTGGAAATATTCGTTGTCGGCAGGCAAACTCCCCGCATTGAGCTTGATGAACGGCTACCGCTACTCGCCGGACCCGAGCACCTCACCGAGCTCAACCCGGTGAGGAACATCAGGGGAACCTCGAATGGATGGACCGCGAACAGTGATAAAGAAAATAAAAGATTTACACGAGCTTAAGTCGACTCACGGCCGTTCGCATACTACTCAGGGTTCCCTATATGGGGAGATGGGGAGATTTTCTGCCTTGCCCGGCGGGCTTCCCTGCAGAAGTAGCAAGATCTAGAGCGGGATACGGCGTCTGCAATAGGCGGCTGGCTCAACGGCAAGGCAAGTCAGGAGCTCACAAACGCCAGGAGACAACTACGACAGAAGACGCTGACAGCCCGAGCGCATAAGGTGCTTCGCACCTAAAGCACGCAGCAGCAGCAACGCGCATGTTGCTGACGAGACGACTGGGCCCTCATATGGCAGAACCCTCTTCGCTGTGGTAATGAAGATTTGTGAACAAGGAACCTGTATAGGCTCCGAATCGTCAAAACAACCTTTTTGACTTGGTCAGTGACCGTAAACTTCATTACCGCATCATGCTACCTGACCAGACGAGCTTTCGTCGAATTCTGGACTATGTACCCTCTTCGCTGTGTGAACGGGGTTGCCAGTGCCCTGGCACTGCGTGGTCTGAACACATAGGCGCAATGTGATGGCCGTGCGGTGGCCCAGGGCTCGTGAAGGGTCCAAACTCATCTGGCCACTAAAGCATTTTTCCTCCTCTCAGACAGCGCCGAACATAATACGGCCGCGCGCGTTCAGGCGTTCGGGGGAGTGCAGCAGCTCACTTTTTATAATCTTACACCGTGATGCGGACAGTCAGCAGATGAGCAGCCTTCCTTCTCCTTGGTTTTTGACGTCGCCATCCGCGCATCGCTCTGAGTCGGCTTCAAGGCTCCTTTCCGCGCTCCCCTGCGTTCCCTTTCATATTGCTCATGATAACACAGCCAAAGGGTGGTGATGTCAAAGGGTGTTAGTAGGAATAGACCCCAAAGTTCATTTCGCATAAATGCGAGCTGGTAGAAGGACGATGCCGTGTTTTGCTGACGACACTAAAATATGTTAGGCTAAAAATTTAGTCCACTGTGTGAGCACTAGCAGTCAGTTACTCAATAGGAATTCGAATATTTCTGACAGTGGTTTTAACGCGAGTATCCTTAATGGTGACAGCAACGTACTGCAGTTGTAACATAGGCCAGCAGTTGTAGCACAAGCGATAAAGAAATAATATTATGCACGTATCTTTTCGTGCAACGATGTTCTGAGTAAACAAAAGCGCAAAGACTATTCACCCTTTCTAATCATGTTTTACGTTTATTCCTCCAGAGATGCACACGAATGCCAAGCGGCGTTTCTTATGGTTGTCTGAGTGAGTGCACATGTGTGATAACCAAAGGAACAAACGCTTGGCCCAAGGACGGCTTTTGTGTGGGTTATGTACGTCGACGGCTAGAGTGAACACCTACAGTTTCCTGAGTGAAATAAACAGAAATACCTGAAAAAAAATCATCCGCTATGTAAGAGTATTAATTCCAAAGGTTTTACCTCTCAAACCAACGCTATGATCATGAGAGACGACGTAGTGGAGGGCTCCGAGAATTTCCACCATGTGGGGTTTCTTAACCCGCACTGACATCGCGCAGCACAGGGCCTCAACATTTCGCCTCCATCAAATTGCGGTCGCTGCAGCCGGGATTCCATCCGACGACCTTCCGATCAGACACGGAGTGCCATATCTACTAGATCACTGTGGCGCGTCTCTTATAAGGGTTCACTTTTGCAGGACGACAATAAAGGATAAACTTGCAAGATTTCCAGATATGCCGTCCGCATTTCCGATCCTCAAATTTTTCGCTCAGAATTAGGATTCTTTTAGTGCTTAATAGTCTGACTGACAGTTCTGAGTATGTTACATTTGCTTAGTTCTCACGATTTTAAAGCATTCGTTATAATGTTCTTTTGTAGTTATTTATGGTGGCGCGCAATGTGTGTCAGTGTGAAGAATTCGAACTACATGGCAGTCAGTCTGAGGTACACAGGGTTTGCATTGCTGCTTGTGGACCGCTGTATTCGGGTACTGAAAAGCGCAGGGTAATGTCGCCGCTTTTTACCGGCCGGTTTCATAAACAAGGGAACGCTGGTCGGGTGCGTTAGGAGGAGGACGCGCTAGACCTCATGCTGAGGTATTCTATTCTAGCCACTGTACTCATACGGGATGGAATGCCGCTAAGTGGTTGCCACCGAAAGAACACCCACTCGGGATAAAGTTTCAAGGTCGCTGTCCGCGGGCCTGGGAAACGAAAATGACCGCGACCGCTTAGTGTTAGATGGGACCTCGTTTGCCTATTCCTTTCGATGCGCGTTGAAACGGCGCTACTCATGGCCCTACGGCTGGTCATCTTCTGACAACTTGTGTCACGAATTCTGGAAGGGCATGTGCAGCGCACCGTCCGGCGGGCAGACAATTGTTTAAGTACGTGTTCGAGCCTGGCTGTCGGTGCCAGCGGACATCGAGAGTGACGCCAGTCCTAATGCATGGGTATGGGAAACAACACGTGCTGCGCGGTAAACTTATTCGCTTGCGTGTTGTGAATTATGTTCTCTGAACCGACACCGCAATGAATGTCTTGGCGCCATCGGTTCACACTGTGTGGGCCTTGTGTGTTATTGGTTTGCTCGTAACTCTGTTTATCCAAGGGCTCAAGAAGTAATCCTTTCTGTAGTAATGAAAGAGCGGTGATTCGTGCTCGGACCTGGGCAGACGCTTTGGCGTTTCAACAAAACGCCCCCTTCACCGGCCAAAGGCGCTTCCTTCGCGCTGCTGCCGTGCACTGCATCGGGGGGCTCCGACAACGGACCGTTCAGCACCTACGAGGCAATTAACTATGGCTATCTGATGAGTTTGCCGACGAATTGTATAACGTGGGACTATTTTCTTGTTTCTTATGGCGTATAAAGAATACGATTTAATAGTAGAGACATTTAGCGTGTCCGGTAAACCGGTATACGCAAAGGTGTAGCGGATACCGGATAGCGTGTAGCGTTGTTTTTCGCAGTGAAGTGGCGCCAGCTATGGGGGATAAACAGAACAGGCAAACCCGCGTTATATGTCCTCCGAGATTCCGGAAGCCACTCGCTAAGCCTACAGCTTCGATAATTTCGGTCTGGCTCTCAGAAACGGCGTTGAATCATCACGGATACTTTACTGTCGAAGCTTCATGATACAAAACTAAGGCAAATACAACCATCAGTTAGTTATTTAAGGGCTACAGAGCGCGCAACGACCACTTGAAAGATTCGAAGCGGAGGGCGGTCAGTCGGCCATGTTTGCCCATGCGCTGCGTATAGCGGTTTACCGAATACGCTAAATGTCCCTAATATGTCCAATTTGCACAGCAGCCCCACATTCATGCGATGGGAAAATGACATTGATGTGTAGGGAATAAACAAATAAGCAAATAAATAAATAAATAAATAAATAAATAAATAAATAAATAAATAAATAAAATGCGTCACATGCATTATTTCATCGGACGGCTACCAAAATATGAAGGCCGGAACTAAAAGTGATGTATCTCACACGGGAAAGGCTCGCAGAAGCACAACCCAAGTAGCAAAAACGTGCACGCGTGCTACTGAGCGTGGGTCTAATTCTTATGAGATCAAGACATGGTGAAAACAATATCTAACGTGAACTACAATGCAAGAAATGGACCCATTTTCACTTAGAATACAAAACTCTCTTTTTGTTGTGCGAATAAGAAAGAACATCAAATAAACCGTACCTGCACTTTCTTCTTCATGGCAACAGAATCTAATGAGGGTCGCACAAAGGGGGAGGCGGTTAGCCCTACACAACACTTCACAATACGATACGACTCCACTCGAAATGCTTCGCAGTTGCGACCACCCCCTTTGGTCACACATCTCAACAACCATTTAAACAACACATCTCAACAACAACCATACAAATGGTAAAACAGTCTACAAACTAAAGGCGGAATGTCTCAAGCACACATTCTGCCGCAATTAAAGGGCGCTTATCTGCAAGGACTCCACCGGTGCATCGGTCTCGTCGCTGGGCATGTGGACTGGTGCTTGGGTAGGAACTCGGATGTCGCCCTCGAAGTCGCCGTTGCTCTCGGATCATCTCCGATCATCGCTGCTGACATCAGGCCCTCGCGGCGAACGGCTAGGCTCGCACGAGGTATCGCAAACGAGGCTTGCTTCTTCATCCGAAACACTCCAGGTGCAAGATATGACACCGTGTAGGCGCGCTCAAGTCAGAAATGTCCGGTGAAAGGACGCGCGTGCCGCAGCTTGCTCTTTTGTGGCCGGTTAGGTGTGCGTGCCCGAGGAGCAGCATTGCACGGCGATTGCAATATGCTGGAGACTCTCTGTTGGCTTTGTTCAAGCACCTAGGGGCGCGCGGGGCGCCCTTGAGCGTCGGTATTCTGTCGTCTAAAAGTCGCCGCCTAATGAACACACTCATTTGGGGCCACCGTGCAAACGTCGGCTCTACTGTCAAAGCGCGGTTTCCGCGAACTCGGGGATAACGAAAGCCCCAGCTCTTCTGTGACCGCCGCGGAAGCCGAAAAACAGGAATACAGATGCTTAAAATGCACGTTCCCTGCGTCTCTCGCCCCGCCGACGCCACAGGTGTAGAGATGCTATTCCGCGACTTTCGAACGTCGAGGGAAAGACGTCTACAGTATGTTCATCCTTCAGAACGACCCGTGTTTGCTGTTCAGACTGGCTCAGACAAAGCGAAAGACTGCTGTCCCCCCCCCCCCCCCCCCCCGTCATAGGTCTCACCGCGCGCGCTTACCTGCCCTCCTAGGGCGCCTGCGACTAACTAGCCTCCATAGTATCACATCTGCCACTGCTCGCTTGCTTTGCCGAACGGTCTCCTGAGTACAAAGTGCCAGTGGCGCCGAGGCCCGCACATGGGAGCCGTAACCGCATTCTCAGAACCATTGCGCTTAGCGGCGATAGCAAAGCGAGGGTTGACAGTTTCTTAGCTCGAAGGGAGCCGTGGCAGCGGGATCTGAAGGGACGAAACGAATTTCTCGGTTGGCTGCGGTTCGGCCTGCGCTGCCGTACATGGCCGGTTGAAAGCCGGAAATTTTTCCGCAAGCTACATGGAGCGGCCGTTTGACTGCACTGGCGAAAGGGGAGCTCCGCTCTCGTCGAAGCATCGAAGAAAGAGAGTAAAGGAATGGCGTTTTGCGCATGGTTTTCCTTTGAGTGAGCGAGACTGCTAACAGGAAAGCGGGGACTCGAGGCTCGACCTGGGCGGTTGTGGCCTGGCCTATCCATCCTGCATGTGGACCTGTGGAACGCTTAGAAAAGGAACGTCGTTCCCATTGCCGTTACTTCATTAATGTAACGCGTTACCGTTACAGTTCCACCAACCTTTAAAGTAACGATGGCGTTCCTTCGTTCCTCCAAAAAGGAACTAGTTCCAGGAACGTCGTTCCTTGGAACGACGTTCCGTACAACACTGGTGCAGAAGTAGCAAGACCTAGAGCGGGATGCGGCGTCTGCAATAGGCGGCTGGCTCAACGGGAAGGCAAGTCGAGCCCACAAACGCCAGGAGACGACAAGGACGACAGAAGACGCCGACAGCCCGAGCGCATAAGGTGCTTCGCACCTAAAGCACGCAGCAGCGGCAACGCGCATGTTGCTGACGAGACGACTGTGACCGCATTTGGCACCAAGTACGCTCTTCGCTGTGTGAACACAGGTGCCAGTACCCTGGCCCTGCGTGGTCTGAACACATAGGCGCAATATAATGGGCGCGTGGTGGCCCAGGGCTCGTAAAGGGTCCAAACTCACCTGCCCAATAAACTTTTTCCTCCTCTCAGACAGCGCCGAACATAATACGGCCGCGCGCGTTCAGGCGTTCGGGGGAGTGCAGCAGCTCACTTTTTATAATCTTACACCGTGATGCGGACAGTTAGAAGATGAGCACCCTTCTTTCTCTTTGGTTTTTGACGTCGCCATCCGCGCATCGCTCGGAGGCGGCTTCGAGGCTCTTTTCCGCGTTCTACTGCGTTCCCTTTCATATTGCTCGCGATATCTCAGCCAAAGGGTTCTATTAGGCATTGACCCCAAACTTCATTTTGCATGAATGCGAGCTGGTAGAAGGATGATGCAGTGTTTCGCTGACGACAATAAAATGTGTTAAGTTAAGAGTTTACTCCACTGTGTCAGCACTAGCGGTCAGTTACTCAATAGGAATTCTAGAATTTCTGACAAAGGTTTTAACGCGAGTATCCTTAATGGTGACAGGAACGTGCTGCAGTTATAAGATAGGCCAGCAGTTGTAGCACAAGCGATAAAGAAATAATATGAAGCACGTATCTTTTCGTGCAACGATGTTCTGAGTCAACAAAAGCGCAAAGACTGTTCAACCTTTCTAATCATGTTTTACGTTTTTTTGCTCTAGAGATGCACACGACTGCCAAACGGCGTTTCTTATGGTTGTCTGAGTGAGTGCACATGTGTGATAACCAAAAGATCAAATGCTTGGCCCAAGGACGGCTTTTGTGTGGGTTATGTACGTCGACGGCTAGAGTGAACAGCTACAATTTCCTGAGTGAAATAAACAGAAATACCTGAAAAAAATCATCCGCTATGTAAGAGTATTACTTCCAAAGGTTTTACCTCCCAAACCAACGCTATGATCACGAGAGACGACGTATTGGAGGGCTCCGAAAATTTCCACCATGTGGGGTTTCTTAACCCGCACTGACATCGCGCAGCACAGGGCCTCAACATTTCGCCTCCATCCAATTGCAGTCGCTGCGTCCGGGATTCCATCCGACGACCTTCCGATCAGAAACGGAGTGCCATATCTACTAGATCACTGTGGCGCGTCTCTTATAAGGGTTTACTTCTCCAGGAGGACAATAAAGGATAAACTTGCAAGATTTTCTGTTGAAAAATGCCGTCGTTGCTTGAAAGAGGTTGAACATAAAATTGCCCAGTGCATTGGGGTGGCCGCATATGAGAGCTTGTGTTCTTTTGAAAGGACTAGATAGATCGTAACGTTTCCATGTTCGCCTATCAGCACCCAAGTTCTTTATTTTAGAGCGTGGGCTCGTTGTTCACAGTTACGCTATGTTTAGTTTCACGGCTCGTGTCGGGGAGTACCTTCCACTAAGTTCGTGCGTTCTCCCGCAAATGAGATTTCTGGCGCATGGAAACATTTAAAGGGCAACTCCGGCGGTTTTCTCACCATGTTCTGATATCAATGTTTTCGAATAGTACTGATAGTCCTGTAGCAGCCAGGGTGGTTCAGTTTGCTCAGAAACGCACCAATAATTTTAAATGACCTACCGGAAGGCTTGTTCGAACCGAAACCGAAACAGGTAGACGCTTCTTGCACCGTATGCGATGACGTCACAGCCTTCCTGCCGTCAGAAATGTGGAGAAAAATGACAGTGGCGAGGTCCTCCGACGATGTATTGAGTTATGCCAGCTTTTCTGAACTATACAGTGACTATTTGAACATTGAAGTACCGCCGTTTTCCTTTTGATATCCCCCAGGCGCGGGTAGGCAGTGTTGAAGGTGATGACGTCAAAAACACAGGGTGGCCCGCAGGGGAATCCGCTAAAAAATTTTAAAATTCGGTTCCAGGTAAACTAAATGACTTGTAACCGCCTGGTTTGGCATATAATATTACAGTGCCGAGAAGAATATATATTGAAAATTTTATTACGATCAGTGGACACTGAAAAATCGCCGCAGCTGCCCTTTAAACTTTCATACGAACACCAGATAAAGGCAGGGTACCTGAATGTTCTCATCGTCGATTTTGGTATAAGGTTTTTATTGGCGCAAGTACGAAGGCGCACCCCAAATACCGCCATGGCTGATAACGTGGCTTGAACGGTGACCGACGTGCTACTGTTAAAGGGACTGTCTACCGCTCGGAAAATTTTTTAGGATTGTGGTAAAAATGGACAGATTGTGCGTCACATTTACGGGAACGAGCAGCTTTCACTGCGCAAGAAAGGAATTATGTTTTGAATCTTGCTCTGAAAGTGGTGCAAAAAATGTCGCTAGCGACACCCAACAGCGTGTTTGTCGATTTCCAATTGTACGAGAACCAACCCACGCCGGCATACATATTCTGCTGAAAAATTGTGTATGCCTTACAAGCGTATTTCACCCTATCAGACACCATTGTATAGCGTGCAATAACAAGTCGTTCCTTATTTCGCTGCTTTCGGGGTGGTGCGGGTGGCGCTGCCTTCGAATTCGTCTGCCTGTACAGGCGCGTAGTACTACAGTGCCTAGAGTAGTATTGCGCTTGTCATGCATGCGGCGCTGCATGTCCGAGGCGCATGTCCGAGGCGCACCCCGGCCCCTCAGACATGCAGCGCCGCATGCCTCCTCGTCTCTCCTCCTCGTCACCTCTGGAATGTCGACCTTGGAACCGGTTCCTGTTGAGAAGCCGCCCACGCCCGAAAGGGTTGCCATGGAGACGACGACGCATCGTGCGCGGTAACCACTGTTGATCGCGTCTGTACACGTAGAAAATATGCGACTTCTTAGACAAAAAATTGTGTTTTAACTTTTTTTCCTTCATATTCACGTACGTAGTAAAAACGATTTCTGTATGCGGGAGAACATGGAAGGTGTTCAAAATTTCTTTACCCAACTTTGACTACGCTCGCCAAACGCGCAGAACTCTGCACGCGAAAACAGGTCTGCTTAGCTACAACCGACAAGTTAAAACGATTCGCTAAAACACGATTTTCCACGCGCGTCAGTCTACCTGTCAGAGCAGTTTTAAGAACCATGACGTTCTGGATGTCGCGATCAGCAAAACTAGAAGATCGCGGACATTTTGAGATCAAATACTGTACGCAATATTAATTCGGATAGAAATTATCGCCCATGAAAGGCCTTGAAAGAATGTACGTTTAACGATGCGGAGGCGCCGAAACCGGGGCCGCCACGGGTCACAGGTTCGACGCCCCCCCCCCCCCCCCCCCCCCTTTTTTTTTCTTTTTTTTCTTTTTTTTGGCGGTTTGTTATTATACTACTCGAAATCACGTCGGCAGGGGGCCTGGCGACGGTTGGGTACCTGAAATGCTTACAGTCGTTCAACTGCCGTTTACGACTCACTCCTACACCAGAACAGGAATTGGCCTCCCTGGTGAAGTACTTGGCCACCACCTCCCACACGATGTCTACAATTAAACCTTCGCCCTCAGTGTCCAGCAGCTGCAGAACATCTGTCCATGGCGGCGGTCAGCTCTGTGAAGCAGCAGAGGGCAGTAACAATCACTGGACCCGGACAGGCCGCCACTGGAAACTAAACATTGGAACGTTCAATGCAAGATCCCTCTCCAGCGAAGCTAGATTAGCGGAACTACTCGAGGAACTAGAAGGAGTTAGTTGGGATGTCATTGGCCTTAGCGAAGTTAGGAGACCAGGTGAAGCTTGCATAGTCTTAAACAATGGACATGTCCTCTGCTATAGAGGATTACCCCAAAAGAGAGAATATGGCGTCGGGTTCCTAATTCACAAAGATATAGCGGGTAATGTGGATGAATTCTACAGCATTAACGAAAGGGTAGCATGCGTCGTAGTAAAGCTAAATAAGCGGTATAAACTTAAGATAATCCAGGGATATGCGCCAACAACGAGCTACGACGACGAACAAGTGGAGCAGTTCTACGAGGATATCGAATTAGCAATAACGAAAGTACGCACGCAATACACTGTAGTCATGGGGGATTTCAACGCTAAAGTAGGGACAAAACAAAGTGGAGAGCAGGCGATTGGCAACTACGGAGTCGGCTGTAGAAATGACCATGGGGATATGCTCGTGCAATTTGCCGAAAGAAACCGACTCCGAATAATGAACACGTTTTCAAGAAACACAAGAATAGGAAGTGGACGTGGAAAAGCCCTAACGGGGAAACAAAGAATGAAATCGACTTTATAATGTGCGAACAACCAGGTATAATTCAAGACACAGAAGTAGTGGGGAAGATAAAATGCAGCGATCACAGATTAGTAAGAGCAAAGATTGTACTCAACCTAAAGAAAACAAGAACTAAATTATTCACTAGAAAAAAATGTAATCTAGAGGTAATCAGATCGAAGAACGAAGAATTTAAAGTCGCCCTAAGCAACAAGTTCGAGGCCTTAGACGAAAACGGTGACGATGTAGAGGAAATGAACAAAACTCTAACGAAAACAATCCTTGAAACAGCGATAGAACTCGGGGGCAAAACAGCAAAGCAAACAACAAATAAGCTGTTACAATCTACCAAGGACTTAATAAAAAAACGTCAACAAATGAAAGTAACTTCGCCCAAAGATAAGATTGAATTCGCAGAACTATCAAAGTTGATCAGTAAAGCCAGGCAAAGAGATATAAGAAACTTTAACACGAGAGAAATAGAGAAAGCAGTAGAAAAAGGCACCAGCATTAAATCGGTCAAAAAGAAACCGCACTTAGGACAATATAAAATGCATGCGCTAAAAGATAAACAAGGTAACGTTATCAATAATTTCAACGAAATAGTAAAGGTAGCAGAAGATTTATACTCGGAACTGTACAGCTCTCAGACAGACCATACAACCTTAAAAGAAATAGAATCAGAGTAAGATACTGAAATTCCATGTATAACCACTGACGAAGTCAAAAAAGCTGCTAAAGGCATGGCCCGCGGTAAAGCAGCCGGTGAAGATGGTATAACAGCCGACTTGATCAAAGACGGAGGAGATGTTGTACTTGAAAAACTTGCATCGCTCTTCACGAAATGTGTCAAGACATGTATACCGCGCAGTTGGAAAAATGCTAATATAATCGTTATCCACAAGAAAGGTGACATAAAGGAGTTAAAGAATTACAGACCAATTAGCCTACTCCCAGTAATATACAAGCTATTTACAAAAGTAATTTCTACAAGGATAAGAGAAACCCTCGACTTGAACCAACCGAGAGAACAAGCTGGTTTTAGGAAAGGTTACTCGGCAATGGACCACAGCCACGCTATCAACCTAGTAATTGAGAAGTACGCCGAATATAACAAACCTCTTTATATGGCGTTTATCGACTACGAGAAAGCATTTGACTCCATAGAAATACAAGCAGTTATAGAAGCTCTACGACGACAAGGGGTACCTGGCGTATACGTGAAAATCATAAACAACATATACAAAGATTGCACAGCCACACTACTCCTACATGAGAAAAGCAGAGAAATCCCGATCGAGAGAGGTGTGAGACAGGGAGATACGATATCCCCGATGCTATTCACTGCATGTTTAGAGGAAATCTTTAAACGTCTAGACTGGGAAGAAAAGGGCATTCGAATAGATGGAGAATATCTCAGCAATTTAAGATTTGCAGACGACATTGTACTCTTTAGCAATGATGGAGACGAACTACAAAACATGATTAATGACCTAAACAGGGAAAGTATTAAAATTGGGTTAAAAATGAATAGGCAAAAGACCAAAGTTATGCTCAATAGTCCTAGCTAAGGAACAGGAATTTACAATCGACAATGAACCCTTACAATGTGTAAACGAATATGTATACCTGGGACAGTTAATAACAGGAACTCCCAACCACGAAAAGGAATTCTGCGTAGAATAAGGATGGGCTGGAGCGCATTCGGAAGGAATTACGAAATCATGACTGGAAACTTACCGCTCTCACTAAAGCGCAAAGTATTCAATCACTGTATCCTCCCAGTACTAACGTACGGTGCAGAAACGTGGAGGATAACTAAAAGACTAGAGATGAAACTAAGGAGCGCGCAACGTGCAATGGAAAGAAAAATGATAGGGGTAACGCTAAGAGATAAAAAACGAGCGGAATGGATCAGAGAACAGACAGGAGTAGCCGATATTATTATATCAATTAAAAGAAAGAAGTGGACCTGGGCAGGACATGTCATGAGGAGAACAGATAACAGATGGGCAGTAAGAGCGACGGAATGGATACCAAGAGAGGGAAAACGCAACAGAGGCAGGCAAAGGGTTAGATGGAGCGATGAAATTAAAAAGTTTGCGGGCGTAAAGTGGAACCAACTCGCTCAGGAGAGGGTGGAGTGGAAATCGATGGGAGAGGCCTTCGTCCTGCAGTGGACCTAAACAGGCTGATGATGATGATGATGATGATGATGATGTTTGTATTACAGCGCTCGGGTTGTTTTCCCGACTTGCCCCGCGACTGCTACCTGTTCGCGTTCCTTCTTCGTGCGTTGCTCGTACGGCCACGTTTATGAGTGACAAGCTTGTGTTGAAATAAAAGGTGAGTAAATTTCAACGGTCTTTTTATTGATTTTTTCGCTCATTGCAATGTGCAATTTGGTGACGACGTACTGAGACGTAAATCGCTATTCCTAGCGCCTTTTTATATGCACATGCCGTTGTTTTCTCATGTTACTGGCGGACACGTGCGAAACGTCTTTAGATGCGGCGTCCGAGCAGCGATTCAGTTAGCCTTAATTTTAGTGAGTAATCCACCGTTGTCGTGAAAAGCGATGTGCGATATAAAATTAGTTCAACGGACGATCTTCCATTCGCGCCATGCATATGTACGTACTACGTATATGTAGTACATACATATGTGTATGCGGTGCGGAATGCATCGGCTACGCGTATGTCATCGCACCTGTACACTCAATTCTTTAGCATTATCACGTAAGTGTTGACTCCCTTGACCACGGGATATGGTAGCGACTAATATAGGCGAGAATTAAGTAACGAGATTTGCTCTACGATGCGCAAGCGCTGAAAACGCGTGTGCGATGCATGCTCGATGTCGGTCACGCTACATGGAGGTGAATGCACCTTGTTTTCATTATCTGTGCGATCGTGCGCTTATAATGACGCCACTGTGAAGCTGATCCTCATATCGCCGATCTCGTCCTTCTCGCCGAAGTAGGAACTACCGTACCCTGGTGTCAACGCTCGCACATTAAACAAATTGCAAGGGTATGCCGGCATTTATCGAGGGGGCAATCAAAGACTTATCGGTGAATTTGGCAGTTTGCAGCTATATTTTGACTGTGAGCTAAATGGAGTAATGTAATAAAGTTAACATTAGTAGCAGAAAGTTGACACCCTCTAGTCAGAGTGTGGTCTGACGCGAACGAAGTGCATGCCGGCACAAATGTCTGCAGGTCGCTAAATGCTCGTGGATAACTTTAAAAAGTGTGCACGGGATAAAAACAAAAGCAGTATTTGCCCATCTCAAGTAGCCACCTTTTAAATGTTTCATGCTGAGAAGTGTAACCATTCGCTTATTTCAGTTCAACTGCAGTCCATGCAACCGTTTGAACTGTTGCTGTTGGTGCACCTAGGCTTTTATTTTTAGTACCGGCTCCAGTTTTCAGGTTTACATTGAGCCTGGAGCCGTCTTCCAAAGGCTGCAAGAAGTGATATTAAAGTCTATGACGCGGTCATTTTTATGTCTATGGCACCATTTGCCGAAAGAAGAGGGAATGATTTCAGGCTAACTTTGAGAATTAATTGTATATTCCAGGCCGCGTGCTGGCGTTTGACTCGCGTGTTCTCAGGACCCTCGACTACCGATCGGCAGCGTTTTCTGACCATGCTGAAGTGTTGCAGGGCCCCTTTAAGTGGCTCATTTGTTGTTGTTTTTCTTTATTTTTTGTGTCATGCTTTCTTTCATATGGATGAGGTTCCTACATAAATGTGGAAGCTACCCCTAGTAATAACTGGTAGATAACTGGTAGTGGAAAATAATGAAGCAATGTAACACTCTGCTCTATCAACTCCTGTTTCCTTCATGTCAGTACATGTGCTGTTATCCTCATGACCATGCATAACTAACTAGCATTTCAGAAAATATTTATTCTGTGCATTTTGTTGAAGGAATATATAAAGCAAGTGCCTGAGCACTTGCTTTCAACATTCAACTTAAAAGAAAAATTGGGCTCACAGTATTTTGTGTACCTGTATTTCACAGGTGCAACACACACATGGTTGTTCAGTACTACTGATACTGTTGTTGCGGACTCTACAAAAAGGTGACTGATGTTTGCAGCTGATGAGGAAGGTGGAAGCACACAAAATCAGCATGCCGCCATGAGTAAAGAGTAAGCTCAAGGAACACCACTTACTCAGGAGGAGGAATGGACCAATGGTGTATTGTATGGTGTAAATAAACATGAAGTATTAAAAATATTTGCCTTGTGACTTATCTGGGTGGGACTGACCAAAACCTAGCAAAACGCTGGACGTGAAATTGACCAAGATGAAAAACTAAATAAAAGTGCTAGAAATTGCATTGAACAGAGTGCTTGGAGCCCATATCGACGACAGGCTTAATAGCTATTTGTACGGTATTCCATAAAAAAAAGCTACAACAAATTTAGCTGCATGGGCATGGAATTGTTGCCAAAATAAAAAAGTAAAATAAATGTACTAGAAATTGCATTGGCCAAAATGCTTGGCCCCCATATACAGAACATGCTTGGCAATTGCATGGAATTCCACAGCAGTTCCAATTGTGGAAGGAGGTGTTTCCAATCGTTTTCCAAGCATCGTCTTCCTATGCCTGGCCAATGGTAGGCTTGTCACGTTTGCCAAGCACATTCCTCACTTGGCCTCCAGTGACTTTCCAATCATGGACCGCTTGGCCACTGATGCTTTGCCATGCTTGGTTCTAGCAAATTTTGCTGGTAGGGACCGCTCGGGCTTGTTTTGAAAACGGCTGGGTGTGTATTGAATGCCTCTCAGAAATTCATAGCCGAAAGAATTTTTAAAAACGGTTCGTTAGGAGCGAAGATATTGCGACCGGAAAACTTCCCTTTCCAGTCTTGTTTCAACTCTGCGGAATAGAGGGTACAGAGCTCCTTAGGGCGGCGTCGAAGGAGGTGCCCCGCCCACCGCTTTACGTCACCAGACTTCAGCGACGTGTCAGTGGCTGACGAAAAGCGCGCGACTACCGGGGGCTGTTTAGGGGCTGTTTCTTCGCAGCGCGCTTGTGGCCGCCTGCTCGCTTCGCGCCTGGGCTCGGTCGCGTGCCCTCGCGATCACCGCATTCTTTTTTTTTTCGATCCTCCGAAGCTTTGTTTTGTTCATCACAAACGTTTAGGCTCGCAGGTGGGAGCGTTTACTTTGTCAGCGCGCTGCGTGTCGTCGATATTGCGCATAATGCGGCGTGAGGACAAACAGCGCAACTGCCAACGCTGCTCCACCTTGTCCTGCATAACCCCAAGTTAGTTAATTGTTGATTAGTGATTGTAGACGGGATAATCATGCTGCCGGGCTCGAACGGGACTACTATGACTCGGAAGGAAGACCTTCACAACTCGTACCCTTGCCGACAGGTTAATGTGGAATAAGGTGCGTTGACATGCGGTAAGATGGATGGATTAATTTAATGTGTGAATACACTAGTTCAATTTTAACAGTGAAGCTGTCTAAGCTATTGGTGAAACTGGAAAATCTGCCGAAAACTCCGCTAAGTTATGTAATGCTAGCATAACACTACCACGCTGTACTAAAGACAAATCTCCGTAGGACGAGTTAGGTAAGGCTAAGTCTCATTCAATGGAGCCTAATTAAGATTCCTAGGACTAGTTAGGTAAGGCTAAGTCTTATTCAAGAGAGCCTAATTAGGAATAATTAATTGAGGCCTAGTTCAGACGGGACTAATCCAACTAAGCCAAACCAAGCCAAACTGAACTAATTCAACCTGTATTGAGCTATGTCAAGTAAGTCACACCTAATTAAGCGGATACTAATGACCTATAATTAATTAAGCCGCGATAATAATAAACCATGTCTAATTAAGGTAAGTCTAATTATGCGAAGTCTAATTTAGCTGATATGGACAAATCTAGTGTAGGCAAGCTTCTAATTAGACCTTGTTTAATTAATTAGTGCTAATTAAATCACGCATAGCTAGGATATGACTAGTTAAGTCAAACCTAAGCTAGCACTTATTAATCAAAGGTAAAATATGCTAAGACTTCAAGGTCAAGCCTCATTAAGTTGAGACTAAACATTTCAGGACTAATTAGGCTAACACTGATTAAATCAGGCCTATTTCAGGTAGTATTCATCAAGCGATATGTAATTAAGATAATATGTCAAAGAACAGCGTAACTAGGCATGTACTAATTAGGCCATGTATAATTAAGATATGACTAATTACCACAAGCATAATTATATCATGAATAGTGAATACCAGCATATTAAACAATGTATCATTAGGTATAAGTTAATTAGACCGCGTCTAATTAGTGTAATGCTAATTAGGCCCTGGCTAATTAAGTTAAGACTAAGTCAAGTCTCAATAAGCTCAGATTATTAAGTTACGCCAAATTAAGCCAAACATTACAGATGTAATGATTTCATTCGAAACTAATTTACCTTAGTCAACCCTAATCTGCTGTAATCCTTAATTCACCCTAATTAAGTCTAGCATAATCCGCTCTATAATATGCCATAGTCCACCTTAATGCACCTCCGTCTGTCTTAATCCACCCTCATGCACCTTAATGAGCTCTAATCCACTCAAGTACAGCGTAATCAGACCTCGTCCTTTAATCTACCTTGTAGAAGAAATATTTTGGGTTCGACTCCAGCCATGTTATTGAGTACGAGTACTATAAGGTGGCGCATTGGAGTACCATAGGGAATAAACCCATCTACAATCACTGATGAATTAAAGTTTGGGATTAATTTGTGATGTATTACGGGCTGCAAGCATGCATTTGTTGGCTTCTTGGAAAACTATATTTATGGTGACTTTTGCACCGCACCGTTCGCGTCCACGCCGAGGTAGTTTACGGACGCCTTCCAATGGCATCTATGAGGCTTGCGCATTAACAAATATATTTTTACATATTTCCAGCAACTATTTTGCCTATAGAGGTGCTCACAACGCAAGGAAAAGCGAGCGCACGGCACGCACGCGCTTACGGTTTTAAAAAAGGCGCGCTGCGAAGGGCCCGCACACAGCCGAGGCGGGCGTGTCTGCCATCGGCCAATAGCAGCGACGCTCCTTGTAAATGCTCTATGACGAAATAGAGCATATTCAAAGATCGTGAGGAGAAGCCGCTTTTTGAGTTGAGGGCTCCTGAAGAAGTGGAAGCTTTGTGCTCCGCTTGTGAACGCTACGCTTCGCGGATGACTACAGCATTTGGCTGAGATGTTCGTTGCAGCGTAGGCAAGCCGTAGAATATGTTTTTTCACCAAGCCCGGAGGGTGGTTCAGGACCCCTTTAAGGCGCAAAATGGCTGCAATGAAATATGTGGGCACCAGTGCAAAGAGACGATCACAAGAAAGAGGACACGTACACACAAGCGCTGATTAACAAATGGATTTGTTGGCAAGAGTTACGCACCTTATAAATGCCAGAACAAAGCGCAGGAAATGAAGGCTAAAATGACTAAGGTTCAAAGCGTGCCAAGAACGCAAGCGCAATACAGCCGACCCAGAGAAAACCACTACGAAATGCCATAATTTATCTCTGCATTCGAAAACCCGATGGTCGCGTCGAGAAGACCAAAGTATGCAAAAGAAAGGACGCTAATGCACTTGCTACCAAGTTTTCTAACGTGCCGATGCGCTGTCGTGTTAGTTTTTCCTAGAATAGTTGGCTCTTCTAATGGAACCACACAATCTGCACATTCACTGACGTGCGCAGCGAAGCGTTGAGGCCTCCGTACTGTGCGATGTCAGTGCACATTAAAGAATCCCAGATGGCCGAAATTTCCGGAGCCCTCCACCACGGCGTCCTCATAATCGTGTGGTGGCTTTGGGACGTACAATCCTAGAAATCACTTATTGGGCTCGTGTACGTGATGTCTCCATGCGCCAGACGCGTGCAGCAACAAAGGCCCTGCGGTGGCCACTCCGTTCAGGCCGCGAATATCCTCCGGAGGGGCACTCGCATCTTCGACCGTGTTGCCTTGTTTTGGTCCACCAGCCGTCACGTATCCTCTTCCCATTTGCTAACAAGGCGCTGCGGTCAATGGTCCTGAGGTTTCCCGGCGAAATGACCTAGCTGCTGTCACAGTGCTGTGCGAGCCGTCGCTAAACATGCAACACCGATGCAACGGTGTAGCCATATAGCTCGACTTCGTGCCTTCTTTAGTCATGGTATAGTAACAGGCTACATCTGCGCGAATCCATGACCCTCTAAGAATAAGTTGAAAAATCACGCGTAAGCGTGGATGGCTCGTCGGCAAATCCGGGGAGAAAATGCGCTAAGCCGTCGACGGACGCAGCACTGGGTACTGGTCCGACGTGCGCTCGCAGAGGATGGAAACCTGTAACCCCCGTATGCAGAGATGTAACTTGGCTCGGACTTGACTTGCGCAAGTCTCAAGAACGCTTCGCCGCATGTCATAAATCGTACTTGACTTGCGGGTGACTTGCAGAGGACTTGGACGGGCCGAAGCCCGCTCTCATTTCAAGTCTTCTTAGGGGCTAGCTTGAAAGTGACTTCGTGCTTCATTCGAACATGGCCGCCCCCCGTGCGGACGTCAAGCGGAGGTTAACTGTTCGTGAATTTGCTTGTCACACAGTGGATCATACGCCTCCCAAGCTGGGACAGAGGGCGCTGTGGCGAGCTTCCGAAAAGCGCCGTTCCGGCAGCTGGTACGATTTGCGGTCGCTTCCCTCTCTGCTCTCGCCCTTGCCTCCTGTGAGTGCGCCCGCTTTTTGCACGTGCTGGCGCGTTCTTACGCCGGCCCACGGCGCCTCGCACAAGTCGCACGCGCTCAGTGGCTGCATATGCTACGTCATGTGTCCGTTGCATGGCATCTTCAGCCAAGTTTGGGGCATTGAAAAACACTTTCGCACTGCCATTCTCAACATATACCGTGCTTTAAGTACCGCGATTAGGGGACCCAGTTGGTCGTTGAAGACGATATCATGTTAGTGGCTGCCAAGAGCGTGTCGAAAGTGAATCACGACGTTACCGACGTGAAACTAAAGAGTCTTCAGTTTCTGCAATTATACGACGGATAAAACTCATCGTGAAGTGGTATTCGCTCTGAGCTGTCAGCGCAAGAAATTGCATTTTCGTGTGTGTTGGCCCGAAATTCCATCGCTTAATGCAGGCTACAACAGACTTCAATTTCATTATGTGATTAATATTACCAGCTCATACCCACGTCTACCTTGTTGAGTCGCTGCTGCATTACAATACGCAATGCTGACACCCGCGTACAGGTTTCGCCTCGGGAGGTAGCGAAATCTCATCGTCAAATCGTGCTGTTTTCGTGTTTTTGAAGCTGATTTTGTCAGAATTACAATGCGGCACGATAATCTCTAGTGCCCACTGCGACCACGCATGTTCCTTGCAGTACAAGCATTTATTTCAGACCGTGTGCGCTTGCTATAATGGCGCCTTGTCTGTTTTAAAAGCCCAATTGGTCAACACTATGAAATGCCCCCTTCGATCGTCTGGATTTCCCGTTACAATGTAATTTTGGTGTTAAAAACATTATCAGACCTCGCGATATCTTTGCTCTTTTTATCGCTACCTTGATTTTCTCTACAGCTACTACTTAGCAAAGCGGCAGCTACATACCGCCAGTGGCACAGCCGCTTCCATGGCCAGCGTAGACGCGCTCACTGAACATACAGCTACTCAAATTTTGTACTGAGCAGCGACTAAAAACTTATCTCCACAAGTTAAGCAAAACACCTGTACTGCACCTGTAATCACGGCACCTGTACTCACGGTATTATAAACACAGCACCTGTACTCACGGTATTATAACTATAACTGTAATGCATGGAGCAAGCGTGTAGCACTGTTGTCACATTAAAAATGGTAAGTGACCTGGCCAGCGCACACTCTTCGAAATATGAGGCGAAACCACTTGACATACGCAGTTTCTGTCAAGATAAGCTTGGCCAACGCGCTTTTCTGTGCTAATTATTGAAGATACCTTATGTTACAAAAAAAATGGGCAGATCCCACGTGCAGTGGGAATCAAGAAAATGCGAAGCACGCATCAGGAACGTAAAATGGACTTGCATTGTTGTCTCGCTATAGCGAGTTTGGTACATATAAAGTTAACGAAACGGCCGCAAGAGCACCATGGCTGTGGCATGTAAATCATGCCGGTCATGACACCCGTGTCATGATTTTAATGTTATGACTTGTCATTTACGTTCGTCATGCTGTCGTGTTGTGCCATAGCAATTTTATTATACATCCCATTAACGAAACGCGTGGCATGTAAACCACGCTGCCCATGACATGCATGTCATGCTTTTCATGTTATGACCTGTCATTTATGTTCGTGATGCAGTCATGTTGTGGCATGCCAATTTTCGTATGCATCCCATTAACGAAACGCGCGGCATGTAAATCATGTCGCTCATGACATCCATATCATGATTTTCATGTTATGACCTGTCATTTACGTTCGTCAGGTAGTCATGTTGTGCCATACCAATTTCCGCATACATCCCATTAGCGAAACGGCCAGGAGAGCACTAAGACCGTGGCATGTAAATCATGCCACTCATGACATGCATATCATGATTTTCATGTTATGACCTGCCATTTACGTTCGTCAGGCAGTCATGTTGTGGCATACCTTTTCCGCATACATCCCATTAGCGAAACGGCCAGGAGAACACCGAGACCGTGGCATGTAAATCATGCGGCTCATGACATCCATGTCTTGACGTTCATGTTGTGACCTGCCATTTATGTTCGTCATGCAGTCGTGTTGTGCCATGCCAATTTTCGCATACATCCCATTAGCGAAATGGCCAGGAGAGTACCAAGACCGTGGCATGTAAATCATGCCGCTCATGACATGGATTTCGTGATTTTCATGTTATGACCTGTCATTTACATTCGTCATGCAGTCATGTTGTGGCATACCGATTTTCGTAAACATCCCATTAGCGAAACGGCCAGGAGAGCGCAAAATCGTAGACGGCTAGATAGATAGATAGATAGATAGATAGATAGATAGATAGATAGATAGATAGATAGATAGATAGATAGATAGATAGATAGATAGATAGATAGATACGCTCAAACTCGCCGATGTTCGCTAAGAAATGCTTCGCATTTAAAATGACATCAAGATACCGCGCGCGCAAGCAACACATCATCTATGTTCTCCCGTAATCGACGCTGGCCGGCTCTGTCAGGGAAACGGTACGTTTTCATGGCCAGTTCTTGGCTATTCCTTTTTTCTAAGCTGCTGTGAGGGCGCGCAAAGCGTCTGTGTTGTGTGCCTGCTTTCCGTAGTGACAAAGCTGCAGCAGGGGCCGGACACTTCGACTAGTTTCGGTATTGGAAATAAAACATCCGCCATTGTTTTGGTAGGAAGCGAAAATTCAGCAACGTTTGCATGTGTGGCCTTATCTTTGCAACCTACACATGAATAAAGTAAAGTTATGCAATTATTTGTAGAAATAAAATGTCTTCTCGGGTATTTTCTTTTTTTAACACCCTATATATTTATCCAGAAGCTGCATTCGTTGCGCCGACGGGCGGCGCTTTCGCTCTTATCTTTTCTGCTGCCATTCCGTCCGTCTGCTTCTGCCGTTTTCACTGTGCACGTGTGGAATTTCTTTAAAGTGCCTTGAAGGTGAACGTTTCGGTGTTTGTGAGTACGAACGCGCTCAAAATATCGGCCGAACTAGGAAAAGGGCACAAGGCGTGCTGCGGTGCTGAGAAGCAGCGCAGCGAAAGTTTTCCATTTCCCAGCGAACGAAAAGTAAGTACACTTTTTGTTCGGTACGAAAAAGCGAGGGCTATCCTTATCAAATCAGCCACAGGGCGAACCGAGAGATTTCTGTTCGTGCTTTACAGTGGATTTCTTGCTTGGCACTGCGCATTTTTCAGTAATGTAGCAAGCATGTAAAGCTACTTGTGGACAGTTTCTCGTGAGCTGATTGACGCCAGCTGACGCGCAGACGGAAATTTCGCTTCGGTATCGGTTTTGTTAATGATGGCTCTTAATTTCGCTTTCTTCGAGAAGAAATCGTGCAAAGTATGTTCGCCGAATGTGCTTCTTCGATGAACTGGTTCGGCTTTAGAGCATTCCGACGACCAGTTCCTTGTAGCGACACTACCACATTTGAATGCTTAAGGATCATCATCATCATCATCATCATCATCATCATCATCATCAGCCTGTTTAGGTCCACTGCAGGACGAAGGCCTCTCCCAACGATTTCCAATCCACCCTATCCTGAGCGAGTTGGTTCCACTTTATGCCCGCAAACTTTTTAATTTCATCGCTCCATCTAACCTTTTGCCTACCTCTGTTGCGTTTTCCCTCTCGTGGTATCCATTCCGTCGCTCTTACTGTCCACCTATTATCCTTCCTCCTCATGACATGTCCTGCCCAGGTCCACTTCTTTCTTTTAATTGATAAGATAATATCGGCTACTCCTGTCTGTTCTCTGATCCATTCCGCTCGTTTTTTATCTCTTAGCGTTACCCCTAGCATTTTTCTTTCCATTGCACGTTGCGTGCTCCTTAGTTTCATCTCTAGTTTTTTCGTTATTCTCCATGTTTCTGCACCGTACGTTAGTACTGGGAGAATGCAGTGATTGAATACTTTTCGCTTTAATGAGAGCGGTAAGTTTCCGGTCATGATTTCGTAATGCCTTCCGAATTCAATTCAATTCAATTCAAGTTATTTCCATTTTCTTGCAATACACTGACAAAAAAAATGGAGGAGGCCCGAACAAAAAGTGAAACTCTGTTCACTTGACGGGGATTCGGGCCCCCTTTACAAGGCATGTGGCGTGACATTGCATTATTGGAGGAAAGAAATGCACTCATTACATAAAATACAAATTACATTACAAAAATACATGAAATATTCTTCTTTACAAAACGAAGGAGAGAAAAATAGAACATCATAGAAACATATGTAAACTGAAAGATAAGACACAATTTTTCGCAGAAGGGCACTACTGAACGGTTATAAAAAAATTCTTATTGTTTTCTTACTGGTGGATTCAATAAATATTTCATGGTCTATCAGGTAGTTTAATAGTTTTGGCAGTCTGTAAGAAAGCATCTGCTCACTCATAGTTAATCGACTGTACGGAATAGTCCAGTTTTCAGGATTACGAAAAGGATAAGGGTGAGTTTTTTTATTAAATTGAGCTAGTTTACGTAGTGTTCCATCAGAACATTTCAGGCACTGTTTGTATCTGAGGGCTAAGTTGTACGAGTAGAAGTTTTGAGCACGAATAATGGAAAAGCGTGTAAACAGTGGTCTGGTATGTGCTCTATAGTGTTCTCCAGCTATATGGCGGATCGCTTTTTTTTGCAGTATGTGTAGTCTGTTGATGTTTGCTTGTGTCGTGGTGCCCCGAACAAGAAAAGAATAGCTCATTTGAGAGGAAAATAATGAATGATAGAGCTGTAGTTTGACACTGCTCGGAAGTAAAAATGGTGATTTTGCAAGGACACCTACGGTTTTGGAAATGCGTGCAACGACATGATTGATATGTGTATCCCACGACAAATTTTTATGAAAGTAAACTCCAAGAGTTTTGCCACCAAACTGCTCGGCTCAGTTTTGGTGGCAATCGAAAATGCCGCAAAGACAGCAGGTGGTGTTGTCGACTGTTCCGAGTTTGGCTGCTTGAGGCACTCCACAGCGAGAGCGTAATCTCCTGCGCGATCGCTCGAAGTTGCTTGGCAGCGTCGGACCTTGAGAGAGGTATGGTCCCAACTTTGGTGCCATCAAGTGCAGACTTGGCGGCCTTGTCAGCATATTCGTTTCCAACGACGCCGCAGTGACTGGGGAGCCACTGAAACGTCACGTGGTCTCCCTTCTCATGTGATTTATGGAGAAGAGATCTGATCTCCAACACCAGTTGCTCGTATGGTCCGCGCCGCAGGGCTGCCAGCAAGGACTGTAAGGCCGCCTTTGAATCGCTAAAGATTGACCATTGTCGGGGTGCTTCCTCATTTACTACACAAAGGGCAGCACGCAGAGCAGCAAGTTCCGCAGCTGTCGATGTCGTCGGGTGGTCTGTCTTAAAACTGATGGTGGAAGCTTTCACTGGGACAACCACCGCTCCGGACGAACACTGGAGGTTCGAGGACCCATCCGTATAAATATGCACTTTATCGGCGTACCTCTCGTGTAGAAGAAGCAGGGATAGTTGTTTCAGAGCACCTGATGACAGCTCAGCTTTCTTTCTGATTCCTGGCACACCAAGGTGTACTGTAGGTCGAATGAGACACCAAGGGGGAATCGACGGTTTGGCGGCGGCGGTGAAGCCTGCCGGAAGTTTGGCAGAATATCTGGAGACCATTTTGCAGAATGACGCGTTCCGCTTGTCTGACGGCAATGTTGCGAGGTGCTGACAGCAGGCACGGGCAAAATGCCTGATGTGGGTTCTCAAGACTTCCACCGCAACGTGCGTTTGTATTGGTTGGTCCCGAGCAATCGCTATAGTTGCCTCTGACAATGTACCCCGCGGCAAACCGAGACAAGTTCTCAGTGCCTGAGCTTGTGCGGCCTGAAGAGTGCGAAGATTTGTCTTACAAGTGTTGGAAAGTACGGGCAGGCTATATCTCAAGAAACCGAGGAAAAGTGCTCTGTATAATTCCACCATGGCGCCTACCGACATGCCCCAAGTTTTTCCAGCCAAGAATTTGAAGATCTGGGCAATTGCGGTGAGGCGTTTTTTCATGTGCGACACATGAGGGCTCCAGCAGAGATCTCTGTCAATGATGATGCCAAGAAACCGGTGGGTTCTGAGATAGGGAATAGTCCGCCCATTGATTGATATGACGTAAGGCGTCATTGCTTTGCGAGTGAATGCCACAAGTGCGCATTTTTCTGGTGATATGTTGAGGCCTTGTTTGCATAAGTAGCTCGATGTCAACGTTGCTGCTCTTTGAAGCCGCGCACGTATTTGAGGACGCGTGACTGCCGAAGTCCAGACACAGATGTCGTCTGCGTATATTGAAATTTTGATAGTAGTTGGCAGGTATTCAGCAAGCCCAATAAGCGCGAGGTTGAATAGCGTCGGACTGAGAACTCCGCCTTGAGGAACGCCCTTGCAAGTAAAGCGTCGCGTAGTCGGGCCATCGTCGGTTAATACAAAGAATGACCTTGTAGCCAGGTAACTTTCAACCCACAGAAATAATCGACCACCTAGGCCAACCGTCTCAAGAGCATCGAATATGGCCTCATGTAATACGTTGTCGTATGCGCCTTTCACATCTAAGAACAATGCTGCGGACAATCGCTTTCGGGACTTTTCGTGCTGAACGTAAGAAACGAGGTCCACTACATTATCGACGGAAGAGCGGTCACGTCGGAAACCAGCCATGGAGTTCGGATAAATCTTGTAGTGTTCAAGGTACCACTCCAGGCGGCCAAGGATCATCCGTTCCATTAGCTTTCCTACACAGCTGGCCAGCGCTATTGGGCGGAACGATGCAAGATCAAGTGGAGATTTGCCCTGCTTCAGTAGGGGAACTAAACGGCTTGTCTTCCATTCATCAGGAACATTGCCCTCTTGCCAAGACGTGTTGTAGAGGCTCAACAATTCTCCCCTTGCGGCTTCTCCTAGATTGCATAAGGCTCGGTAGGATATGCCATCTGGCCCCGGAGAAGAAGACCGCCTGCAGAGAGCGAGAGCCGCTTCGAGCTCCTCCATTGTGAAAGGCAGGTCCATGCGACTGTCACGAGGGTGGGGGACGTAAGTTCGTTTTGGGTAGCCTGGACAGACTACTTGGTTTGCGATCCTTGCGCGGAAGTCCTCTCCGACTGCAATGTCCTGCCGCCCTTGGAAGAGCGCCAGCGCCTTGAAAGGAAAACGCTGTTGAGGAAGGCAACGAAGACCTTGCACCGTTTTCCAGATGTGAGAAAGTGGCTTGCGGGGGTCTAGAGTCTGGCAAAACGTCGTCCAACGTTCAGACGCTAATCTATCCATGCGACGCTGGATCTTCTTTTGTAATCGTCCCTTCACGATCTCAGAATAATAATGGACCTAAAATACTCCCTTGCGGAACCCCAGTAATTACAGGTTTACATGAAGAAGAGTAGCCATTTATTTCTACAAGCTGCATGCCATTTCGGAGGTATGATGCTATGAGATCTAATGGTAAACCGCGAACACCGTAGAACTGTAATTTCATTAATAATGTTTGGTGATTTAGTCGATCAAGTGCCTTCGAGAAGTCTATGTATATACCTATTACTGATTCTGTCTGCTCGAATGCTCTGAGAATAAAGTCTTTCTGAGTTAAGAGTCTCCAGCCCAGCCTTATTCTACGGAGAATTTCGTTTTCCTGGGTAGGAGTTCCTGATATTAACTGTCCCAGATATACATATTCGTTTACACATTGTAAGGGTTCATTGCTGATTTTAAATTCCTGTTCCTTAGCTAAGCTATTGAGCATAACTTTGGTCTTTTGCCTATTCATTTTTAATCCAATTTTAATGCTTTCCCTGTTGAGGTCATTAATCATGTTTTGTAATTCGTCACCATCATTGCTAAAGAGCACAATGTCGTCTGCGAATCTTAAATTGCTGAGATATTCTCCGTCTATTCGAATTCTCTTGTCTTCCCAGTCTAGACGTTTAAAGATTTCCTCTAAACATGCAGTGAATAGCATCGGGGATATCGTATGTCCCTGTCTCACACCTCTCCCGATAGGGATTTCTCTGCTTCTCTCATGTAGGAGTAGTGTGGCTGTGCAATCTTTGTATATGTTGTTGATGGTTTTCACGCATATGTCAGGTACCCCTTGTCTACGTAGAGCTTCTAGAACTGCTTGTATTTCTATCGAGTCAAATGCTTTCTCGTAGTCGATAAACGCCGTATAAAGAGGTTTGTTACATTCCGCGTACTTCTCAATTACTAAGTTTTTTGCGTGGCTGTGGTCCATTGTCGAGTAACCTTTCCTAAAACCAGCTTGCCCTCTCGGCTGGTTAAAGTCGAGTGTTTCTCTTATCCTCGTAGAAATTACCTTTGGAAATAGCTTGTATATTACAGGGAGTAGGCTGATTGGTCTGTAATTCTTTAAGTCTTTTATATCACCTTTCTGGTGGATAAGGATTATATTAGCATTTTTCCAGCTGCGCGGTACGCAACATGTCTTGATACATTTCGTGAAGAGCGATGCAAGTTTTTCAAGTACAATATCTCCTCCGTCTTTGATCAAGTCGGCTGTTATACCATCATCACCAGCTGCTTTACCGCGGGACATGCCGTTGGTAGCTTTTTTGACTTCGTCAGCGGTTATACATGGAATTTCGGTGTTCTCCTCTGGTTCTATTCTATTGTGGTTGTATGGTCTGTGTGAGAGCTGTACAGTTCCAAGTAGAAATCTTCTGCTACCTTTACTATTTCGGTGAAACTGTTGATAACGTTACCTTGTTTATCTTTTAGCGCAGGCATTTTGTTTTGTTCTAAGTGCAGTTTCTTTTTGAGCGATTTAATGCTGGTGCCTTTTTCTACTGCTTTCTCTATTTCGCTCATGTTAAAGTTTCTTACATCTCTTTGCCTGGCTTTACTGATCAATTTTGATAGTTCTGCGAATTCTATCTTATCTTTTGATGAAGTTACTTTCATTTGTTGGCGTTTTTTTATTAAGTCCTTGGTAGATTGGGACAGCTTACTTTTTGCTTGCTTTGTTGTTTTATCCCCGACTTCTATCGCGGTTTCAAGGATTGTTTTCGTTATGATTTTGTTTATTTGTTCTAAATCGTCACCGTTTTCCTCTAAGGCCTCGAACTTGTTGCTTAGGGCGACTTTAAATTCGTCGTCCTTCGCTCTGATTACGTCTACATTACATTTTTTTCTAGTAAATAATTTAGTTCTTGTTTTCTTTAGGTTAAGTACAATCTTTGCCCTTACTAGTCTGTGATCGCTGCATTTTATTTTCCCCACTGCTTCTGTGTCTTGAATTATACCTGGTTGTTCGCACATTATAAAGTCAATTTCATTCTTTGTTTCCCCGTTAGGGCTTTTCGACGTCCACTTCCTATTCTTGTGTTTCTTGAAGAACGTATTCATTATTCGAAGCTGGTTCCTTTCGGCAAATTGTACTAGCATTTCCCCACGGTTATTCCTACGGCCGACGCCGTAGTTGCCTATCGCCTGCTCTCCACTTTGTTTCGTTCCTTGTTTAAGCTTAAGAAATAAGCCCCCAAAATCATTTACGTAGCAGTGACTGCTTCCATTCCGTGTAACGTGAAGTTCGTGTTACCTGCGCTAAGGCCAAGCTGCGCTTTGCTTTTGAACCTTTGACACATTCTTTTCTCCCTTTTTCGCACTCTCTATATTAGTGTCGCTTTTACGTGTTGTTTATTGATTTACATGGTGGTATTTGTTTCATTTTCTAGGTGTGACGTAGGGCGAAATTACGCCAAAAGGGCAGACCTCGAGGGACTCACACAGGAGCAACTGTACGACGGCTACTGCCTCTGTTCGGACCACTTCGCCGAAAGTGCCTTCGCGAACCCTGCCAAAACAAAACACTTTAGCGCATTTCGATGTCTGCGGAAACAGCGTGCAAGGTATTGTCTTTGCGCAGACATTCATAGCTCACATTTTTGCGCTATAATTCACTGCTGCGAACACGAATTTTGAGATATTGAACTTGATGTGGTGAAGTTGCACAAGTACTAATAGTAGTCGGCATTCTTGCCATGTATACCTTCATTTTAATATCAAATGAGGACGAAGAAGGTCCTTCTAGAAAAGTCAGAAATATTTTAATAAGTCAAGAAAGCACGCTGTGCCCCAAGCAAGTGTACCAGCATAGTTGAGGCGCTTTCACCGGTTTGTTAAGGTGTCTTCGAAAGTCAAATGACAAATTACCTCCAGCCAATTACAAAACTAATAGTACAGCTCAGATTTGTCCTATGCTTCCACCATTATGTACGAAGCTGAGCTTATGAGCTCTATAAAATAAATGCTTTATATGATTCAGGCATATTAGAGGAATGTCTTGAAACACCGGTCAGGGTAGGCTTGTTCTGAGCTATCTGCCCAGGCTGATTCATTAAATGCTGCAGATCTGAGTTACTTTTGTGAACGTTTTTCCATGTCCTGAAGGTGCGCGTTCCGTAATACCTTTGCGCATGACTCTGTCCTAGCCGAGTTTCGAATGATGATTAGCCAATGACACTTACCTGTACTAAATTTTTTTTTCAATGGAAAGCTCTGTCTATAGGGTATCCATTTGTTGTTTGATGTTGTAGGATTGTGATACTCATGCCTAAACTGTGATAGAATATATGGGCATTACAAATTGCGAGGAATAACTCCAATGTACTGGTGTAAAATTCTGTAATGATGCCCTGTTAGCAATGCTACAGCTTTGAACGAGGGTTTACGCGACGTATCGAGAAACATAGCCAAGTGTTATAACGGAAATATAATTTGCTCATTATGTAATGGTACATTAGCAAAAGCTGAGTTATATAGTAAGTTAGCTTGCTATAAAAAGTTATTTCGACTAGCAAGCTTCATAGAAAAAGGGGCTGGTAGTGTTGGGCTCAACGTGCAGGTCATCTTCACTGCATGATCAATTCACTATTCACAAACGTGTTTCATAAACCGTCGTTTCTGGAGAATTGTATTGTGTACGGCCAATAAACGTGGTGACCCCTGCAGCGATATTCTGTATACGATGAATTGTGTGAAGACATCTCTTATGCTTGTGTAACTGGTACACAATTCGAACATTTGTATTTATCGTACGAGATACACTGCTCTGTGCATCTATTGAGTTTTATCGTTTGCAATACGTTGCTAATAAGATGCGTGAATAAACCACCTTTTCTGACTACACTGTTTTCTTGCTCAAACAAAACTGTCACGCTTTAAGGATTGCTGGCTCGTGCGCATTGAAACGAGAAATATTTACAAATGTTTTGTGGATGTGCAGAAAGTCCGAGAAAATAGCAAACGAAATAGCAAACAAGATATGCAGCAGCAACGCAAGCTGAAAAAAAAAATTGCAAGCGGTCGCGCGCTCGTCGAGCGGCGCATAGCAGACGACAAGCAGCTCGGCTCTTCCTCCTCTCATCAACAAAAGCGTTGCCATAGCAGCATCAGCAATTTTTTTATTGTTTTTTGGTTTCACAGTTTGGCCTACCAAACACCAGGGGATAAATTGGCGCTAGTGGTGCTATTATCGCTTACCTGGGGGGTATACTAGCTGACGTAGCCCTGGGTATACCATGGAAGGCAAAGATTCCAGAAGAACAGTGTGAATATAATGCTCGACGAAAAAACAAAACCAATTTGCTCAGCAGCGTCGCAGGCAAAGCGCAGCAGCTCACGCATAGGACGTCGAGTGTAAGCAAGCCATTAAAACGCGCGTGAAATCAACGCTACAATGGGTAACCGTTGTGGGTGTAGTTTACAGCTTCGCAAAAATAAATATACATGTGTCACATAATGCGTATGCCGTGTGTGTCATTGAAGCAGTAGTAAGCGTCATAATCAAGATAATCGTAGATAACCAGAAAAGCTACTAATGAACAGCTGAACCTTTGCTCACGCTACGTATATCCTGGCAGAGCAGAGCTAATTAGTTACTGCTATAATTTTTTATGCTCATCGAGTGAGGCGAGACGGGTGTTTCGGATACCACACCCAACCTCATCAACAACTGCACAGCTGGCAACGATTAATGTTGCTCTGAAGTACGTAGGGCAATAATTAGGCGCATCGAAGGTCTTAATACTCACAGAATCCCGTGTGGCCCTGAGTGGACTGCAGGGAAGCGATGCTGATACTCCAGTTTTAAGCAGCATCCGGGTATCTGCTGGAAAAATCATTGGGCGTGGTGTGTCCCTCGTGGCACAATGGACAACCTCGCACGTGGGTATTGCTGAAAACGAAGAGCCCGATCGCCTCGCTTCTATTTTTGCCCACAACGACTCTGAATGTCCTGTCTTTTCTTGTAAGATTGAAAACGCTCGTGTTCTGATTCGCCGACACCTGCCACGGCAGCACCCAGACCAGCGTGTTACAAGCGGCTCGTTCGTTCCCTTCCCGTGTTCGTGGTCGTGGCCTGTCCCGTCGCTCGAGAGAATTGCTCTGTAAGTTCAGGGCTGGTTCTGTCCCGGTGCGCGAGCGCTTACGCCTTCGAGACCGTGTGGACAGTCTATCATTGCCCTCCTGTGGATCCTGTGAGACACTTCGACATCTTATTTTAGTGCGCCCCGCACATGTTTCGCAGGGTACATCGCTAACTAACGAGTATAGACGTCTTGGTATACAGTGCGCGACCGTTGACGATTACCTGTTCCCAAATGGGAGTGCTTCTCGATGGGACCAGGCCCATCGAGCGTTATTGACGTGTCTTGACGCTACTGGCCTGGCGTCTCGCTTATAGCCATATTTTCTTCTTGCGTTCTATTTGTCTATTCGTGTGCTATTACTTTCCATTCCTTTCCGCTTTCTTTCCTCTCTGCTCGTCCCCTATTCTCCCAGAAGAGTAGGCAGGCACTGTGCCCCTCTCGGTGGCAGTTGTCAGCTTGCTCTATTACCCTCATGTCCTTGTGCGTACATGTTTACAAGAGAAAGCAATAAGTTGCTGGACCATTAAGCTTCCCCTTAAGAGTTCAACGAGATAGCGATCCATGACCCCCTTGTCAGCGCGCTCTTTCGCTTGTTATGCTCTTCAGTCGCTTAACCACGTAATTGTCCTTACACCGCACATGTTGTGTGTTCAGAAGTTCAGAATTTCAGAAGTGAATTACTCGTGAAGTTCAGAAGTGAATTACTGCGATTTAATGGGCAAGTACAGAGGGGCGATGCGCCATCAAAAGTTGCCGATGAAGAAGGCACCGCAGTAAGCCTGGCGCTTGTACACAGCACATAATCCATCACAAATCGTGTCAACATAGCGTGAATGAACGTCTACACGCTCGCGAGCACAGGCGCAAACAGAGGCGACCACGGCCTTAAGCCATAGTGCGAGCGTGCTACTGCGTGATCCATGCATGCGGGGTGGCGAAATACGCCGTCGTCAGTGCCCCTGTAAATGCTCCCAACTAGCTTAAGGTGACTAGATACGCGCCATTCTGTTCAGGATGGTAACAACCATTGGCCGCTGCAACGCCATTTTGAATCACAGCGAGCGGTTGCGCAGCTTTTCCTGTTGTTATGATGATGATGATGATCGTGGTACAGCCCATGTAGGCAGCGATGTAGCGAGCACGGCTAAGCGTCCGTGGGGGTGAGGGGAAAGGAAGTGAACGAGATAGAGAGGAGAGAAAGGCCGTAGTGGAGGACTCCGGAAATTTTGACCACCTGGGGTTCTTTAACGTGCACTGACAACGCACAGTACACGGGCCTCTGGCATTTTCGCCTCCATGGAAAATGCGACCGCCGCGGCCGGGATCGAACCCGCGTTTTTTGGGTGGCAGCTGAGCACCGTAACCACTACACCACCGCGGCGGACGTCCTGTTGTTATGGCGGCTAGAAGGGGTTCTAGCCACCATACTGTTGCCGTGAGAGAGAGCGAACGGCGCGCGTTGACTATGGAAATGCTCTGTCTACGATGAACGCTGTACCAGCCCGTGGATGGATGGATGGATGCTATGAGCGTCCCCTTTCTAACGGGGCGGTGACATGTGCGCCACCAGGCTCGTAAAAAAAATTTAAGAACATTTTTCTTTCTCCCTCTCTGAGTTGTCCTCATGCATTTTCGATCATACCATAGCTAAAATGTAAATTCATAGCCCAGTTCTCTGCCTCTTATGGCAGAAAGTCCTCATTTTTCCCTATAATATTTTTCGTCCGTTCTCTCTGGTTTTCTGCCACCAATAGTCTAACCGCCTCCTACTTATTTCAATCGCGGAACGAGACTGTCATTGAAGCAGCAGTAAGCATGATAATCAAGCTAATCCAAGAGAACCAGGAAAGCTAAGTGATAATGATCTTAACTTTTGCTCACGCTACGTATATCCTGGCAGAGCAGAGCTAATCCTAGACAACCAGGAAAGCTGACAAAAATAAGAACTGCTCCAGGGCGCGCTCTCGTTCCACAAGGAACGAGAGCGCGCCCTCGCCCGCGAGAGACAACGCTGGTGCAGGCAGCGTCGTCTAGCGAGTTTCTTAATTGAAAAAAAAAAAAACCGACTGCTGGCGCTGCACAACCGTTCATCGGCCACCACTTATATATAGGCACTGAATCTTGACCTACAATGTAGGGCCGGTGGGAGATTTCTATTGTGCTTAGTTGAACCATAAGGATCCGCAGCGTGCGCGTTAACTAAATGTTCGCGTTAACTAAAGGTAATCCGGAACTAGGCACGATCTACGACGTGGGAGCGCAGGAACCACATGAAGACGAGGAGCATACATGACAACGCGTGTGCAGATATGCACACGCGTTTTCACTAATTTACGTGCATGAGTGGGCCATGTCACGGGTGGTTTACGGTAACACCGAACGATCCCCAGTGCTTTGCCCACTCGTCATGGTTCACTTCGTGGAGATGCGTGAATTTTCTTTCTTTCCACCTACCTGGAATGTTCGCTCACTGACAACAGTGATTATTTTCCGCTTACGACCATAGTCGCCGACAGCAGGATTTCTGCGAAACGAGCTCTTTAACCATGTCGCGATAAAAAAAAAAAAAACGTGTTTAAGTTTCAACATGTGCGGCGTTTCTCGCACACTGCCCGTGAAGCGTCATATTACCACGTTTACCGTGGTGCTGCTACCGCTCCGACTTTTTCTTTTTTTTTTCAGGGGCGGAGCTCCTTAGCGTGTGGGTCGTTCCCTCCTCCGTATATACTATGTAGCCACATGTAGTTTTATGAAGTGCTCACTAGATGGCGTGATGGCGCCGCGGTGCTCGCTTCATTCAGATGTATGGGAACGCGTAGCATGGGACTCTGTCTGTCTGTCTGTCTGTCCGTCCGAGCGCTGCGGTGCTGCTTAGCTAGTACGTGAATTGATCAATAGATGGCGCGGAGGCGGTCGCTGCGTGCTCTAGTGTGATAGGAGAGCGCTAGATGGCGACACACAGTGTTTGTCACGTCTTTGATGATGTACTGGGCAAGATTCACGGAAGATTCACGGTTTTTACCGATGAACGTTCGGAGCTTCGCCCACTCATCATCATTCACTCCGTGGATATGCGTGTATTTTTTTGTGTGCTTTTTTTGGTGGGGCTGTGAATTAGCCACTGTGTATTATTAACAGTGGTTCTTTTCTCGCAGTCCTTTGTTTCTGTAAGACAGAACGAAAAATAAACTTCACGACTTCACATGAATAGCCCAGGGGAGCTCGAAGAAGAACTATATAAAACTTCCATAAAGACACTATTTTGACGAATTATTTTTGCACCAGAAAGGTTCTGTTACTTATCAATCAACCAAAGAAATAATGAGAACGTTTAACCATCGTTTGTTTATTGAACAGTAATCCTGATCTCACTTGACAGCATAGCAGGAGGAACACATATTGAAATGTATAGCACAAAAGGTCATGAGAGGGAAGCCAAAAAAAAAAGAGAGAGAGAACGGTCAGTGATATATGAGCAATGATTGCAGAACAATATAAGGACCGCTGCAACACTTTATAGGCCAGTATCACAAACAGTAGTGATCATATTGAATGTGAGTAAAGAACATCAAACAGTTTGCATTTGTGAGGGGCTAAAAAAACACTGAGAAAAGGGAATATTTGGTGCTCCCAATTGCGTCAACAACGTATAATGACACAGCAGAAATGTGTGAATACAAATATTGTTACATATATGCATTTGTCACACACATGAGCATGATACATTAAAGACATGTACAGCTATAGTTCTCTGCGGACGTGTTGTTATTAAAATCGGTACATATGTTGAACAGGTAATGAACATAACGTGGTGAAATGCAATTTACGAGGGAGAAAAGACAAGTAACGCACAGCGTCTTGGAACTGCGGAATAAACAGCTACTTTTGTATTAACGCTACGACAATCTCAAGGGGGGCATAGTACATTCGTGATCGACTTGTCTAATTCATTCTATTGTCTAACTACAAGCGGATAGCACGGGTATTTGAAGGAGTTATTGGATGAGTATTCGACTAGTATCCGGGAGTGTTTGTGTCCCGTTGTTCTTGTACTGTTTAATGGGATGAGCTTACTGGCAGCTATTTTAATAGCGACACTTGGTCATTGGCAAAGGAAATTCAGTCTTGCAAGTTCTTCACTATTTCTACTATGAGTGAGGCAGCATTCTTGAGCTGTTCTAGTGGTGAATTTGTACCTATGTGTTTGTCAAATACAAGGCGAATGGCCTTTCGTTCTGCGCGTTCCGGTCGTATTGTGGTATGCGCTCGCGAACATTCGGATTGTTCGGAATATTCGTCGAATGCTACGTCCTTAGTATTCGCATTCCATGTGATTCCAAGTTATTTTTGAGCATTCGAAGCGATTGGAATATCCGGAAATGTCCAATATGTGAAGAATGTGATTGACGTTCCGTGCGGAGACCGAAGAATCCTATAGGGGCAAATTTAGGTAGCGCAAGGAGGCGCAATGGCGCGGCCAACCAGCTGCGCGCCGGAACGTGCTGCTCGTGACCGTGAACGTGCGCTATTACGATAAGTATCTTCAACAGTGCTCTCGGGAGCGCAGCTGGAGGTCATGAATGTAATCGTGCTTGCGTATTGCACACTTTTAACGGGCAGCCAAGGGAACATGCCCTGCTATAGATTCACCGGCGCCCCCTTTTAAGTATCTCTACGGCACGCGATGCAGCTGCGGCCGCACGACATACGCTTCAAAAAGAATTCCAATTTTCGAACAGAAGCTGCTTTAGGCTAGCCTATACGTGGTGATGTTTGACACGTAAAAAATCAAAGCAGCGCGGAAATATAATAATTATTGGATTCGAACCACCCACCATCGGCTTGCGAGACCGGCGCTCTGACCTGTTCAGCCGCTGTTTTTTTCTACTTTCATGATATTTTTTACATTATTATTAAAGAAAGTCAAGAAAGTTGGCCAACGACGCCTCAATACTCGTAAAACAAACAACGCACAGAACAAACTTCACCGCAAGTCCAGGCAAAGTCCAATACAAATCCAAGCGATTCATAAACAAACTTCACCGCAAGTCCAGACAAAGTCCAACACAAATCCAAGCGATTCATATGGTTCACATGCGTTCACAACTTTGGAGAGCGTACACTGAAAATAGTGCACGTGCGAGGAGCCCGTGCCTACTTCTTCATACGGCATTACGAACCGACCGTGGCTGTAGGTTCGTGATGCGTGGTTTTAAAGGCGGGGCTTTATATGTGCGAACAAAGTAGGCGCGCGCCCGTAACAAGGGCACGGTCTTCAGTGCGCGCCTGGCAAACAAAGATGTGAAGATATCTGAGCCATATGAATCGCTTAGATTTTCTACCAATGATGGCGAGAAAGAACAAAAAAAAAAAACGAAAGTAGGAAACAAAGAAAAGAGTAACCACATAAAGAAAGCAAGAAAAAGTTAAAGGATGACAGTAAGAGAAAGAATGAAGGAACGAGGGAAAGGAAGGCGGCAACGTCAAATGGGAGAAAGAAATAAGGAAAGAAGAAAGAAAGGGGTACACACGCAAAGATTTTCTTACCCTCCTTTTGCAGATAGGGGAAAGGCTCCTCAATTTTTTATAGCTTCCTTCGGCCAGGCCATATCGAGCAACTAATATCCCTTTTTAATAGCCTTCTTATCGCTTGGTTTATACTGTGACATCCTATGACCATTTCTCTAGCCTGCAGAGTGTGGCCCTGATAGTAATATACTCGGCGTTGATATGTTATCAGTATTTTATTAGTGCATTTTCTAACGTCGTTATGGTTTTTAAATTAATATTATTACGGAAGGTGCGTTAGTGCCTCAATATTCGATTTTCGTTCTGATTTTCGAAGAATTCAACATTCACGCAGCCCTAGCAGTAAATTACTAGATCATTATTAAATTATTAGATAGTATGCGGAAACCACTGAAACAAGGCATATTCTAGGATTGGTTGAGTTAGTGTGCTGTGGGTTGGTAGCTCGTCCGAGGCATAGGCAATGTCTCAGAAGGAAAAACCTTTTTGGGGGCTGTTGAATACACACCCTATCTCAGCGTGTCTTTAAAAAAAAAACAAAACATGTAACTGGGGGAACAACAGAATCATTCACTACATGTGCATGCAGCCATTTTTCAGTAATAGACTTATTACTTCAGGAAGCTTGCGCTAAGAATACCCCTACATGAGAAAGAAACACATGTCTTGTGTATTATTTCTCGTGTAAGTGTAGGGTACAGCGCAAGTTTCATGTGGTAGTAATGTCCGACCAACTAGCCCAACAAGCAGTCTTTCTTAGGCATGGAGGTTATTAGTCATGGAAGCAATGAATACTCAAGGCGCCTAGTTCTGTTTTTACATTACGCACGTTAAACGAAATCAACTTTAGCTGTTTTTTGGTGCCTCAAAGGAGTTGAATAAGCAACCAAATCCACTTTACTTAATTGAAAAAACGCCGTAAATTCGCTTCGTTTGACCGTTAGCATGTAGGTTGGAGTGTAAATAGCGCTTGCCTTTGACGCATCGTGTGCGCATAAGTGACCGTTTAACCAGAATGTATCTGGCACCACGGGTAGTACATTTGTGCCTGCGCCCTTGTCGGAAGCTATGCTTTTCTCTAGCCTCGTTCGCATCTGCAGTATTTCCATCGCATAGTCGTTGCATTGATTATCCTAATAGAAGTTCTCTTCAGATTTGCGCATATTTTCGGGAAAGTACGTTTTTATTTACTGTGGGAAAATCTACCTTGATTTAGCAGATTTTATTGACTCGGTCAATTATTTTTATTGTATTCACTTCTTATAGCTTTGCGGCTGCACATCTTTAGCGAAAATATCAATTACAATGAATTTTTTCAACACTTGCACAAATACGCTCGCCCTTTCACAGTCCAAACGCCAAGAAATCATTTCGGCTGCTTATCTTTTCACAATCGCTTAACTTTTCAGATTACTCTTATACGGTGGCCTCCAATGTACTCAATGCACTTATCATTTCGCCCAACATGACTAGCACACTTTGCTTCTTTGCAGTTTTGGCATTGACTTCTCCAGTCCCTTTCCGGATGTCATCGAACATTCTAACCAAGGCATTTTGGTGTGCGACAATTTTCTGCACGATTTCCGGCGTTGTTGGGCCTCAGTTCTTCCGCAACGTGCCCGGCCATCAATAAAGACAGGGACACTGACCAGAAATCTACCAAAACAGCACAACAGTTACGAGGTGACACAAATAACAAGTATCTGTTATAACAGTGGTATGTATATCACAGTAGTAACACAATGGTATGTAACAGTGACGAACCTGTAATAGAAGGAAAGGAACAGCGATTTAGGCATCTTCCTTTTCAGCCAAGTGTCATGCCGTCCGAAGCTGGTGTCTTGCGGAGTGGTCGCTGCTGACGCCACGCGTGCGGTAGCAAGTCCGGAAAATGCACACTCCACGCTTGCATTTATGCAAAGTCGCTCATCGACAAAGAAAGAAGTGCTTCCGTCCTCGCCTTCGTGCACTCCGTCGGAAAATCGTGGCTACATTTACAATGGATACAACCACGTTACAGACATCTTCCAGCGCAATGTCTGCTGAAACCGATATTGTCGCGCCATACCCTATGTATAGTGGTTTCTACTGACGTCACACGCTTGGCACCATTTACGGCAAAAGTGGCGCACCGTCGCCATTGGCGAGCGTGCGTTTAATTGAGTAATGATAGTGAATCAGAATCGAGTTACGAAAAATGATTCGCTTCATTATTTCGGTCTCGCCACGTGATGATACCAAGCAATGCTCCATATAGTGCTTCGACGAGACATCCAGAGAATGTCAGTACTGCGTGCGCCAGGTGAAAGATTTCGCAAAACTGAATCGTGGCGCACTGTCAGGTCGGACGACTTCAGGGAATTCTGGATGTCTTCTGGTAATACTGAGGTAGCCGGGTTTCTGTTTCGCTTCTTAGACCGCACGGAGGTACAAAGAGGTGAACACTCTTCCTCGAACTTTTCTATTTAATGCGCGTACTTGTCGACGTTATACTCTTCAGCCTGTTCCCGTGTCGCAGTCCCTTCTGTCCACTTTCCAAAGAAAAAATAGGGACAGCACTCTGGCACAGCTCCGCACACCGACACAGTAGCGGGGTTGCAACGCTCACCGTTTCCCAAGGGCAGCAACAATTGTGTAGCGGCGCAGTTTCTTGAGGTCATAAATCTCGGAAAGAAAATAATGTCACGGGGGGAAACGGAACTTCAGCGGGTTTTCGAGGGCGACATCACTTTTATCGTCATCAGTCGCTCTCCGGAGTGGACGTGGCAGGATCACTGGCTCGGCGGCCTCGCGCTGCTTCGAAGATGCGTATCGTCTCCCTCGCCCTTTCCTTCCATCCAGAATTCCGAAATGTAAAAGGGAATTTTTCTAGCCTGCGCTTGCTGTGGTCCTTCTTTATTTCGTATATTCTCCCAATCTGCGGGACGGAACTGGAATGTCCCCAACATTTACTCGATTCACAATACAATGTATCCGGTACTCGGCGGTGTTCTGAAGGAAGATGCGTATCACTCATTTCTGCGTGCAGTTCCAGTTCACAAGGTGTTTCGTGGAACAGTGTTGCCCGTTGTTTCTTGCTCACCAAGACGCTTTCAGCGCGATGCGCAGGAGTACGGCACCTTGGCTGGTGCAGGCCATAACAACCGATTCCACCCTGTAGAGAGACAACGTACACAATTTAGAAAGGAAACATAAACGAACTGTCCGGACTATGGACTGCAAATCGGCTGGTCTAGTAGTAGTGGTCCAATATGATTTGCACCGACATCCACAACTAACACTAGTAAACACAAAGGCGTTTCACTTGTACACATTGACCGCAAGTTCTGGCACGCATTACTACAATTTAGAGGGAAAAAAATATCAGTAAACCACTCGCTGTCGCATAACACGTGTGCTTACCTGCAGGGAACACGATGGAAACAGCAGAACACTTGCTCGATGTGTCAGCTATGTATCGTGTCTCGACGCGTAGCTACGACTGTTATGCGACGTGGCGAGCAGCAAGTATGCGTTGCGAGCGCCGCTTGCGGAGAGCCGAGGCCAAAAATCAATAACGAAAGAGGAAGGCGGCAGCCGGTCTTCTCCGATCGACCGCGATGACACGAAAGAGCATACATAGAGAATACGTAGGTGGTTATGACTTTAGGAGGTTTTTCACGATATATCTCAATGAAAATGTTCTTTATATTTCTTTATAACTGCTTACTACATTTCACGTAAATAAACACAAGACCATGGAAGAGGCACTGCTCTTATAAGTTCTGTGCCATTCTTGATGCCCATACACAGCCTACGTCCCGCCCTGTTCGCCTTCCTGCATTCCTTTTTGCGCATTCGGCGATCACGGTCATATGCCATGCTTTGCACCCCTGCATCGCATTTTAATGCATCAGGTGGTGGAAAAAAAGCGGCGCACAATATTATTGCGGTACGTACTGTTATCACAAATGTGGACGTGAAATGCTCGCGCTCACCCTATACATCTTTCTTTACCGTGAATTCCTCACGAATGGCGACAATAAACTTTAGAGCGCTGCGGTAGCTATGGGTGCGTCCGATTCTAAGCTGGCTACGTCCTGACTTTAATTCCGCCCGTTCATCTCTCCAAGTGCTCCTTTGCAAAAGTCTTGTCACCTACTAATAAACGGGATAACTAGATATCCACCTACTAATAAACGGGGTAACTAGATAGAGCTTGTACTGCATAAGCGGCTGTCAGATTTAGCACTAACAAATGCAACCGTGCAGCAGGAATGTGATAATTTATGGGCTTCTACGTGCCAAAACAAGTCACGATCACGAGGCACATCCCCTAGTGGAGGGCTCCGGAGTGCTTTTGACCGTTTGTGCTTCTTTAACTCGCACCGAACATCCAAGTACGCAGGTGCTCTGTGGCATTTCGCCCGCATCGAAATGCGACCGCTTCTGCCGAGATTCAATTCCGGGACCTCGAGCTTCACAAGCGAGCTACAACGGCAGGTTAAACCGTGCAGCAAATATGACGTTCATAAAAAAAATTAAAGCATGTTCCACGCCTGCGAAATCTCATTAAACAGTGCAGCTGGGGCCAGGGTCTAAAATACACTTGCACCATCATGACGCATTATCATTATCACTGTAGCCATCATGTAACATTAGGCTGAGGGCAAGGTGTGGGTAGCGGGGTGAGGCCAAGCGCGGGTTAGCATTTCCTTTCTGCGCTACCCCAGACGGTTCGTTTCTTTCTCTCTTTCTTTTTCGACACTGTCACTATGATGCAGCACTGTGACCATTGCTATCACTCTCATGTGGCAGTGGGCTGAAGCGAAAAGGGTGGATAGTAGGGTCAAGGGAACGAATGAACCTTGTGCAGGCTGTTCCTTTCTTTCTTTCTTTCTTCTTTCTTTCTTTCTTTCTTTCTTTCGCGTAATAATTATTACGTAGCTAGCGCATCAAGGTCAAGAGCGGGCTCTCTGACAGCAAGGCGTAGTCAGAACTGGAGCTTCCACGCTCCGCTGTTAAATTGCCCTCCGACTTCCCTCGCTTGCATTTCATCGCAAAATCTTCAGGCAGTCATTATTACAGAGATATACGACATGATTTACTTTCCCAACATTTTTTTTTGTTTTCATTTCTTTTCGCCTTGCCCATAATTATAAATATGGTGTCAGCACATGTCCTGCTAAATGTCTCTCCGGTGCGCGCGTATTTGTGTTTCCCCGAGGAGTCCCGCACGCGAGAGGGAAAACGCGGAGCGCGAAGAGAGGACGAGAGGGAACCGCGCCGGTGGGCGGCTGTTCCGCCGCTGGTCGGCACCCCCGCCGACGCTCGCCCGCCGTCGCCTCCGCTACCGCTAGGCTATGCTACGGCTAGGCCAGGTAGGGTGACGCGCTGCGCTGTGTACTGTGCTCTGTATCGTTGAGCTTGCTTGTGATATGTAGTATAGTTCAAGCATAGGTTGGGACGGCGACGCAAGCACGGAAAGACTACGCGGGACTGCCTTAGCGGATTGCGCGGGCTTCTGCACCGACGCAGGAACTGTTCGTGCGTTGTAGGCATGCACAACAGACGACTCCTAAACACAGTTTTGGACGGCTACGCGAGTACGGAAAAGATGCCTTAATTGTCGTGTCTTATATAGCATTTCATTAACACTTGTGCAATCGTAGGACGTGATGTTTACTTAATGTTCGTAGTGTGTTAATGTTGGAAGTATATTGAGGAGATTCGCTCTTAGCACGCACAGATTGTCTCCATGACTTTGAGTAAGGACCGAAAACAACGTGGCTAAACTCACGGGTTCCGTCGACTACGCCAGCACAGAGACGTTTACGGTTGAATGTCAGTGCGCCGAGTGAACGGGGTTTCTTGAACACTTTCTAGTCATTTGTAGATCATGCGAATAACACTTACGCGCGAAAAACGTCTTCATTTTTTTTTTTGTGCGAGGTTGTGGTTGATATCGTGCAGCTGTACGATATCAACCACATCCTTGCACACAAAAAAAGAATGTGTCATTATCAGATAATGCGACATCTACGAATGTCGCATTATCTGATAATGCGGCATTCGTAGATGCCCAGATTGCTGTAGTGGCACCAGTTTTCCTTGTAAGTGGGAGGGGGTTTATTGACTTTAGGTAGCGGGTGGACAGGCGATGCGACGATGGCAGCCGCCGTAGTTCTGATCAGCGTCGTCAGCTCGAGATCAGGGCTCGTGCCTCTACCTCAGGCTGTGTCCCGCTGCACTGCGTAGGTTCGTGCTTCCCCACTACATAAGAAACAATTTCTGCGAGGTTAGAACGCTTTCGTTGCTTTAATATGTGGTTCACTGTTATGAAGATCTCGTAAGTCTCGAAAACTCACAAATTCATTCAACGTATAGCCTCGTTTTAGTACTGAATCTTGCTTGTCATGGAGGCATTTGTCAGTATTTCTGATGTCGAAGAGCACTTCCCTGCATTTAAGATCAGTGACCTTGGCCTTGTGCTTTCAGAGGGAAGAAGCCCAGATTTTCTAGCATAGTTGCTGAGACGCTACGCCACCTTGACGATCGGCCACTTTCCTTACAGATGATACTGGAACACCGCCCTCATAGCTCGTCGGCCCACAAGGCACTAAAAGCACTTTTGCGGTTTTTGAAGATGACTGGTCTGCGCGAACGCCTTTGACAGTTGGACTTGTCCTACAACGTCTTTTTTTTTTCATTATTCCCCTTCCTTCTCTCTCTCCCACCTTTCTATCCCCCTTCCCACTCCCCCAGTGTAGGGTAGCCAACCGGACTCGCTTCTGGTTAACCTCCCTGCCTTTCTGTTTTCCCCTTCCTTCCTTCCTTCCTTCTCACTTGCCTTGTTCACTTTCATTTCTCAATTTTGTCTTACTTTCTCACTTGCCTTGTTCGCTTTCATTTCTTAATTTTGCCTTACTGGAACCAGCCGATCCAAGGTCGACCTCGAAACGCGGCATGGTATCGCATTACCGCGGGCTGTAAAACAGCTCTATAGTTCCTTAATCGACGCCATGCAGCCTCGAAGCAGCCCGAAAAAGAAAGAATCCTCATCAAAAGATTTTTGTCGCGTGCCTCAGTGCGTGCCATCGCGATGCAAAGACAGCAGCACGTCGTTTCATCGGTTCCCCATAGAAGCAGACGACGCTTTGCGCAGGGCAACATGGATTAGGAACTTGCGCATCGGCAAGGTGACGGTAACTATGCTAGTTTGGTCCAGGCACTTCACTCGCGACGATTTCTTCCTCCCCGGTGAGTACACAGGTTGTGTGTGCGCGCGTTTATTATCATGCGCGCTTTTCGAAGAGCCCGAGTGTAGTTTAGTTTAGGGAGGCGCGTGAACAAAATAGCGAAATCGTTTATACGGGTATATCTGGTGATGTTTTCTGAGCGTGCCTATGCTAAACTTGAACCGCGGTAACATTATTGCTGACGTCTTTTGCCCGCATGCATTGTAGTAAGCAGATATAAAGCGAGCGCTTCCATTCGTTCGCCGCCTTCGTCCCATGCGCAGCGCTGCGCCTCGTAATTTGTTTGGTTGGTTGGTTTGTGGGGTTTTACGTCCCAAAACCAGTTCTGATTATGAGAGACGCCGTAGTGGAGGGCTCCGGAAATTTCGACCACCTGGGGTTCTTTAACGTGCACTGACATCGCACAGCACACGGGCCTCGACATTTCGCCTCCATCGAAAATGCAGCCGTCGCGGCCGGGATTCGATCCTGCGACCCTCGGATCAGCAGCCGAGTACCTTAGCCACTAGACCACCGTGGCGGGGCATAATTTGTTTGGTGGTTATAGAGATAATGTGTGATCGTTTAACGTAGCGCGTTTGCATTTCGAGTTCATCTGGCGACAATTCAGGATTTATTGCGCTCGTTCCAACTTTTCAGCCCTCGACCTCTTCACCGCGCCTCTAAGTTTGCCTTCCGGCACCGCGCATAGAACTGCACTCCTTTAACACGTTTATAAGTGACGCATTTGTACTCAATGGAGCAAAACCGTGCACAAGTGCTTGCATCTTTCGGAGAGGCCTGCTACGAATGAACACGTACCTGCCTTCTTCAACTTCAGGCTCACTGGAAAGGCTATTTATCCTTAAGAAACTCTGCTGCGGGTCTCCGAACAAGTGCGACGTTTTAAAGCACAGCGCAATTATTTCCGCTGTTTCGCCGCTCAAATAATTTAGACCGATTAATATCAGATGTTCGGCAGCGAGAACCCTTTCGCATTCGATGAAGCATCGTGATTCGAACCCGCAATCAAGAAACTTTAGCACAGCGCTAAGCGGAAGCGCGGCCGTGACCCTGGATATAGAAGCCATCTTTGTTTTTCTCAGCAATGCTTCCAGATGAACCACTTTTTCTGGAGTTGCGAATAGTTCGCAAAGGGCAGCCGCGTGAGATGAAGTTGCAGTAGCTCTGTAGGAAGTATTCGATGAATGTAGAAATGAATACATCGACCCCAAGCTATGACAAGATGTGAGAAACTGACTGAAACGAGAAGCATCTTGCCACCACGGATGTGAATGATCGCGAGCTATCACGTCGACGTCGCTTCGTACGTGTGCGTTAATTCGGTAACTAGCGCAAGGATGAACCACCTAGAACAGCGACACGTGTTTAGGCCTCAATACCACTTGAAAATTCCTCAGCTAAAATACTGTTTCGAAGTGTTTCAACCTTTACAGTGCACGCATATATGAATTTATACCAAGGAAAGTCTAACACGCATTTCTAAACGGAACGTGCTGAGAGATTTCTAAAGGATCGACGGCGCTGAGCAGCTCTCTCACGCAGTATGCGTGCTTAGCGACGTAATGCTCCTTTTGAACTATCGTCAACGTTACTCATCTGTCTGTAGCAGGAAAACAGTAAACGGGGCTTGCTATGCGGTGAAGCTTCGACCTATGCTCCGGAAAGTGAATGCATGGCCTCCAAGATTTGAGCGCGCCGGGAATGAGCACTTAATGCCCCTCGTGGCCGCTGTGGCGCTGTCCGGTAGGAGAGCGGTAGCGCCACCAAACGAGCGCACTAGGCCTGTAACATTTTTCTAACATGATCCAACTGCCGCACATGAAGTTGACGCGTACCAACTAGTGATGACAAAATTATAGCCTGTGTATATTTATAGTATTTGTCCTTTGGAAGGATGATGCTGATGTAGATAGTATGTCCCAGTGTAGTGAAGCACACCGGCAGCAGCTTTTCTGCACGCGCCGTTTTTCTTCCCTTGTTGTTTTTCGTCGCTCCATCTCTAACATGACGCCGGGTTCTTTCACGAAGTGGGCACTATTTTGTGACACTGCGCCCACTTTAAGAATGTTATGAAGTAATATTGAAAAACACACAAAATAGTGTACACAGGAAAATACACCACACAAAGTTGCAAAAGGCCCCATGACAGTCAATAGCATTAGTCCGTATGAGAGGCCCCAACACATATATCCACACAGGGCGCATCACTTCAGACCTACAATAATTGGCGCACAGACTTTTCACATAAATAAACGTTCACAATACGTTGCGTAAAAGCTTCACAACCACTCGCGTGAACACGCGTCACGCAATAAACGAAACCCCCATATCGCTTCATAGGGCGCTCAACACATGAATGTTTTCAAAGTTTAAAAAATATCGCAGTGTAACATATAAAATGGTACATGAAAAATATTGGGGGACCCTTAAGCTTCGCCTTTAAGAGTTGAACGCGACAGCGAAATCTGGGCCCTAGTGTGCACTTCAACCACTCAGTGCATACTTATTAATGTATATTGTTAGACACACACACACACACACACACGCAACGTATCTATAGTAATGCTAGAGGTTTTCTATCTACTTAACAACACTTTTATATCAACTTCACGAAAATTTTGTACAGTGATGTAGTCACATGGTCCTGTTTTATGAACTGCGCGTAGGCGTGACACTTTTATTCGTAAATGCTCACATTCTGTTGTCCTTCGTGCGTTAACTATCTGGCAGCTGTTCGATTTGTTCTTCTGGAGACCTCTTCCGGCCAACCACAACAAGGATCGCCTTATGGTAGGTGAAATGGCAATTGCAGTACTTCACTTCTTTAATGGTGTCGTGAGAATGAAATGCTAAAAAAGTGGATGCAGAGCATCCGACGAGAACGCATATAGGCTCTACTGTAGTCGCATGGCCTCCGAGACGGCGACCGCTCCCGCCACCTCGGAGGCCATGGTAGTCGAGAAATTGCTTGATATGTCTTCCGCTAGATGGACATAGTTGTCCATTTTTGGAGCTGTTATTTTTTATTATTTTTTCGCTCACAAGAGATGCGTGGAGATGCCGACACCGACGGCGGTATTTCTGCGGAACGCGCTCTCTAACGCTATCGCGTTAAAACATTGTTTGACTCAACACGAACACTTGTAATCAATCATAACACACGCGTTTTCACAGTTCTAGTGGGTACCTAGTTTGCGGATCTCGAGACTGCTTTTTGCTTGCACCCCTGTTGGTTACTTTTCTTCTACTTGCGAGTCAATCTCGGCGTTAGCTGCTGAGGTAAACAAACCTCGTCCACTGGCCCACGACGCTGGGCCGGCGCTGATGAGATTTGCAGTCTCTGCTCATGGCCGTCAATCTTCGGAACTTCCCTCCTCAGTGCCTTGCTCCCATTCTCCTAGCTTTCATTGAAAGTCACGCTGTTACCGCGCATTTCATCCGACTGTACTTCGATCATTGGCGTCACGGGAGTGGCAGCCTCTTGCATTTTGCGAGTCTCCTTTGCGTCAGATGGAGTTAGTGTCGAATTCTTCTCGGAGTTCGGCACACCAGGTCGCTTAACTGGTTTCCTTAGGGGTAGAATTCGAGCTCGAGTCACAGCTTTCTTGTTCGTTTCCGCTACTGCTGCTGGTTCCCGGTGAGGTTCACTCTTCGGCTCTTCAAATCGAGGCTTCGGATCATTAGGGCCTCGAGCACCCTCGATGTTTCCCACAATCGGATCGTAAAGTGCGTTATCCATGCACAGAGCTGTCGCTCTCCCACTGTAGCAGGGGGTTTCCACCTTGATTTTCACTTCAGGGAGCCGCGTTGCTGCATCGTCAATCAGGAAAACACAACCTTTTGCATCTGTGAGCTCGTGGTTGCGTACCAAACCCTTTCGGACAATTACTGTACTGCTGGCAGTGCCCCGTAGCACGCTTAGGCGCATTTCTACCACTTTCCCAGCAAGTAGTGTCATATCCTTAATCAGAGATCGGAGGCGTGCATTCGTTATGGCACCAATGATGGGGTGATCGGAACTTTCTTCCCATTCTTCAGTTCCAAAAATCCTTCAACAGCGTCTTCTTGCTTTTGCTCTTTCTGTTGGCATATACACATGATACCTGCTGACCTTCTTGCTGCTCCATTCCGACAAGCATCGGCTTTGTGACCGGCCTGCCCGCATTTAAAACACTTCACATTGCTAGGGAGAGAAAAATTTGTTCTGCAATCACTAGCACCATGTCCAAGCCGGTTACACAGAAAACACCTCGGAACAGGTTTCGGAGCTTTTATTCTTTCCTCAGGTGCCGATTGCTTGACATCTTCCGTTCCTTCTTTTCTGACCTCGGCGATTGGTGCCTCCTTGAGCTTCCAAAAATTGAACTTCTAATTCCAACATGTCACTGAGAGACTTGGCGTTCCTCTTCTTCAAACAAAGAGACAGGCTCGGGTGGGAACTGACGAGCAATCGCTCCTTAATAAGAAGCTCTATAAGTGCACTGTACTCCTGTTCAATCTCTGAATGTTCAGTCCACTATCAAAATAGTGGCCGAGTCGCGCAACGTAGTGCGTAGCAGTCTCTCCATCAGAGGGCTTTCTCATCCTAAACTTGTCTTGGAAGCCTTCTACAGTAAATCTGAATCTTTTCAGCACAGCAGCTTTAACCTTTGCATAATTGGAGCTATGCACAGGTGTCAGTCAGCGGTACACACTGAGCGCTTCGCCACTCAAACAAGTGCTCAACGCCGTTGCCCATTGCTCCTCCGGCCAGTTATAGCAGCGGTTTCGAATCTACGCAAGTAGGCGTTTAAATCATCCTTTCTCTCATTGAACGGCACAAGAAGATTCAGTCAGAAGGAGCGCTCTTCCCTTTCAGAGCTGTCTACTCGAACGGGTGCGTCTGCGCGCTTTGCAATCGGAGACGTTCGAGCTCCAGCTTATGCTGCCTTCGCCTTTCTCTCTCAGCTATCTCAGCTTCTCTCTGTTGTTCTCTCTCGGTCATTACAGGTGCTATCTGGCGTTCTTTCGCCTTCCTTTCCTCTTTCGTCTTTCAGCCGGCATCCTCTCCTTCTCAACCTCGGCTTTCATTTCTCGTTCCTTTGTTTCTCTTTCCTCTTTCGCTCTTTCAGTAGCTGTTCCAATATTTCGTTTTCTTCTTTCATTTGTCTTTCCATCGCTTCCGTTTCTCGTTCCTTCGTGTCCCTTTCTTCTTTCGCCCTTTGAGCAACTTATTTTTTCTTTTGATTAACCCAGTTCAGCAACTCAGCTCCAGCGAAGTCCAGCTTTTCACTAAGGGCAATCAATTTCGCAAGATCCATGGTGCCCTTCCCAAAAAATCTAGCCGCGCACAGTAGAAAATATCTGCCCGTACTTCTACTCTCAAAATACTCTCTGCACATAGGTTAGCGAGAACGTGGTGCAACACACAATATCGCTTACGCCAACGCGCAAACTACCCAGAGCTCTTTCTCCCTACATTGAACACACTACGCGCCATAGAAGTCCTGTAAAGGACGCCGGAAATATTGTCACCGATCCCGAGTTGTGAGTCACGGGAGGCAATCGCCGGAAAAGGTACCGAGAACCGACTATAAGTTCCCCGAAAAATGGTCTCACGAAAGCCTCGACAATTTAGTTCTAGGTCCCTTCGGCGCACAAGCAAACGCCAGCAATGGTTCAAAGACTGGGTCAGAGCCAAGAATCAAACAAAACAACTCTATTCTCATCAAACAAGCAGTTACCCAAAAACACGCGCGAATACGGCTCTTCAAGATAGCGAGACAGACGGGTTACAACATTACACGAAACCAACAACAAACGCGCAAGCCCATACACTACAAGAGGGAACAAAGCACAAAAGGGTCCTATTCACCTGAATCGATGAACAGAGCGCTAAAAACGATTCAGAACGGGGAATGCCGCAACATACACGAAACCAACAACAAACGTGCAAGCCCATGCACTATAAGACAGAATAAAGCACAAAAGGGTCCTATTCACCGGAATCGATGAACAGAGCGCTAAAAAAGATTCAGAACAGGGAATACCGCATTCCCTGTTTTGAATCGTTTTTAGCGACCTGTTCATCGATTCAAGCTTCCATCTTCCCCTGAGCTTCTCTCCTATTCACCGGAGTCACTCGAAGTGCCTTGTCCACATAAAGCTTGCAGGCCGGGCTCGTCGGTTGGCTCGCGGAGGAGCGTCGTGTACTTCTTTTTTCTTCTCTCAGATGACTAAGACTGCTGCCCACATCGTGTAGTCGACTCTTTATATTGCCTTCAGTAGTCATTCTGAATCATTCGGCGCGGGCCACGTGCTCTAAGCGCGCACGAAGCCTAGGTAACATTCTTGATGCAACCGGTCCTATTTCCTGACACTGTGAACATGCCGTTTGAACATTGCCGGAGCAGGTGATGTTCGTGTTCTACAAATCTCAGAGGCCTCTTGTGAGAGATTCTATGCACATTATAGGCGCAATCAGGGCCCAGGCTATCTAAGGAAGCACTTTCCCAATGTGGTTATATCATGTATAAACTTGCATGTATCCAAGCGTACTGCGAAAAGGGAGTGAGAAAATCTTTTGAAAAGCCGAGAAATGCTGAACTTGAAAAGAGAAATAAAACGAATGGGTAAGAATTACCGAAATGGTTCTAGCACTCAGATTCGATCAACCGTTTGACGTCTTGGAAATGATGTGAAGATATATGTGAAATAATCGAAATAAAGCTTCTTTGGTGTCACAGTTTCCAAATTCCTAAGTGAAGCACCGGATAGATTTCGGAAATGTATTATTCGTGTCCGAATGCGGGCTCAACGACACAGCTCCAGATCACCCTACCACTGAGAGCTTCCACGAGTATTTTCCATCGGTGTTCGCGAAGGATAACGGTACTTCGCCGAGCACCGAACCTCCGTCTACGTGGTCGTCTACTGCAGACGTCGAGGTGTGCTCAACCCCTTGTGTCATTCGAACATAAAAAAAAAAATTGGCAGATCCCCCTTGCATACGGAATCAAGGAAATGCGAAGCACGCATCAGGAACGTAAAATGGATTTGCATTGTTGTCTCGCTATACCGATTTTAGTACATATGAAGTTAACGAAACGGCCGCAAGAGCACCATGACTGTGGCATGTAAACCATGCCGCTCATACACGCATGGCTTGATTCTAATGTTATGACCTGTCATTTACGTTCGTCATGCAGTCATGTTGTGCCGCAGCAATTTTTTTATACATCCCATTAACGAAACGGCAGTATAGCGCCAGGACCATGGCATGTAAATCATGCCGGTCATGACATATAACATGAAAATCATGACATACGTGTCATCATTGTCATGTTATGACCTGTCATTTATGATAGTCATGCAGTCGTGTTGTGCTATAGCAATTTTCGTGTATATTCCATTAACGAAACGGCCGCAAAAGCACCAAGACTGTGGCATGTAAACCATGCTACTCATGACACGCGTGTCGTAATTCTAATGTTATGACCTGTCATTTACGTTCGTCATGCTGTCATGTTGTGCCATAGCAATTTCCGTATACGTCCCATTAACGAAACGCGTGACATGTAAATCATGCCGCTCATGACATGCATGTCATGCTTTTCATGTTATGACCTGCCATTTATGTTCGTCAGGCAGTTATGTTGCGCCATACCAATTTTCGAATACATCCCATTAGCGAGACGGCCAGGAGGGCACCAAGACCGTCGCATGTAAATCATGTCACTCATGACATGCATGTCGTGATTTTCGTGTTACGACCTGTCATTTATGATTGTCATGCAGTCATGTTGTGGCATGCCAATTTCCGTATACGTCCCATTAACGAAACGCATGACATGTAAATCATGCCGCTCACGACATGCATGTCATGCTTTTCATGTTATGATCTGTCATTTATGTTCGTCATGCAGTCACGTTGCGACATACCAATTTTCGTATACATCCCATTAAGGAAACGGCCAGGAGAGCACAAAGTCGTAGGCGGCTAATTAGATAGATAGATAGATAGATAGATAGATAGATAGATAGATAGATAGATAGATAGATACGCTCAAACTCGCCGAAGTTCGCTAAGAAATGCTTCTTTAAAAAACTAAAACTACTCCATCGCTGTAAAAACTCTTCGAGACTTCCTTTACAGTAATCGAGACGTAGCAGGGAGGGGGGACGCGGTGTCCCGATGCTCCATATTTGATCACCACCTACTGATAGTACCTGCGCCTTCGGCATTCACTCATGCAATTCGTTCTTCCCTTCTTTCATTTACAGTGTAAGCTGTAATGCGCTCTACAGTGACCGAAATTAGTGGAGATAACGTCCGCCGCTGCCGCCCGTGTCCGTAACCGCTATCAGATTTAATATTGTTACGAGAAAGACACAGAGGACGGCTATTTACAATATATTTACAGGGAGGCTTTAACCAGGCAACAACCAAGATGGTGGACAGTCCGGGCATCAGCCAGTCCCGTCTTCGTCTTCTTCATCGATGGTATGAGCCATACCCAGATACTATGGTCGCTTCGTAGCATTACCCCCGGTGGTAGAAGCGCCGTCTCGGCGCACTTTAAACTCGGTCGTCAGACGGGAGGTAGTAAGGCTTCAGTCTGGTCACGTGAACTATGTCGGTGGGAGGAGCTGCTGTAGAGAGTCGGGGAGACGGGAACAATCTCATAGGTAACGTCCGTTACTTGGCGGACGATGCGGTAAGGACCAGTGTATCTTGATAGCAGCTTTTCGGACAAGCCAACACGTCGATAAGGACACCATAGTAGTACTAAGGAACCGGGTGAGAAGGCAACGTCGCGATGGCGGCTGTCATAAAGGCGCTTCTGGCTTGCTTGCGAGGCGCACAGCCGCGAGCGGGCGACTTGACGCGCGTGGTCGGCACGAGCGATGGCATCACGAGCATATTCGCTAGGCGGCGCGGTAACATACGAAAGTAGGGTGTCCAGTGGTAAGGTCGGTTCGCGGCCGAAAAGCATATAAAATGGAGAATAACCGGCGGTGTCATGGCGTGAGGAATTATAGGCGAAAGTGACGTACGGTAGGGCCAGGTCCCAGTCGCGGTGGTCAGATGAAACGTACATGGAAAGCATGTCCGTAAGGGTACGATTGAGGCACTCGGTGAGACCATTTGTCTGGGGATGGTAGAAGGTGGTCAACTTGTGCTGCGTGGAGGAGGATCGCAAGAGATCGTCGATTACTCGCGACAAAAATGCGCGGCCACGATCTGTTAGCAGTTGGCGAGGGGCACCGTGGTGTAGTATAACGTCACGCAACAAGAAGTCGGCGACGTCCGTAGCAGTGCTGGTCGGAAGAGCCCTAGTGATAGCATACCGGGTTGCAATATGAAGTAAAACAGCTTGATGCCTGTGCGGACTTGAACACAGTTCAATAGACGTCGTGCTACTGCAACCCTTGCGCAGCCTCACCACTTGGCTAAGTATGTTGTATTCTCAGCCAAGGCTTTGATATCGTATGATGGGTAGCGGCACCCACCCCCCGGCTCTCACCACATGGCTGAGAATTTTATGGTTTCAGCTGTAACTGTGATCTCTAAGGCAAGTGGTCTTTTAGAACCAGTTGCTGGTTGTGCATCCATCAACGAGGAGTAGGAAAAAGACGATGACAACGAAGAAAACAAAGAAGGCGGCGAAGAACTACAACAAGATGAAGTCGGCTAAAAAGAGAAGACGGTGATGATAACGAAGAGGAAGCGGGTGCAGACAAAAAAGAAGACGGAGCAGCAAGCGCAGACAGTGGAAGAGGAAAAATAGGGGCTGGAGAAGCATTAGTAAAGTAAGACCTAAGGGAAATAATGACAGAGCGCCCAGGAAAATCTAGCTTACGCTGCCACTGTGCTGCGTCCTGTACGCTGGACTGGGACGAAACATTTTTTGGAGAACTTGAGCAAATTTGACCTCATCTATCTATCTATCTATCTATCTATCTATCTATCTATCTATCTATCTATCTATCTATCTATCTATCTATCTATCTATCTATCTATACGTCACGTACGTCAAGATTAACGATAATACAATCACGTGCGGCTCATAGTTGTAATGCTAGCGTCGGTGTAGGCGGTTATACTGCACAGGTTATCGAATATTAACATTTAACTTTATGCTAATTAAGGGCCAATCAAAGTAGGTATTGAAAAATTGTGTTAGAGCGCACTTTAGGAGAATTAAACAAGGCACACCGTTTGATGTAGCTTGCGATATAAATGTAGGCGTAACAAGGAGACAGACACAGGCAAGCTTGCTGTAACGACGTGTTAGATGGGTAGGAGTCGAACGAGCGTGCATTTTATTCTAAATTAACGACGCCTGCACACCAGCGTGAGTGCCCACGTTACGTCGTACCAAGAGCTACTCTCTTGTCGCCACATTACGGTCGACGTGCCTTTTAAACCCACGCTGCGCGCATAAACACTCAATTTGCTCAATGACGTCAATTGATCCTACTCGTAACTCTTGGCTGAATGCCAAGCAAGTCGTCATAGGCGATTTCCTCTCTGACCGCTTAGTATGATCTATTCCCTCAATGCGTGGGATGTGCCAGGGCTTTTTCTTTCTTGCTCTCTCTGCATTTCACACGAAGAAATGCAACAGCGGCTGCGGGGATGGAGCCCGCAATTTGGTGCTAAACATTCTGTTCACTTCATAGCACGTTGTTCTTCGCATAATAACTCTCGTGCAACTATCGTGCAACAAGAGCGAACCGAGCATGTGATATTAAAGTGCTCGCGCAAATGCCGCATATTGTACTTCGCGTGAGCACCGCCACGTAGTAGTGGGTGATGGTAATGGGCGCCACCACGTAATAGTAGACGAAGGGAAGAGCGGGTCGGCTTTTCCCTCCTTAGTGACGCCGGATGGGGAAGGCTCCACTTAAGAACAGCTCCACTGTTAAAGGTCTTGGTCCTGATGACATCCCTAACAATTTTATGTGTCGACTCGCAGAGTTGAATATGTCTTGAAGGTATTCTTCATATGTCTTGATAGCGGCTGTTTAACAAGGGTATGGAAGCAAGCTGAGGTGTTTCCCACTTTTAAATGCGGCATTATACCAACACTTTAGCAAATCGTCGCCCCCTCTCTATTACTAATGCCTGCTTGTAGTACTAGTTGACAATTACCAGCCTCCGGAAGCTAAATACCAGACGATTATTTTGTATGGTGCCGCAATGTATGCTCTGTCGGCTTTGCTTGCTATGTGAGCCTCGTTGGAAGACAGGCTTACTTCTCTATGACGCCAATAATTCCAGAAACGTGAAAAAATTGGTGGCTTTACTTCTATAATCAACTGTGCGAAAGTTTTGCAACCATCAAATATTAGAAATTTTGCATAAACACGTCTATAGGCTCAGTAACGCAGGACAGCCCCGAGATACGCTAGGTGATATTTCGATGCGATGCTTGAAATGCTGAAAGAACCACATCAGCACGCCGTCGTAGTATGACAGTGCAAAGGAAGTTTCCCTCTCCTCGTCTCATACATTTGTTTATTGAGCCACTGTGTTAACAAAATATCGAGAAGCCGTCTTTCCGCGATCCCATACATTCGTGGATGTTCAATGTGCTAAGAGACTGGCTGATAGACTAGACCGGAGTACGCCGCTTCCAGCTTACGTCAAGGCTTCAGCCACGTGGCGACGTGAAAGAGGTAAACAAAACCAAATGTATAGAAAGAAGCACCGGAAAAAATACACGACACACCAACACGCAGTCACGTATCGCATTCCCTTATCATGCGACTGCGCTCATATCAGGCAAACAGACAGATACCGTAATGAACGAACGAAGGCAGAGGCTTCTTCACCCAAGACAACGGCACCTTATAGCGATCTTGCGGCACATTTCAGGGAATGCGTTTGCCGGGCACACGAAGAACATGTCTTTGAGGAAATGGCGCCTAGAAGAAAAATATGGAAATCGCTGACGCCGCCAATACCGAGAATAAAGGAAGCACTTGAACCAGCGTCACGTGAGTCCCTCAAACAGGAGAAGATATAGTTTCCAGCCGAGTGGTATCTGTTAGCGAGAACTGTAAATACTGTGTATCGGTTGTTGCCTTCGTGCAGTTAGCTATATATGCAGCCACGTACACGAAAATGAATGTCAGTTCTTGAAGCGACGTGTTCGTCTAGTTTCCTCTGTGCCTCTCGTAGTCCCGATCGTATAATTGCTACTCACTAGCACCACCCGTGATCGCTCGATAGAAACCCGCAACCGGACCTATCCGACACGGAAGGAAGCGACTGGGCAAGTACAATTTCAAATAAGGCTGGGTGGAGTGTAAATCATGCATGTGAGTTGATCAGCTAAGAACGCCCGTAAGGTCCAAGCCAATAGAGTTTTATAATGTTTAGTGATAATCCTCTGCATGACGTGAAATCGTTATTTTTAATAGTCTGTAAACGCGCTCTCAGTTATTGCACTCGATCGTAGTGTGGTTGCACTGCGGAGTGGTCCTGCTGCAACTGAACTTGCAGCACCGCGGGACGCGGCCTAGTACATAAACGAGAAACGATTAAGCAGCTTCCGTTTTCTGTCCCCGCAGCGTGCCACGAAGAACCGGTGATGAATTGGGGATAGGCAGGTTCGTTGGCATCGGACACCACCTACAGCTTCCCTCTACAAAATGCTTACGAGCGCGGGCATTCGAAATATTGGCTCTGAAGCCAAGCCTACCTAAGGGAAAAGCAGCCTTTGGCTGGCAGCTGCGGTCATTCACCACCACACTGCTATCAGCGCCAACTATGTGGAATTTTAGCTGCTGCTGGCGAAAGCCCTTCCGTTGCGCGATTCTGCGTTAGTGATGCAGCATTCACTATTCACACTGCTTATGCTGCACTTCTTCAGAGGCGGTCGCTGCTTTCTTCGGTACAAGGTACAATCATTGTCTGCCTTTTAAAAATGTTGACCTACCCGTCGATTGCAGGCAACAGCCTTGGCTTCAGGGCATGACGAAAACAAGTACTTCGGCCGGCAGCTGCGACCTTTCACCAGGACTGATACTACTATCAGTACCAGAAATACAAAATTTTAAGCGCTGTCGGCGAACAACCCTCTCAGGCACGATACGCCAGTGGCAACAGGCGCTCACCACTCGTAATGCTCCAGTTCAGTTACCTAGCTTATTCAATTTGCATAAAACGCAACAGCCATTAATATTTTGTTGATGTGCACCAGAGAGTTATTTGATTTGCCTTAAAATGGTGCGAATAAAGTGGACTGTGTTGTTTAAAGGGGCCCTTAGCAAGTCTGCCGATTTTGAGATGACAAATGCAGATAATACATTGCTTGCTCACAATCTTATCTGCCCAGAACCACATCGCTACGCCCCGCAGAAAGCGCTTAAATATTCAGCTGAACATCGTTTAACAGCGAAGCTTTTTAGGGCGACGGTCGTACGTCATTGGTCACAGAAAACTATCGCCGTTTGTCTGGTCCCCAAGAGAGCGCGTGCACTTTCTCTGCAATGCGCTGTGGCCGACGTTCGCACGCGCACTTCTCCTCATGCGATCGTGCCCTCAGCTCACTTCTGCATTGGCAAAACTGCGTTTGGTGGGTGCACGTTGTTTTAAATGCGAATGATTTCTTAGCGAACTTCGGCGAGTTTGAGCGTATCTATCTATCTATCTATCTATCTATCTATCTATCTATCTATCTATCTATCTATCTATCTATCTATCTATCTATCTATCTATCTATCTAGCCGCCTACGATTTTGTGCTATCCTGGCCGTTTCGCTAATCGGATGTTTACGAAAATTGGTATGACACATCATGACTACATGACGAACATAAATGACAGGTCATAACATGAGCATCATGATATGCATGTCATGAGTGGCATGATTTACATGCCACGGTCTTAGTGCTCTCCTAGCCGTTTCGCTAATGCGATGTATGCGAAAATTGGTATGGCACAACATGACTGCTTCACGAACATAAATGGCAGGTCATAACATGAAAATCATGACATTCGTGTCATGAGCGGCATGATTTACATGTCACAGTGTTGGTGCTCTCCTGGTCGTCTCGTTAATGGGATGTATACAAAAATTGGTATGCCACAATATGACTGCATGGCAAACATAAAGGACAGGTCATAACATGAAAATCATGACATGCATGTCATGAATGACATGATTTACATGCCACGGTCTTAGTGCTCTCCTGGCCGTTTCGCTAATGGGATATATTGGACAATTGGTATGGAACAACATGACTACCTGACGAGCATAAATGGCAGGTCATAACATGACAATCATGATATGCATGTCATGAGCTGCATGATTTGCATGCCATGGTCTTGGTGCTCTCCTGGCCTTTTCGTTAATGGGATGTATACAAAAATTGGTATTCCACAACATGACTGCATGACGAACATGACTGACAGGTCACAACATGAAAATCACGATATGCTTGTCATGAGCGACATTATTTACATGCCATGGGTTTCCTTAACGGGATGTATACGAAAATTGGCATGCCACAACATGACTGCATCATGAACGTAAATGACAGGTGACAACATGAAAATCATGACATGCATGTCATGAGCGACATGATTTACATGCCACGGTGTTGGTGCTCTCTTGGCCGTTTCGTAAGTGGGATGTATAGGAAAATTGGTATGCAACAGCATGACGAACATAAATGACAGGTCATAACATGAAAAGCATGACATGCATGTCATGGGCGGCATGATTTACATGCCACGCGTTTTGTTAATGGGGTGTATACCAAAACTGCTATGGCAAAACACGACAGCATGACGAACCTAGATGACAGGTCATAGCATTAGAATCATGACACGCATGTCATGAGCAGCATGGTTTACATGCCACAGTCTTGGTGCTCTTGCGGTCGTTTCGTTAATGGAATATATACAAAAATTGCTATGGCACAACACGACTTCAGGACTATCGTAAATGAATGGTCATAACATGAAAGTCATGACATGCATGTCAGGATTTTTATGTAATATGTCATGACCGGCATGATTTATATGCCATGGTCCTGGCGCTATACTGCCGTTTCGTAAGTGTGATGTATAGGAAAATTGGTATGGAACAACATGACAGCATTACGAACATAAATGACAGGTCATAACATGAAAGTCGCGACATGCATGTCATGAGCAGCATGATCCACATGCCACTCGTTTCGTTAATGGCATGTATACCAAAATTGCTGTGGCACAACACGACTGCATGACGAATGTAAATGACAGGTTTTAACGTTAGAGTCATGACATGCGTATTTGAGCGGCATAGTTTACATGCCACAGTCATGGTGCTCTTGCGGCCGTTTCGTTAACTTCATATGTACAAAACTCGGTATAGTGAGACAACAATTCAAATCCATTTTACATTCCTGATGCGTACTTCGCATTTCCTTGATTCTCTCTGCAAGGCGGATCTGCCAATTTTTTGTTGTGTTGTTGTGGCCTCTACAACAACAGCGTGTTGCACGTGCAATCAGAACAAGAAGAAGGTAAAGACAGTGTGCGTCGATTTGACTGGGGCACAGCGTCTCGCGAAGCTATCCACGAACGCATAGCTTAGGAGGCGCTGTGCACCGTAAACCCACGCGATTGTGCATAGCTTTAAGGGCTGGACAGATGGTCCGATTTTCCATGCGATCCGACTTCCGATGCCGTGTGCTCGGACACGCCGCATACGACGCTTTAAGACACACAGGGCGACGAGCGGTCAGCGAGGAGGCTCCGCCGACATCCGGCGCATCGGCATACACGCTCGTAAAACATTGCATCCCTCTCGCTAAGTACAAAATAAACAGTTTTGTTCAGCCTTACTTGGTTACATAACAGCACCGAAAACACTGCCGATAAAACTATGCCTTCACGAGCGACAAACATATCACGACAGCCCACCGTCAGTGACGACTCCGAGGTTAGGCCGGCCGACGACGTAGCCGTCGTCGTTCGCAATCAACCGGAAGCTCACCACGAAGCGCTCATTTTTGCCAACACAATTAACATTTGTACTCATACGTCGTGTGTCAACGCATACGATTAGTTTTCTCGAAATAGATGCGAAGCGCAATGGTAAAAACGAAACGAGCCGCTTCAGTGAAACAGCCCCTGCCGATTTTTGTTTACGTTCGCACCGCGGTTGCCGCGGCTGCTTTCGATCTCTCGAGTGCTTTGGAAATGGGCGTTGCTTTGCAGAATGGCTCACTTTAGGCGTAACATTACTCAATGGGAATTAATTTCATGTCAAAAAGAAATCATAAGCAATACTTTCAACGCGATTACATCGATACCGACAAAAGCCTCGGGGTCATTATACGCCAAACGTCCCAGACATTGCGCTCGACCCTCTCCAATTCTATTTTAAAAAATTGTGGACGTTCATATCAGGGCACTATTCGTCCTCAGAGAGTACTTTTTCCGAAAAAAATTTTTTTTTGTCTTTTACAGTGATTTGAACTTTGCCGTTGTGGGTGAAACCTAGGTTGCGAAAAAATATTCTAAAAAATACAATACTTCACGGAACACCTTAAATATCTGCTGTTTGCTTGAAAAGGAATGGCACTATCTTATTATAACCCATTGACGACCACTGCTGTATCTCACGATGTGCTTTGTGGTGAAGCCATGCTGCAATTATGCGCCCAATTTGATTATTTTTTACAAATTTTACAAATATTACAAACACGATTGGACTATATCACATGGCTGGATAGTTGGCAGTAAGCGTGTCAAAAAAGTATTGAAGTCGACGATCGAGTAGTTTCGAAGTGGAAGGGGCGCAAACATTGCAAAATGCGTGAAATGCCCCATATTCAGGCACATGTAGAGTGGTGATGCGGTCAAAGTAAAAATGCACGCTTGATGTCATTTGGAAGAGTAAACAAAGGAGACTTAGTTCTGAAAGTTTAATCGGAGTGATATTTGTTTTAGGCGAGAAACAAAATTTTATGTTGAGCGTTCGCGGCGTGCCTGGGCGCGGGCCCGTAAGTCCGCTTCACTGCGCCGCCACACTTCCTTGGGGCAACGGAAATATGCGGCGCCCACGCGGGTGGCAAGATCGTGTGCTGCTGTGAGTTTTCTTGTTTCGACACACGTTCTTCGGCTTTCCGCAGTAGCGCCGACGAAGTGTCAGCGAAAACGAGAGCTGGTTTGTTTAAAATATGTTATAAAATAAAAGTGCCTACAACAGTAAGATTGTTATCCACAATTGTATGCGAAACAGAAAATGAAGACTGCATGCGCGGCTGCTGTCTTGTGTGCCCAAGCAGCGACGCCCTCAGAAGCATGCTGGGCAACGCATCATCTCTCGATACCGATAAGATTGACTACCTTCATATTCAGCAATTTATCAGTGGTGTCCGCTGGAGGCTCGAAACAATTATCTTAACTCCAGCCGAATTTTCTGAAAAGTGTGTAGACATGCCACAAGAGCTAAAGTTGCACCTTTAAGGGAGCTGAAAACGAACCTCAAGACCGACGAGTTGAGTCATATTTTGCACTTCGCATATAATTAAAGCGTCCTTGTGCAAGATGCTCCCCAATCATACCACTGGGTAAACACGCAAGCCACATTACAATTGGCTCCCTTCGGGCAAAATCATTTGTTGTGATTTCGGACTGTCTCGGAACACACTACAGCTGCAGTGGCTACATTTTAAGATGAAGTACTCAAAGTCCTAAAACATGAACTTCCTGATGTTCACTACTTTTCCGAAGGTGCATAGTCGCAGTAAAAAAACAAGAAACATTTTGTAAACTTGTGCTACCATGAAAAAGACTTTAGTTTAGCTGCGGAGTGGAAGTTTTCGCAACATCTCATGATAAGAGCGCTTGCAACGGGGTTGGCGGCACCGTGAAGCGGCTGGCAGCCAGGGCAAGTCCCCAGAGACCCTACAAGAAACATATCCTTACACCCCATGAGCTTTTTACCTGCTGAGAAGAAAATATCAAAGGTATATTTGTGCTCCGATTGCCATGAATTAGGGTTGAAAAAAAGAAAGTCGAGCTCTCAGCAAGGTTTGAATCTACAATCTCCCTCAATGGTACGCGCACGTTTCACCAGTTCATGCCATCATCACTGACCACTCTTAATGCCGGGCTCACCTCCTACTCAGCAACACAGGCATTTCAAGTGGCGAAGACCACACGTCGGCAACGGAAGTAAGAACTACAACCTCCGCAGAGATCGAAAACCTGGCACACAACCCAAGTGCTGCGTCTGTAGTACGTGCGCATGTAGTGCCGTGGCAATGAAATAGTGCTCAGCTCCGACTACTAACCGGCAGTGCCCTTCCGAAACGTTCTGCCAGCCATGTACACTGTTTGCAAGTTTTCAGCAACGTGAAAACTCACAGCAGCACACGATCTTGCCACCCGCGTGGGCGCCGCATATTTCCGTTGCCCCAAGGAAGTGTGGCGACGCAGTGAAGCGGACTTACGGGCCCGCGCCCAGGCGCACCGCGAACGCTCAACATGAAATTTTGTTTCTCGCCTAAAACAAATATCACTCCAATTAAACTTTCAGAACTAAGTCTCCTTTGTTTACTCTTCCAAATGACATCAAGCGTGCATTTTTACTTGGACCGCATCACCACTCTACATGTGCCTGAATATGGGGCATTTCACGCATTTTGCAATGTTTGCGCCCCTTCCACTTCGAAACTACTCGATCGTCGACTTCAATACCTTTTTGACACGCTTACTGCCAACTATCCAGCCATGTGATATAGTCCAACTGTGTTTGTAATATTTGTAGAATTTGTAAAAAATAATCAAAGTGGGCGCAGAATTGCAGCATTGCTTCACCACAAAGCACATCGTGAGATATATTAGTGGTCGTCAATGGGTTATAATAAGATAATGCCATTCCTTTTCAAGCAAAGAGCAGATATTTAAGGTGTTGTTTAAGGTATGGTATTTTTTAGAATATTTTTTCGCAACCTAGGTTTCACCTACAACGGCAAAGTTCAAATCACTGTAAAAGACAAAAATTTTTTTTCGCGAGAAATACTTTCCGAGGGCAAATAGTGCACTGATGTGAACGTCCACAATTTTTTACAAAATAGATTTGGAGAGGGTCGAGCGCAATGTCTGGGACGTTTGGCGTGGAATGACCCCTCGGCAACCTCGGCAGGGCGATCGGAGCGGAGCAGTGAACCAATGGGTGGCCAGCAGCACGATGTCACGCGTCTCCCGCGCTGCCATAAGCTGCTGCCGTCCGACCTTTCTATCCGGCGTCGAGAAAATCTGCGCGGTTTGACGCGCACTGGCCGTCCGCACCAGGGAACCGGTGCTGCAAAATCACCCCCCGTACATCCGGTACGACTGCCGGATCGCATCGCCGGACGTCGGATCGCATGCAAAATCGGACCTTGTGTTCAGCCCTTTACGAAGTGCTGCGCATCGGATGAATCGACGCACACTGCCTTTCTCTTTCTTGTGCATAGCTCCGAGCTCCAGGATTATGTGTCCTGTCGTGGAGTCCAAGCCGCTCATGGAATAGCGTAGGTATGCATGGCGTAGTATAGCAAAGTGGTGCGACGGCTTCAAGCCAAAGCCATCTATAAAGGTGGCTTTGTTCAAGCCGAGGCCTCGCGTGCCGCGTCTGGCACGGTTCCTGGTTCGACGCAAAGGTCTTTCCTCTGTCGGAGCGAAACTTTGAGAAGCGTTCGCTGGGTCTTGCAGTGCTTCGACACCCGTTTCCCGAAGCCTCGGACAACGACGAAATGGGGTTGTGGCGGAGACAAGCCTGGACCAGCCAAGCGCTTAGCAGCTTCGCTGCTCGCCAGCCTTGCGCTACCTGTGCAAGCTTCGCAAATTTCTTTCTCGCAATCACCCTACTCCAATATGATCGCGGTGACGCTACGCAACATATGGTCCATCGGCATGGCGTGCGACTTCATTACTGGCCGCGACACGTGACACTTGTCGAAGGAGCGCGGCGACCTGCGCGAACGAAGCACGGAGAAACTGGCGCTTTCGGCCGTTGTCGCCTAAAATCCCTTGATAATTTTGAAAGATTCCTAATTTCTGTTAACTGACTGTCGTCTGGTTAAGAAAAGGATGCTAATTTCTGCAGCCCATGTCAGGAGCACGCCCAAGCATACGGGGGAGGGGGGAAGGGAAGCGATGGGAAGAAGAGGAATGCCATAGTTGAGGTCTCTGGAAATTTTGACCACCTGGTGTTCTTTAACGGTCACTGACAAGGCACAGTACACGGGTCTCCGGCATTTTCACCTCCATTGACATTGCCAGGTCGAACTCTGCCGCCGCGCCGGAGACCTCTGCACGTCCTCCTCTCCCCCTTCTCGTACGTCTTTCTGAGCGATCATTGCTGCCTTCGGACCGTTGCACGGATAACGCGCGCGAAAGGACGCTTTGCTTGTGTTTTCATATTTCGCCGGCTCCGTTAGTAGGCCCCGTCGCCCTTTTGCTGCGTTACACCGGTAGGCTCCGTCTCCTGAAGGTCTGCTCTTCATGTGACTTTTGTTAAGCCGGGATGCTGCGCGTTTAAGTGCACCAGCCGGCGTTAAAATGTCTTCATGCTGTTCACTATACCTCGAAGAAAAAATTACACCTCGCTTAGAAAGAAGTGCATTCATAACACCGGTCGTTAGGACTTTGTTCCGACCAAGCATACTGTGCCCTGTGGGGTATTGTGTATTTATTTGTACTTGAAACGATTATGTACACTTGCAGCTTATTGCGAGTTCACGACAAGGCGCACAATATTGCTTAATTCGCCTATTATATTAAGCCGTCTTGTAAGTTGTTGTTTTCATTTGACGGCATTGCTTTGTGTGCCGCAATAAAGATCGATCGCGTGCAAAATTAAAATACAATAGGTTCTTCAACTTCGTAATCTCAGCGTGGATTTCTTGCGAAAGCAGTTGCAACGCAGACGTTTGTTTTGTTGCTGGCTAACAGGCAAATTATTCCTTGGTGCAGGAGAGCAAACGTGATTTTTAAACAATCGATAGTCTGCCCCGATGTCTGGCAGATGTATAAGGTGCATAGAGAACATAACATTAGTAGTAAAGGTTCTAGTGCAATAATAGTAGAATATTAATGCAATAATAACAGTGACTATAACTAAACTGACTGAAATCATTACTGGAACCAACAGTAAAAAGTTGGAGGAAGTGTGATTTAGGAATCAATAAATAAGGTTAAGAATAATTACTAATGACTCAGCTAAATGACTGGCTAATAATCACTGACTTCAAAAACGGCCATGGTTGAGTGAGTAACTGAGAATACGAAAAATCACCTATAGGAAAATAGAGAATGAATGAGACTGACACAGCTATTGACAACGACACAACGGGGAATGACGATGAGGAATTGTGACTGAATTGGAATGACATACACGTCGCGGGATCGAATCCCGGCCGCGGCAGCCGCATTTCTATGGTGAATGTTGAGGCCCGTGTACTGTGCGATGTCAGTGAACGTTAAAAAACCCAAGCTCGTCGATATTTGCAGAGCTCTGTACTGCGGCGTCTCTCATAATCAAAGCTGGTTTTGGGACGTGAAACCCCACAAGTCGGTAAAGCTGTTCCTCCTTCGAGAGCATGAAAATATGTTCTCGTGGTTGAGCAGCTGGCATTACAATTAGGAGTTATTTTTCTACGGGAGCCAGACCCACTAACTCAAACTAGATTAAATTTGGCGGGAACTTAAAGCATCCGTAGGTTCCTTCTATTTTAATAATCACCGTAATCAAACCACGTCGTTTCCCGATTGTAAAATGGTCTGGAAAAAGAGTTTCAAATAAGAAATCATGCAAATAATGCATCTGCTTGAATCGAAGTAAGCCAGGTCTATTCAACCGGTACATTATGTAAGGAAAAGGCGTGCAAGACACGGGCGCACATGGAAAGGAGTGGATAACATGAGCAAGGCGTCTGTGTTGTCCAGTCCTCTTCCGTTTTGTCCGTGTTTCGCACGTCTTTTTTCAGATAAGGAGTCCTTGCCAACTCGCTCAGCTTTCCTGCGCTTTTAATCAGTGCTGTGTGCACTCGTGACGCAAACAACGAATATAACCGCATCCAATCTGCTCCGTGGGTGCTACTCAAAGCGGTTAGCTGAGCTAGTTAGGATGTAGACTTGTGAAGCATTTTCAGGCGCTAACGAAATAGAAAGGAAAGGGATGACAGACGACAGGACAGCAGATAAGCAGAACGCTGATCTTTCAACTGATTTTATTGCAGAACGGTACATGTACCCTACAGTAAAAAACCGTGGGCACAATCGATCCGGCTGGGCAGAAGAGCACGTTGACCATTCTTGTGATGCGCAGTACAGGGGTGGTCTCTAAGATACCCCTGTCTTGTGGAAACCGCTATATCGGCCGAGACCATTCGTTGTATCAGCGTCAGAGTGATGGAGCATAGAGTGCACGTTAAGGCAGCCGTGAGTGCTGTCCACTTAGCCGACCGCTGCAAGCAATATAAATGCACGCCTGTCTTCTACGGCTCGCGTGTTCTCGGTAGGTATAGGGATGAGCAAGTGCCTTCTGATTTATCAAGCGTTTTTCATTACAAAAGAAAGTGACATATGCATTAGTACACCTTCCTTAGCACTGTCAGCCAAAGAAATAGATTGTCTTGCCTCTGCGATTTCGTAATGACTGGTATCATGCATGCGCCACACTGCTTGATCTTAGGTGTTTGCGCACGTACAAATATTTATATAATCTGTTCCGTTCTGCAGTAAAAATCAGCAGAAATACCAGCGTTCTGCCTATCTGCTGTCCTGCCGGCTGTCTTCCCTTTTCTTTTGTTAGCCATGTGTGCTAGTTGCCTTGTTATTGCGCTTCTCGTTGCATCTTCTCAAAGGCGATACAGTTGGAACGGAAGACGATAGTAATGTAGTGACTGGGGACGGTTCTGTTCCTTGCCCTTTCGGCCCTGGCAGTGTAAATTGACACCAGCAGGATATGTTCGTCAAGCGGCCTTAGAAACATAACTACAACTGTAGATTTTAGTGGCAAAATGACCTTTAAGAACCCCTACGGCCATCCACATGGTTACTTGCTGCATGTTTTTATGTGGACAGCAAGGAAGAAGAAAATGCCCCCGCGAAACCCTTGCACCGGATGCGCCACGTGAGGTCTGACTGAATTCTTCTATCTCAATGAATATTCGGATCCACGCAAAACCTTTTTTATGTGTTCTTTACTATAACTACGTTAGTGCACAGCCGCCTGAAGTTATATTATGGTTAGCGCCAAGTTTTGGTAAAGCCTTGTTTTCTCTATGTGTGATTTTGACACCGTCAGGGATCAACGGTTGCGAAAGAAACCTATAGAGTTACGAGAGGCGCGCTGTTTGTTCACTGAGTCTCTTTTATCGCATGTACGTCCGTGCCAATAGCATTGTTTCACAAAGAACATGAAAATGAAGATATCTCCAGATAAGTCAATGTAGCCGCTAGCGCACTGCTTCAGAAGGTCGGTAAGGGAAGTCTGCTGGATGTAAAGGGTGAACGCGATAAGGATAAGGAGGCCACGCGCCTTTGTTTGACCGCCCCTGTGGAAGAAAGAGAGAGGTGTGATTATAAGCGCGGTATTTGAATACAGTGGATAAAAATATTTATTATACGGTCACAGTTTTCGTAGAGAATGCCTATGCAGTGTTCCAATAGATTGCAACACGGTGACATGCGGCAAGGATAACCGCCGTTCCAAAGGCGCGCAAGAGGGAAGGGATGAAGCTTTGTGATATTGCCGTGCATCCATCCGTGTGCACACGGCTTTATGTAAAGCGTACACGTACACACACGCACGCATATGCTCATGCGGCGCTGGTTACCGCCCCCATCCCCTTACCTGACCCCATGTCTGGAACCATGGCTGGTACCCATGGTCCATCTGTGTCTGTAATTACCAAGGAGACGTTTCACAGTGTTCAACGCGTAGACCTAGCAAAGATATGGCTTAAATAGGCCCTCATAGCATTATGGGCGTATCGCGCAAACGTGTGTGACTTTACAACCCTTGAGCCCTAATGTACGATTTTGACACCATACTGTTAACTCGCTTAATAGATTGCCCGCAAGGTTCACTTTTGCAAGGGACGTGATTTAGCATTACACACATGAAAAATCACGTTGGATAAATTCTACCCTGAAAATGAAATACCACGGCTGAAAGGGCTAGAAGTGATCCCAAACGGCGCGTCTTAGAGCCCGCAATCAAGAAGCCGCTTGCGAAGTGCGTGCAGTAAAAAAAAAAAAAAGAGTAAAAGCGGGTCTCGTGTCGGAAAGCTCAACAAAAGCTTCATAGAGCAATTGCAAGCCTTCCCAAAGGCCCAACCCTGCCTCGCAAAGGCGAAGTACCGTTAGGCCCATGCAGCAGAGGATGGAAACAACCAATGCGAATTCGTGATGTTAATTTTGTCGCAAAGCAGTGCGATATTATTCGCGCGCTGATATGCAAAACCTTTTTGGTATCCGATGCAACAGCAAACAAGATGATTAAATCAAAATGAGGGCATTACTTTGTGATATATCTATAAAAGCCAAATCCAAACTTTACTCCTGGATTACGGTGACAGTGGGGGACATAAGTTTTAAGTGCAACATAACGTTTATATAACGTTATGTTGCATAACGTTTTTAAGTGCAACATAACGTACGGTGCAGAAACGTGGAGGATAACTAAAAGACTAGAGATGAAACTAAGGAGCGCGCAACGTGCAATGGAAAGAAAAATGATAGGGGTAACGCTAAGAGATAAAAAACGAGCGGAATGGATCAGAGAACAGACAGGAGTAGCCGATATTATTATATCAATTAAAAGAAAGAAGTGGACCTGGGCAGGACATGTCATGAGGAGGAAAGATGACAGATGGACAGTAAGAGCGACGGAATGGATACCAAGAGAGGGAAAACGCAACAGAGGCAGGCAAAGGGTTAGATGGAGCGATGAAATTAAATTTTGCAGGCGTAAAGTGGAACCAACTCGCTCAGGAGAGGGTGGAGTGGAAATCGATGGGAGAGGCCTTCGTCCTGCAGTGGACCTAAACAGGCTGCTGCTGCTGCTGCTGCTGATGATGATGATGATGATGATGATGAACGTTTATATAATCTGATGACGTCAGCGCACTGGAAAATTTTAGAACAGCCTCGACCTGATTTGCCCTCAGGCAATAATTGTGTTTTTCTAAGTTTGGCTTAATGTGGACTTGACCCTCTTATAAAAAAAACGCTTCAATTCATTCATTCCGAACGGAACCGCCACATTCGGTTGACAAATACTACTCGGCAAAACGCAGACCGGTGACTGCCAACGTTGGTTCATGGTCGACCGTCAATAAGATTGCGTCTGATGTTTATTGTGCTCATAACGTGGTGCTCTCAGACTTGCATGTCGCACAATTTTCTGGGGAGGCAAGGTACATGCACACTGCTTTGAAACAATTACGTGTGCCCCGCCACGGTGGTCTAGTGGCTATGGCACTCGGCTGCTGATCCGAGGGTCGCGGGATCGAATCCCGGCAGCGGCGGCTGCATTTCGATGGAGGCGAAATGTTGAGGCCCGTGTGCTGTGCGATGTCAATGCACGTTAAAGAACCCCAGGTGCTCAAAATTTCCGGAGCTCTCCACTACGCCGTCTCCCACAATCAGAGCTGGTTTTGGGACGTTAAACCCCACATAACAACAATTATGTGTACGCCCAACCACACCATCGACTTATATATATTCATTCCCGCGAACACTCGCTTTTGTCCGTGAAAAGAATACGGCAAACAAAAAGCGTACCATCATGCTCTCTGGAACGTGAGGTCGTGATTTATTTTTTTATTTATTTATTTATTTATTTATTTATTTATTTATTTATTTATTTATTTGTATTTGTAGATACTGCAATCCCACATGAGGGATTATAGCAGGGTGGGAAGTACAAACATAAATATTTCTAGGTAAACAAGAACAAAAAATACGGAAGCAAAGTACAGTTCTCAGAATTACAAGAGAGGGAAAAACATATACAAAATTCACGAATATATGATCAACCATGGCGACAAAATACAATTCATAAAGGAAAGAATAATAAATACACAATTTCAAATATGTACACATATATACATATACACATATGCATAAATATAAATATATATTATGCAGTTAAACACAAGGCAAACTTTTCAAGTGATGGCTGTAAGACAACGTCATTAGTTAGGTTGTTCCAATCCCTGACTGTTCTTGGAAAAAATGAATACGTGAAGCAGTTATTGCGTGTTTGAAAGGGCGTAATAGAGAGATTATGGCGATGCCTTGTCGGATAACCAGAGGAGAAAGACAATAATTTGCTAGTGTCTATCTTATAGTGTTTCGTAATTAGCTGATATAAAAATTTAAGACGAGAAATTCGGTTTCTTTCAGTTATTGGTGGAAGATTAGCTCTAGCTAGCAGTGCACTAACAGATGTGCGACCATAACTGTTGTATATAAAACGGGCTGCTTTTCTTTGTATTTTTTCAATCTTCTTTTTATTAGTGAATGTAAAAGGATCCCATATAACGACTGCATAATCTAGAGTGGGTAGAACTGTTGATTTGTATGCCAGCAAGCGCACAGAAGGAGTGGAGTGCTTGAGAGCTCTTCTAAGAAATGAAAGTTTTGTGTTAGCACAAGCTGCAACATAATCAATATGTTTATTCCACGTCAGGTTGTTCGTAATGTAGACCCCTAGATAGTTGTAGTACTGCACCTCAGCAAGGAATATATTGTTACAGCAATATTGGTACAAGAGGGGCTCTTTTTTGTGTGAAATGCGCATAAATACGGTTTTTTCAAAGTTTATGGGCATCTGCCAATTGTCGCACCAAGCTATAACTTTTTGAAATGCGGCATTTAACTTTATTTGGTCCTCAGAGTTTTTTACCTCGGAGTAAATACGCAGTCATCTGCATAGAGTTTTATGTTAACGGGTATGTCATTCACAATGTCATTGATATATAAAGAAAAGAGGAAGCGGTCCAAGTACGATCCCTGGGGACGCCAGATTCCACAGAAACCCTCTCAGAGCATTTATCTTTAAATACAACAAATGGCTGCCGGCTATGAAGGTAAGATAAATCCATTTAGTTTACTGCTTGTTTTGAGTATGTTGTCTAGATGAAATAATGTTTTATGACAAACTTATCAAAGGCCTTTTTGTATAAATCCATAAAAATTGCGTTATTAATTGTCAATGCGAAGTCGTTAAACGGTCTGAACTAATTGGGTCCAAGTCGAGTAGCCTCTTCTGAATCCATGTTGAGACTCAGATAGGGCATTAATGAGCAGGTCGAAACTCCGAATATGATGAGGAACGTATATGCTCGAGCAACTACAAACTGTTGACAATAGTGATATCGGTCTAATAATTCCTAATTTCATCTTCTTCCGTACTTTTTCGACGTTAAACCCCATAAATCAATCAATCAATCGTTGCTTCTTCTCAAAGGCGATACAGTTGGAACGGAAGACGATAGTAATGTAGAGACTGGGGACGGTTCTGTTCCTTGCCCTTTCGGCCCTGGCAGTGTAAATTGACACCACCAGGATATGTTCTTCAAGCGGCCTTAAAAAAATAACTACAACTGTAGATTTTAGTGGCAAAATGACCTTTAAGAACCCCTACGGCCATCCACATGGTTACTTGCTGCATGTTTTTATGTGGACAGCAAGGAACAAGAAAATGCCCCCGCGAAACCCTTGCACCGGATGCGCCACGTGAGGTCTGACTGAATTCTTCTATCTCAATGAATATTCGGATCCACGCAAAACCTTTTTTATGTGTTCTTTACTATAACTGCGTTAGTGCACAGCCGCCTGAAGTTATATTATGGTTAGCGCCAATTTTTGGTAAAGCCTTGTTTTCTCTATGTGTGATTTTGACACCATCAGGGATCAACGGTTGCGAAAGAAACCTATAGAGCTACGAGAGGCGCGCTGTTGTTTGTTCACTGAGTCTCTTTTATCGCATGTACGTCCGTGCCAATAGCATTGTTTCACAAAGAACATGAAAATGAAGATATCTCCGGATAAGTCAATGTAGCCGCTAGCGCACTGCTTCAGAAGGTCGGTATGGGAAGTCTGCTGGATGTAAAGGGTGAACGCGATAAGGATAAGGAGGCCACGCGCCTTTGTTTGACCGCCCCTGTGGAAGAAAGAGAGATGTGTGATTATAAGCGCGGTATTTGAATACAGTGGATAAAAATATTTATTATACGGTCACAGTTTTCGTAGAGAATGCTTATGAAGTGTTCCAATTGATTGCAATACGGTGACATGGGGCAAGGATAACCGCCGTTCCAAAGGCGCGCAAGAGGGAAGGGATGAAGCTTTGTGATATTGCCGTGCATCCATCCGTGTGCACACGTTATGTAAAGCGCACACGTACACACACGCACGCATATGCTCATGCGGCGCTGGTTACCGCCCCCATCCCCTTACCTGACCCCATGTCTGGAACCATGGCTGGTACCCATGGTCCATCTGTGTCTGTAATTACCAAGGAGACGTTTCACAGTGTTCAACGCGTAGACCTAGCAAAGATATGGCTTAAATAGGCCCTCATAGCATTATGGGCGTATCGCGCAAACGTGTGTGACTTTACAACCCTTGAGCCCTAATGTACGATTTTGACACCATACTGTTAACTCGCTTAATAGATTGCCCGCAAGGTTCACTTTTGCAAGGGACGTGATTTAGCATTACACACATGAAAAATCACGTTGGATAAATTCTACCCTGAAAATCAAATACCACGGCTGAAAGGGCTAGAAGTGATCCCAAACGGCGCGTCTTAGAGCCCGCAATCAAGAAGCCGCTTGCGAAGTGCGTGCAGTGAAAAAAAAAGAGTAAAAGCGGGTCTCGTGTCGGAAAGGTCAACAAAAGCTTCATAGAGCAATTGCAAGCCTTCCCAAAGGCCCAGCCCTGCGTCGCAAAGGCGCAGTACTGCTAGGCCCATGCAGCAGAGGATGGAAACAACGAATACGAATTCGTGATGTTAATTTTGTCGCAAAGCATTGCGATATTACTCATGCGCTGATATGCAAAACCTTTTTGGTATCCGATGCAACAGCAAACAAGATGAGATAATCAAAATGAGAGCATTACATTGTGATATATCTATAAAAGCCAAATCCAAACTTTACTCCTGGATTACGGTGACAGTGGGGGACATAAGCTTTAAGTGCAACATAACGTTTATATAATCTGATGACGTCAGCGCACTGGAAAATTTTAGAACAGCCTCGACATGATTTGCCCTTAGGCAATAATTGTCTTTTTCTAAGTTTGGCTTAATGTGGACTTGACCCTCTTATAAAAAAAAACGCTTCAATTGATTTATTCCGAACGGAACCGCCACATTCGGTTGACAAATACTACTCGGCAAAACGCAGACCGGTGACTGCCAACGTTGGTTCATGGTCGACCGTCAATAAGATTGCGTCTGATGTTTATTGTGCTCATAACGTGGTGCTCTCAGACTTGCATGTCGCACAATTTTCCGGGGAGGCAAGGTATACGCGCACTGCTTTGAAGCACTTACGTGTACGCCCAACCACACCATCGACCTATACATATTGATTCCCGCGAACACTCGCTTTCGTCCGTGAAAAGAATACGGCAAACAAAAGGCGTACCATCATGCTCTCTGGAACGTGAGGTCGTGATGTGTCAGTCCGTTAAATATCTGCTAAATAGGCGCTTTTCTTAAATCTGTCAGTGCTTTTATCGCTGGGAAAGCAACTCATATTGACGGGGAAATAGAAACGAGGATAAACGGCCATATTACGCGCGTAGACCACAGTTCAGAACACATGCGATGGTGATGTCATCGATGAGATTACCTGCTCGGCATTGACAATATTCTTTTTTCTTTGGTCATCCAATTAATCAACGTATTTGTTAAAGAACAGTTACGTTGTTCTCGCCGTATTACAGATGCTGTTGCGCGCACAGCGGCACACAGCTGTTGGAAAACACTGCGGAGCGACCGGCAAAAAGCAGCAGGTAGCAGCCGATACGGGCTGAGATAACACAAGTTTCGGTATCCGGCGGCCTGGAGAACATGGCGGACGACGCTTGCGGAGATGTCGACAGGCGGCGCTCTACATTTTCGATACCCGTGAAAAAATGCGGTGCTTAGAGTACTGGTGGCGCAAGGGTATAGAGCAAACAGAAACGCAAGGTAGTTCGGGTAAGATCGTTACATCACAGCGGAACGATAATAGATAAAATAGGTAGGCGAGGAAAAAAATTTGTTGTAAAAATATGTGTGATTCAGGAAAAGAAACGTTTGTAGAGGTAAAAAAATAAAGCTAGAGCTTGGGGACACTCCTGACGTCCATCCATCCATCCTTCCATCCATCCATCCATCCAACCCCCTATGGATTAGATCTGTTGTGACGTCTTACTCCCTTCGTTTCATTGGTGTCACTGAGACTTCGCTTCACTGTCAAGTATTTGACTTTCATTGCCCGTCTATGTAGCTGTCTGAACAGACTGTCAAATTGGGAAAGGTGGGGGAGCTGCCCTTTCTCCAAAGTCTGATCTAAAGTTTTCTGTTATCTGTCCTCCAGCAGAGCCTGAGTGTTTTATGTTCTACTGCTCATATGTCAATAGAGCACAGCAGATGATGCTGCACTGGGCGCTATACAATACTCTTTCGGCTCGTCTCCGGAGCGGACAGGCGCCAGCTCTCCGCGACTTTGCTGACGCGACCTTGCTAATGCTCTTTGAAAGCGGGCTCGTTCGGAAGAAAGTAGCTTCCCCGAAAGCCCTCTTTCGGGCGCGGCGGGACGCCGGCCCTCTCCTACCCGCTATCAACCTTCTGGCCTTTTAGAAGAAAGCTTGTGTGGGCAGTCATGGCACGGTGATGCGTGGTCCTAATGCGAAGAGATCAGTGACTGTCAATCACTTCTTGCTTCCGGTAATCGCCAAAGGACCAGTTGAGGCCTGTGACCAATTACTCTAAAGACCGGCACCGCTTCCATTTCGCCGAACAATCAGAGGGTGAGTGGAGACCTGTCCACAATTAGTCTGACGACTAGCAGCGCTTTCGGTTATGTAGAATGTGGAGTCTACGACAACACCGATGGATACCAGGAACGATATGAATTGTACTGTGACTTCGGGCAGTCAGTGGGAGGGGGGCCTGTGTATAGCCGGCACAGAAACGGGTAAACAACTTTGAAAGAATCCACGCAGCGAGGAACCGCTAAGAGCGTGGGAGCCATATTGAGAAAGAGTGATAAAACGCTTGTCGAGAGGTAGAAACACTGCTATCGAGATTAGGTGCAGCCCAGTGAAGAGCGGCGCATATTAACTGGTAAACGGATTGGCTAAGAGAATGTTGAGGCGGACCAGCAGTGGTCCCCTCCCCTTTTCCTTGTTTACCGCAATATATTAAAGGCTATGTAGGACCCAGGATCCTTCAGTCTAGGCTGTAATCACTGTGCTGATAGATCAGCAAGACTCCGTACGATTCAACTTTAGTCTGGACCGTAACCACTTAGTGGTCGAACAGTGAGACGTGGTGCGTCGTATGTAGTAACAGTGGCTCTAACTAAAGAAAGTAGAGGAGTAAGACGCTGTTGTGTTTTTGTTGTCGTCAGTGTGTTTCGGCAAGCTGTACATACGACTCTCTAAGTATTTCGCTACAATATATTGTTACGGACGAGACACGTTTATTGGCAAATGATAGGTGCGTGTCTGGGAAGACAGGCGAGTCTTGGTCCTTCTGCGCTCCACACTAGAAAAGATTTGACGTCCTCTTCTTCGTTTCACCCTCGACCATGGCGCGATACATTCTCTGATTCGCAGACGAAGCCCACCCTGGGGCGTCAGGGCTGAGCGGTAGGATGATACCGCTTGAGGCGTGCAACGTGCACAACTTGGGTAGTGCGAGATCGGCGTCCTTGTGACCTTACACGTGCGACAACGTACGTTAGATCAGTGATTCGGTCTAGGATTATGAAAGGACCGATATACTGTGCGAAGAAATTTTGGCATTACCCACGCTTCCGTTCTCGGGTCCACAGCCAGACCAAATCACCCTTTTGAAATGAGATCGCGTCGTGGCGACGGTCATATCGCTCCTTAGAACGATGCTGTGATGCCAGAGTACGTAGACGAGCGATTTGGCGGGCTTCCTCGGCACGGCACAATATTTTGGCAACGGAGTCCTCCGTATGGAATGTAAACGGGAGGATAGTATCGAGGCAACTCCTTGGCGATCGAGCGTATAGCAGGTAGAAAGGGGTGAAGTTCGTGGCTTCGTGTTTGGCCGTATTATAGGCATAGGTGATAAACGGCAAGATTTCATCCCAGTTATTGTGGTTGGGTGACTCATACATAGCCAGCATGTTAGTTAAGGTAAGGTTTGTTCGCTCAACGAGGCCATTTCTCTGTGGATGGTATGGTGTTGAGTGGCGGAACTGCGAGTTACAGAGACGGAGCAGTTGCCCAACAGCGTCGGCGAGGAATTGACCACAAAACATATTTTATTCACCTGGCGTAGCGGATTATGGAGCAGAAGGGCGATGAAGGTTCCCATCACAAAGTGACGTTGCCTTATTCTCTCCCTGAATTTTTGTTTGCACAAGTCAGGTCTGGTGGCTTCCCACAGGACCCCTTCTGCAATGAGGGGGATACGATTCACGACTTTTTTATATCTTGTCGCTTTGTTGTTATGGTGCTCGGCGGCCACCCAAGAAACGTGGGTTTGATTCTTACCACGTTCGCACTTTCGATGGAGGTGAAAATGCCAGAGGCCCGTGTACTGTGTGTTATCAGTGCGCGTTAAAGAACGCCTGGTGGTAAACATTTCCGCAACCCTCCACTACGGCTTTTCTCTCCTTTATATCTCTTTCAGTCCCTTTCCCCTACCCCCATGGACGCTTAGCCGTGCTCCAGACATGGGTTGCAGAAATTACCGTCCTTTCCTTAAGTGAAGCGTAATAGTAGCTTCAAAATTCAGCGAAAAATATTCTTGAACCAATTATTCATCACCTAGGCCTGGAGTTTTAATGAAATGACTGTCCTCTCGTTTGGAGGGTCCACTTTGGGGTACAACCATACGGGTGTTTTTCAATAATAAAATTTCTAATTCGAACTAAAAGAATTTTTTGTCTTAGTTTCTTTCATCTGTGCTTCGCCAAACCACCTATATGAAATTAGTCTTTAGGTCAAATCAGGCTTGACCAATCTCCTGCATTGGGTATGTGCCAGCTTGCAGAGGAGAAGAAGTAGCGCGCGTGTGGTGAACGTAAGGTTACCTGCAGCGCGCGCAAATAATAGAGAGTTTTAGTATGTCGGAAAGCTGCAAACGCAAAGATTTAGCGTTAAGGTTAACGTTACCGTGGAACACACCGCGCATGCTCAGAACGTTAACGTATACGATACCCTTACGTGCCTACGCTATTTTCGGAAGATATCGTTCAATGCTAACGCTCGCAAAGAGACCCGTACGGCTGGCAAGATGGCGGCGTCAGTCTAAGTGAGACCGTTCGCTTCAGATCTGTCGGGACATCGGCCTGCATTGTTAAGCTCATTCATTACCCTCTCATGTTCTTATTTGCCTTAGGTTTGGCTAATTAAGCTTCGCCATCCATGTATTGGTGACAATGTGTCGCCGTTTTCAAGATACGCTCTCACTAAGCGGCGCACAAGGCCTAAAATGTGAGTGCACTCCTTTCCAGGCCTTCGAGACTACGCGCGCCGTCGCCCGGAATTTCAGAGGCCATGCCGCTTTGCTCACGTTTACGTTAGTCTCGTCGAGATGGCGGCACTACCACCGGGGCGTTTTTCTTTTTTGCACATCGGCTGTTTCAAGCTACAGCTAATTAAATAAAGCCGAGACGAGTAGTGCTTGAAATGACAGTAATGTTTGGCGAAGTATTCCTTCAGTCACAAAGGCGACTTGGATAAGCCAGCCTTCGCAGGCACATGCACAGATGCGCACTCCCTGGGCACTAGAGAAATGTTGCAGGAGCTCCGGGGCACTGACGCCAAGTGGAAAATCTGCCTTCTCAAAGCGGAAATGTCGGCGAAATATCTCGTAGATAGCATAGCCTCGACGTTAAGGAGGCCTCCCCTCGTGGACATGGACTGCTGCGTTGCTGCTCTGGTTTCCAAGTATAAACTAAGCCCTCCTATGTCATCGCAACTTCGAAATGACAGGCAGTACGGGTCAGAAAGGAGACTCGATGGCGGAATTTTTAAACGAAGCTATATGTTTTTCGGGTCTGCCGACACAGCACTAACGACACACTTACACGATACTGGCTCAATGATTTTGTGGCGCACTTAGGGATTTAATGAGATTTGTTGTTTTAAGGTGTAGGTGTCGCCGTGTATGCCTTTGCGTTAGCTTTGGCATTTCGCTCTCTTCCGCTATACTAAAAGTCTAGTTTGTGCCACTAAGTTCACCCAGCTGTACCGTAACATTAACCTTAACGCTAAATCTTTACGTTTGCTGCTTTCCGATATACTGAAACTCACTAATGTGGTATCACCCTCACCTATGGACCTACGCCAGTCGTAATAAAATCGCGTTATTATTACTTGGACCTGCCTAATATAACCAATTTCATTTAGCTGTTAAATATTGGTGCTACCTGACTCGCGTTGCAGTCATAATGGAAATGAAAACACCCCGCCACGGTGGTCTAGTGGCTATGGTACTCGGCTGCTGATCCGAAGGTCGCGGGATCGAATCCCGGCTGCGGCGGCTGCATTTCGATGGAGGCGAAATGTTGAGGCCCGTGTACTGTGCGATGTCAGTGCACGTTAAAGAACCCCAGGTGGTCAAAATTTCCGGAGCCCTCCACTACGGCGTCTCTCATAATCAGAGCTGGTTTTGGGACGTAAAACCCCACACAATCAATCATCGAAATGAAAACATCAGCTGCACTGTTACTACAAAGTGCGACCTGTGCCTTTCTTGTGTTATACAACATCCGTTTCGAATTTTATAGCTTGTACTCTCGAAAGTCGCGCCTATCGAACATTGTGTTTTACAACTTGTCTTTCTCGGACGTTTCGCAAGATCTCGCTCACCACTCATCAGAGGACCATGAAATTATGTAGAATGTAAAAGACAGTCTACCGTCAATATCTATTTTTGGTGAACGGAACGAATACGCTCTTTACTGCGTTGAATCTTCAACAGCCGCTGCCATACGTACAGGATTTCTAAGAGGGAGCTCCATAGGCCGGACGATCTTCGTTGCCTATATATATCTGCAGGTAAAAGAAGAACGGAAACCGTTACGAGGCGTGGGACGCACGAGCGCTGCCTATAAAAACGAGCAAAGTTCAAAAATAAAGCGGTGCTGTGGTGGAGGCCCCTAAAGACCGGAGCCCATATTTCGTCACAGACAAAGTGTTTGCTTTGTCGAAGCCAGGAAAATGCACTTTCTTCAGATGGTGGGATGATTGCTTTGACAACACTAGAACATCTACGTCTTCTTGATGTTCTCGTGGTTGTGCAGTTTGCTGCAGCATCTTGAGTTACCGAGCGTGGAAAGGCATTTCCTTTGGCAGGAGTAACGCTTTCCACTCCACTTACGCGCTGAATATTTGTCGTGAACTGATATACCAATGTAAAATCTGCGTGTTCCTTGTTTCCGTTTGTTTCTCTCATATGACGCAGGCGCCAAAACCTTCATTAACTTTCATGGGTGTGATCCCTCTGGTGACGGCGGTCCTCAGACATAAGTGCACATTCTCATGTGAACCTTTTAAAACCATGTTAGATTAGTTCTAAGGGGATTGAGGCGACCGAGCTGGACCTGTGCCCGCTTCGCGTTCCCCTGTTAACCTTTCTCTGGTCATCCTCTCAAACCATATGCGTCTTCCAAACACTGACGTGTTAACTTTGTGACCCAGGTTGCGACCGCAAGCTCCTGTGCCAATGGCAGCACGGTTTCTTTCGGCCCTGCATGCCCGGGGACGCAGCCTCACCAGTACAGGGGTGAGTAAACTTTGGCCCTTCGATGCGTCACACTTGATGCAAGCCATCACTGCAAGTTAACGTTTACGACATTCTCCTTTAAGAGAAGTAGAGATGTCAGTCTATTAAAGCAAATTATTTCTTTGCGAACTAAAGCCAGTCTGACCGTATCTATCTATCTATCTATCTATCTATCTATCTATCTATCTATCTATCTATCTATCTATCTATCTATCTATCTATCTATCTATCTATCTATCTATCTATCTATCTATCTATCTATGTAGCCGCCTACATCACGGTGCACTCCCGGACGCCTTCTTCCCTTGGTATTGGCCAAAAGTGGCATAGTTGGGTATGAATTTACAACGAAAACGACTTAATACTGGTGTCACTGGCCTGATATATTTGTCATATAGGCCCACGCCTAATGATGATACAACCACATGTGATTGATACCCGTAGGTCACGGCCCCGTGTATGCGCCGCAGGTGACACGTATGATGCCTACGGGACGCTTATTGCATGGGGATGCAAAGCTTTTCAGCAGAATAATTCGACGTTTGCTCACAATAATAAGCATAATATATGACTACCCTCATTACGAATAATTCCACCCCCTCTCATTTAAAATCTATTAATGTGATGTTGTAAGGCCACCTCCGGCGGTTTTATTACCACGTCAAGGTAATAGTTATTCTATGTTCCTGAGCTCTTGACACTCGCCTTATAGAAATGCGGAGCAGGATAGGATAAGACTTTATTGGTGGTGTGCTCTCAGTTACTGGCATGACCTGCAGGCGCCGCCTAGACTTTGGCCGAGTGTTTTTGATCCTCGGCGGCTTCCTTGGCCCACTGGATTTCCCGTAATTGATATACTAAGGATGAGGTGAGCAGAACGGCCCCAAAGCGTCCACGGTGCTGTTTATTGGTGTCAGGGTGCCCTTGGTTGTGTATGATATTGGGTATTCCCACATTATGTGCTCTAAGGTGGCTCTATTGGTACACTTATTGCATTTATTAGTCTAGATGTTGGGTAGATGTAAGAGTAATGGCGCAGGATATATTCAGGTTGTAGTTCGTGCCCTTCAACTATGTGTTACGTGGTGAGTTTCGAGTGTGGTACAGCAATGGTACGCCGCTGCAGTCTGTAGTAAATGGCGATGTCATTTTACCTCGTGTTTGGATCATCACAATTCCATTAACCTTCTTGCGTAGGCGCGTCCGAGGATGTTCAGTGTGCCTTGGCTCGGTAAATAAGCCCTCGAGTGTGTATAACCCCGTTGGAACTGCCTGCCACTGTCATGATTGTCGTTGCCCGTTACATATATACTGAACCTTATGGCATTGCCTGCCGGTCGTGTTTGCTAGTGACCGTTAGGTATATACTGAGCATTTTCCTGGGCGTTTGTCCGCCCTTAGAATTCGTGAGGTGCGGCTTAATGGAAAGTTGCGTACCGCCCTTTGCGAGTCGCTGAGTACAATGACTGCTGTCGTTTGCGCGACTGTCATGACTATTGCTGCTTCATCTGCTGCTTCGCTTAATACTGTGCAGAGCGTGCTGCTTGTGACGTACACGCGTTTCGGGTTCTTTACTCTTTTTGTCTTTCGTATCTTGCTGTACCTGCAAAGACAGCGTCTTTGTCTTTGACGAATTTCTTTTTGGATATGTCCGCCCGTTTTCCCTCCTTGCTTTTTGGTGTTCTGGATGTATACGTGTGTTTAGAGCGTTTGTTACCACCTTTTTTTCTCTAACTGCTCGATATGTCGGCCTTCCTTTCATGTTGTGTGTGATAACTGGTTTGGAGCCTTTCAAGCATGGTTCTGTCGGTGGGTGTCCTGGCTAGTCTTTGATGTGTTTGATGTAGCGCTATTTTCTGTCCCTGTATAAGTTCATCTATATGTGTTCATCTATATTCATCCTAGCGCTGCTTCGTGTGCAATACGTATGAGGCCTTGTAGCTTGATTTCTTTCTGCCGCCTGCTATATGAGGTAGTGTACACGTAGAGCCGTCAGCGCAGTTAACTCGAACGCTCCGCACTGTGGCAGCGACCGCCTTGGGCTGTCGCCAGCACCACGGTATGTCGGTATGTCTGTGGCGGCTGACGATAGATGGGTCGCGGTTCCATCGCTAGATTTCACCGTTCAGTTTGCGTTTCGCTTCTGCCTGACAGGCGGGTCGAGTGCACCCACTTGACAGATCAGTTTCGGCACGTTTCGCCCATGGCCACGGTCTGACGCGCGCCCAGAAAGTTCGTTACCGTATGCTTATCTCAGCAATGAAAACTCACGTGCGACAGCTAGCGCGCAATTGGTGTTTGAACTCAAGGCTGGTGCTTGAATGAAGTGATATATTGGAAAATCAGAGCAAACGCAGGTTTGCAGGATTTGTAAAGGTTCGACAGTAAATATATCTGCAAATGCGGTGGTGCAGTTTTTCATGGTCCGCTTCAATTATTGATTAATTCATGAGGTTTAACGTCCCCAAACCAGCTGTGATTATGAGAGACGCTGTAGTGGACGTCTCCGGAAATTTAGACCTCCTGGGATTCTTTAATGTGCACTGACATCGCACAGCACACGGGCCTCAACATTTCGCCTCCATTGAATAGGCTTCGATTATTGTCAAACGACCTGTCTCGGAGTGTTACCCCAGATTGACGTTTGGCTTCCTGTATAGCTCACGCTGCACTGGACCTGCAGTATCAGCGCCGTGTTTTATAATGCACAGAAACTGCTACCTTTCGATGTATTGCGTCTGTGAACGCAGCCTTTCTATTTAACTAAAGAGTCAGTTTCTTATGCCTTAAGGTAGGACTAAACGCCTTTCACAGGTAACTATGGATGAAGCCTTTCCTTAGCATCGCATTTACGCATCTTTCTTGATGACGATGCGCGCACATATTACCTTACGATACTAGATCGTCAGAGCGGCGTGAACTAAAAAGTAAGTCGGGTATTAACCTGCGAGAGCACTCGGATGCACGTTGTCCGACAACTAATGAAGCAGAACATGAACCACTACACCATCCGAGTTGCAGATATATTTACTACGGGACATTTACAACGGTCAGAATCCTGTGTTTGCTCTGCTTTCCTAATGCGTCATTTCTTTCAAGCGCCAGCTTTGATCAGACTGGAAAGGCGCGCGAGCTGTTGCACGTTGCCTTTCATCACCGAGATAAGCATGCACACGGCAGCGAACTTTCGGTGCGCACATGATACCGCAGCCATGGGCGAAACGTGTCGCAACGTACCTGTCAAATGGGCGCACTTGACCAGCCGGTCAGGCAGAAGCGAAATACAAATTGACCGGTTAAATCGAGCCATGACAATCTATCCTCAGCTGCCGCAAACATAACGTGTCCAACGCTCCGTGGCACTGTCGTCAGTCCAAGGCGGTCCGTACCACGGTGCGGAGCGTTCGAGTTAACCGTGCTGACTGCTGTCGTTTCTGCGACTGTCATGGCTATTGCTGCTTCATCTGCTGCTTCACTTAATATTGTGCAGAGCGTGCTGCGTGTGACGTACACGCGTTTCGTGTTCCTTACTCCTTTTGTCTTTAGTATCTTGCTGTACCTACAAAGTCAGCGTCTTTGTCTTTGACGAATTTCATTTTGGATATGTCCGCCCGTTTTCCCTCCTTGCTTTTTGGTGTTCTGGATGCATACGTGTGTTTAGAGCGTTTGTTACCATCTTTTTTTCTCTAACTGCTCCATATGTCGGCTTTCCTTTCATGTTGTGTGTGATAAGTGGTTTGGAGCCTTTCAAGCATGGTTCTGTCGGTGGGTGTCCTGGCTAGTCTTTGATGTATTGGATGTAGCGCTATTTTCTGTCCCTGTATAAGTTCATCTATATGTGTTCATCTATATTCATCCTAGCGCTGCTTCGTGTGCAATACGTATGAGGCCTTGTAGCTTGATTTCTTTCTGCCGCCTGCTATATGAGGTAGTGTACACGTAGAGCCGTCAGCACAGTTAACTCGAACGCTCCGCACTGTGGCCGCGACCGCCTTGGGCTGACGCCAGCACCACGGTATATCGGTGTCTGTGGCGGCTGACGATAGATGGGTCGCGGCTCCATCGCTAGATTTTTGACCGGTCAGTTTGCGTTTCGCTTCCGCCTGACAGGCGGGTCGAGTGCATCCACTTGACAGATCAGTTTCGGCACGTTTCGCCCATGGCCACAGTCTGACGCGCGCCCAGAAAGTTCGTTACCGTATGATTACCTCAGCAATGAAAACTCACGTGCGACAGCTAGCGCGCAATTGGTGTTTTAACTCAAGGCTGGTGCTTGAATGAAGTGATATATTGGAAAAGCAGAGCAAACGCAGGTTTGCAGGATTTGTAAAGGTTTGACAGTAAATATATCTGCAAATGCGGTGGTGCAGTTTTTCATGGTCCGCTTCAATTATTGATTAATTCGTAATTATTGATTAATCCATGTTCCATAATTCGTGAGGTTTAGCGTCCCCAAACCAGCTGTGATTATGAGAGACGCTGTAGTGGATGTCTCCGGAAATTTAGACCTCCTGGGATTCTTTAACGTGCACTAGCATCGCAATAGCACACGGGCCTCAACATGTCGCCTCCATTGAAGCGGCTTCGATTATTGTCGAACGACATGTCTCGGAGTGTTACCCCAGATTGACGTTTGGCTTCCTGTATAGCTCACGCTGCACTGGACCTGCAGTATCAGCGCCGTGTTTTATTATGCACAGAAGCTGCTACCTTTCGATGTATTGCGTCTGCGAACGCAGCCTTTCTATTTAACTAAATAGTCAGTTTCTTATGCCTTAAGATACGACTAAACGCCTTTCACAGGTAACTCTGGATGAAGCTTTTCCTCAGCATCGCATTTATGCATCTTTCTTGATGACGACGCGCGCACATTTGACGTTACGATACTAGATCGTCAGAGCAGCGTGAACTAAAATGTAAGTCGGGTATTAACCTGCGCGAGCACTCGGATGCACGTTGTCCGACAACTAATGAAGCAGAGCATGAACCACTACACCATCCAATTTGCAGATATATTTACTACGGGACATTTACAACGGTCGGAATCCTGTGTTTGCTCTGCTTTCCTAATGCGTCATTTCTTTCAAGCGCCAGCTTTGATCAGACTGGAAAGGCGCGCGAGCTGTTGCACGTTACCTTTCATCACCGAGATAAGCATGCACACGGCAGCGAACTTTCGGTGCTCGCGTCATACCGCAGCCATGGGCGAAACGTGTCGCAACGTATCTGTCAAATGGGTGCACTTGACCCGCCGGTCAGGCAGAAGCGAAATACAAATTGACCAGTTAAATCGAGCCACGACCCATCTATCCTCAGCTGCCGCAAACAGAACGTGTCCAACGCTACGTGGCACTGGCGTCAGTCCAAGGCGGTCGCTACCACGGTGCGGAGCGTTCGAGTTGACCGTGCTGACGGCTGTACGTCGTTCTGCTTATAACAAAGGCTTGTACCAGTCTGATGGTGTTGCCTTCTTTCATGCCGCTGTATCTGTTTGCAATGCGCTTAAGGAGTCTGGCTGTTTGTGTTACGAGTGTTTGAGGTTTACGGATAGTTTTGCCGTTGTGTCCGTCGGTTTCGATTATGAGTCCTAGTGCTCTGATTTTGCTGACGGGTGAAATAACTGTGCCTCAGGCTGTTTTCCTTTTGATGTCGCTCGTTATCGGGGACGTGGTGTAGTTTGTTGGTTTCCAACCGCGGCGGGTAGGTTTGTAAATGAGTAGTTCGGATTTTTTTTACGGAGGCTCTGTATTGTGTACGTATTGTTCCTTTTTTGCACCGCCCCTTGAGTGCTTGTTCTGTTTGGCCCACACTGGTCCTTTGTGTCCATGTAATGATGACGTCTGCACATTTAGTGTTGCGCAGACCGTCTATTTTCCAAAGTTCTCGTAGTGGATCTTTGAGGGCTATGTTGAAAGGGAAGGGCGATGAAACCGCGCCCTGCGGCGTACGTGTGCTGTCTAAATAGAATTTGTCTGATGTTGTTTCCCATAGTGATTTCGTCTTTGCGTCCACTAAGAAATGAGCTTATGTATGTGTACACTTTCTTACTTAGTTGTGGCTCCTGTATTTGGGTTAGGATAATGGTGTGTGCAACATTGTCAAATGTTTTCCGTTGGTCGAGTCCCACGACTGCCCTTAGCGGTGGAGCCTTTATTTTCTAATATTTGGTGCCTGATCTGAAGCAGCGCATCTTCTATTGAGAGGTTTTTCCTAAATCCCAGCATGGCGTCCGGTAGGATATTATTGTCTTCAAGATGGAAGGTTAGTCTGTTTAGTATCTGTATCGTTGCGTCCAGGAAGCCAAGCATGCTGCGCCAGACAGTGGGGGAAAGCAGAGCCGGTTTATTGCACACGAGTACATATATAGGATTCTGAAGGGGCGTGTCTTACGCCGTTAACCGATAATCTTTTCGAGTATAACGTTGAACAGATACGGTGCGCTTTTATGGCACACGTGTAGCGCTCGGCACCCGAAATACGATACATCTTCCTCTGTGTCAAAAAAAAAAAAAAGAAAGGCGCCGATGTGTTGGTTTGGCTAGACATCACTTCGAAGTCGTCGTCGTCATATTGGTCGTTGCGTCGAAAGGTCGTTGCGTCGTTGCGTAGCATGTGCTGCCGCCGGTTGCACCTGAGCACCATGCCGTTTTCTGTGACGACTGTATACGACCTGGGGTGACCAGCAGACTTGAGTACTTTAGCTTTCGTCGCCCATGTACCTTTTTTTATCCGGACCGTATCTCCCGGACTCAGGTCTCCTAGAGTGGTCTGTCTGAGGGAGCCGGCGCACCTCGTGCCTGGTGTTGCCTTGGGCGTCGGGAATAGTTGCGCGGAGCCGTCGTCCCACAATCAGCTCACCAGGCGATGCGTCACACTCGAGTGGGGTGGTCCTGAAAGCAAGCAGTCCAAACCAGAAATCTTGTTTCGCTTCACTTATTTTTTGAGGATGCGCTTAGTTATCTGTACGCCTTTTTCCGCCAACCCATTAGAGCGTGGGTGTCTTGGACTAGACGTTGCATGCCGGAAATGATACAGTTGTGAGAACAACTCAAATTCACGACATGAAAATTAAGGGAGCAAACTTCTATCGGAATGCCGTGCCTAGCGAAAATCGCGCTTATTGCGTCAATGATTGTTTTGGCCGTGGTATCTCTAAAGGGTTATACTTCGGGGAAGTTTGTCAGGGCGTCGTAAACGCACAGGTACAACCTCCCGCCGTATTCAAATATGTCAATGCTGACGCGGTACCATGGTTGGTCCGGCAGGGGGCGTATCAGTAAAGGCTCTCGAGGCTAGCTGTATGGGTACTTCTTGCAGACAGAACATGTCTGGACGAACGATTCTTTGTCGGAGTTCATTCCTGGCCAAAAAACTAGTTGTTTTGCCCTGGCTTTGCTCTTGTTGATTCCCAAGTGCCCTTGGTGAATTCTTTCCAGTGTTTCGCTTTTCATGCTAGCTGGAATAACCACTTTGCACTCTTTGAGCAGGACTGCTTTCACGTTTGACAACTCTCCCTCGAATCGTTTCCACGGCACCTCCACGCATTTTCCCCTTTGTAGATCCCGCAGCACGTTCCTTAGCTGTTCATCTGGCGCTGTTTCCATGGCTAGCCGCCTCCATGTGCCCTCACTAACAAGTGAAGAGACTGTACTCACGGCATGTACTTCTTCATCGCTGCTGTCGAGGTCGCAGGCCATTGTCTTCGTTGTGGCACGTGACAACATGTCAGCCAGGAGGAGCTGATTGCCTGGAACAAATTTCGATTGAAGGTTATAACGCAGCAATCGCAGAAAAAATCTTTGCAACCTCGGAGGCATATCGCCAATCGCCTTATGAGAGATTGCGATCAAAGGGCGGTGGTCTGTTTCAGCAATAAACTGGCGACCGTAGACGAAGTGATTAAACCTTTCACAGCAAAACACCACTGCCATAGCCTCTTTTTCACATTGAGAATAATACTGTTGTGTGTCGGTAAGCGCTCGCGACACGTACGCAATGGGGTTCCATGTGACATTGTGCCACTGCAAGAAAGCGGCACCGACTCCGTCTCGGGACGCATCACACGACACTTTTGTTGCTTTCACCGGATCGAATACCGACAACACGGGCTGTGCGCTAGTAGTCACAGAGTTCCTTCCACTCTTTCGCGTGGTTATCTGTCCATTCGAAGATGCTCTCTTGTCTTATCGAGCTTCTCAAAAGAGCAGTTCTTTGAGCTAATGATGGGAGAAACTTGCTGAAATAATTGCTGACGCCTAACATCCTTTGCACCGCGAGCTTGTCTTTCTTCTGGGGTCGGCATTTGCAGCATGCAATTAATCAGCGTCGGGCTAGGCCGCCTCTTTTTTTCGGTTAAGTCTCCAAGATACTCGATTTCCTGGACGCCGATACTGCACTTTTCAGGAGTGAAGGTTAGTCGGGCGAGTTGTGCGGCCAGCAACATGGATTTGAGACGTTCATTGTGCTTTCTATCGATGAGCCCCATACTATAATATCATCGTCGTATATTTTTACTCCGGGAAGGCCTTCGAAAATTCCATTCAGCGTTTTTTTTTTGGAACACTTCAGAGGCGCATGATATGCCGAAGGGTACCCGTAGAAAGCGATAACGACCAAGTAGGGTAGAGAACGTGCAAATCCGCGATGTAGAGTAATCCAAGGGGATTTGGTGAAATCCAGAGTTAGTGTCTAAGCGGGAGAACGCCGTTACACCAGCCAGCTCGGCTTCTGCATCCTCTCATCGCGGCATCATGTAGTGCTCTCTCTTTATGCACTCATTGATTTTCCTAAGGTCTATGCAGAGGCGAATCTTTCCGTTCTTTTTCCTAACGACCACAACGGGACTCACCCAGTCAGTAGCCCCGCCACGGTGGTCTAGTGGCTATGGTACTCGGCTGCTGATCCGAGGGTCGCGGGATCGAATCCCGGCTGCGGCGGCTGCATTTAGATGGAGGCGAAATGTTGAGGCCCGTGTGCTGTGCGATGTCAGTGCACGTTAAAGATCCCCAGGTGGTCGAAATTTCCGGAGCCCTCCCCTACGGCGTCTCTCATAATCAGAGCTGGTTTTGGGACGTTAAACCCCAAATAACAACCCAGTCAGTAGGTTCGGTGACCCTTGCGAGGATTCCAGCGTGCTCCATCCTGTCGAGTTCGTCCCGTAATGGTTCTGTCAGGGCCAGCGGTACACGTCGCACTGGTTGAACGACGGGCACAGCGTTGTCTTGAAGATACATGTGATACACTTTTTTCACGCAGCCAGTTCCAGTGAAAAGATGACGAAAGTCTTTCACAATTTCTTCACAGCCGTCCTTTGATACGCTGTGAACGCGTGAGAGCAATCCAAGGCGTTCGATCGCATTTAGGCCTAGTATTTCTTCGCGACTTTTGCGTACTACAAAAATGAGCCAGGCCTGCGCGGAACCGCAGGACAGTGACAGCGTAAACTGGAGGAGCGACGTTCTTAGAGGTCATTTTAAACGCTTGGGGAAACTAGTTGAACTAGAGGCGGTGGGTATCCCCTGCTCCATAACTCTTATCATTTCGCCAAGTAGGGAAGTGCCCACTACGTCATAATTACTGCGGTATTATAACGTGCAAATCTGTATAACTTCACATCTTAGAGAGTCTCTTGGCGTCGTTTTCCCGAGAACTAACCGAACTTTCGGCCTGGCGTCGACGGCGACCTGCGGTTTGGGCTTCTCTCCGCACAGCTGTCTGTTGTGCCCGACGTTGCCATGCTGCAGCCGCGCGCGTCGCTCTGCGATTCGCTTCTTCAGCAGCGGTCCGCACATTGCCGAAGAGCCGAGTGAGGTTGTGTGGTGGCTGCGCACGTCGCCTGCCGCGTGACGCATGGCACAATACGACAAAACTGCTTCGAAGGGCAGTGCTTCGTAATAATGATGACGGAAAAGTTGACGATGATTGCTTCGTAATGATGGTGTTGATGATGCCTCTGTAATTGTTGCAGAGCTACGAAGCATGCACCCCTGTGTTCTTTCAAATGATTCTTCGAACTCCTTATGCAATCCACTTTCCGCGACGTGTAATGGCGTATTATTATTCTGCCACGTAACATTACATTTGTTAAGGCGATTCCTTGGCAGACGTTATACCTATTTAGGTCCTTTAGCGATGATTTTTCAAGCACAGGCGTAGCTGCTTAATATTAATATGTGTGCAACTGTATAGTACAGTTCAAGCGATTTACGGAAATATTTCCATGCAATAAAGAAAAAAAATACAGGCGTAGCTGAGTGGTAGAATGCTGGACTGCCACGCAGAGGGCGTGGGTTGAATACTTCTCGGTCCTGGTTTTTTTTTTTTCTGAAAATTGCGCGATAGTTGTTACGGACACCGGCGGCGGCGGCGGCGGACAACTACGGCGCAAAAACGCCCCCTGTTGCGATCTCATAACAGCTTACGCCGTAAAAATCGAGAGGAATAGCTCGGTCATCGAAGGTCACATCCGTATGGATGACTCCAAGATGTTTGATTGTGTCTCCACTGTATGAATGTAGTACCACGCTACTCTGCTTCACTTCAGGGCTTGGGTGCATCTTGTTGTATATTCCAACGGGCAGCAAGTTGACCTGAGACCCTGTATCTACTTTTAGTTCGACCGAAACGTTGTTGACGTTCCTTCGAACCGTCCAATCCCGCTGGCTTACAGCTCCTCTTGCAGAGACCTCTAAAATGCTGAAATCACCTTCGTTATCTTGAATTTCTCGGACCAGCGCGGAGGATATGCAGCAAATTTCAAAATGGTTCCCTTTTTTGGCATTTTCTGCAAGTTCGTCCGAACGCAGGACAGTTGCCAGGCTGATGTGCGCGGCCGCACTTGGAGCACTTGTACATCTTCACTTGTGCCGTTTTGTGACTCGGGCCTGCTTTGCGAACGGCGTCTATTAGCTTTTGACCTCGTTCCCAGGTTTCTGGGCGAAGCGCGGATGTTTCGGCAGCCTTGCAAGCGTGCTCAGCCTTCTGCAGTGTCAATTCACAGTCCCTGAGCAGCCTTTCTCTGACCCTGTCGTCGTTGGTTCCGTGAAGCTCAGTGAAGCTCAGTGTATTGAATATCTCGATGGCATCTTCACCTGCGACACTGACAAGAAGCGCTGCCTTCGACGCCACTGACCGCTGCTTGTCATTCGGTTCCAATGCCGCAAGGTGAAGCTTGAACCTCCTGCTTAAATGTCTGCCAATTCTTGCTTGCTTCTCCCGCCATGTTTAACGGACCAGGCGGCCTCAATGAATACATTGCGTATTCCTTGGTGCGCTGGCCGTCGAAGTTCAAAGCCGTGCGGGCAGTCATCGACGCACTGGTTCATGAGTACCTCCCATTAGGTCCCCTGTCACAGACGCTGATTACTTCGGTAAGGCCAACACGCCGTTGGACGAGGGCTTCACCATGGAAGAAATCCGAGGCTGCGCTGCAGTCACCTCAACGGACGCTCGCCGCCTCGGCCGGATGGTCATACTAACAAAGTGCTTAGGAACCTTGATGAGAATTCGCTTTCTAGACTCACGGACTACATAAACGAGCGATGGAGGGCAGGAACCATACCGGTGCAGTGGAAGACGGCCAAGACAGTCCTAATCCCCAAGCCTGGCAAAGCCCCAGGTATCGAAAATCTGAGACCTATCTCACTGACTTCAGTGTGTGGGCAAGACAATGGAGCACGTCGTCCTCAACCGGGTCAACAACTACCTCGAGTTCACAGAAGCGTATCCGCTCACAATTATCGGCTTCCGGACACATCTGTCGACGCAGGATGCGATGCTCCAGCTTAAGCATCACATCCTCGATGACAAATCTCGCAGCACGAATGCAATCCTGGGCCTTGACCTGGAGAACGCTTTCGACAGGGTCAGCCATTCGGCCATTCTGAGACAGATCTCCGAACTGAACCTCGGTGTGAGGATTTATAACTACGTCAGAGACTTCCTCACTGGAAGAAAATCCATCCTTCTCGCCGGCGATATCACATGCGAAGAACAGGAGCTCGGTAGCACCGGAACCCCGCAGGGCTCGGTCATCTCGCCTATGCTTTTTAATTCGGTCATGATTGGCCTTGCCAAAAGGCTCCGGACAGTGAGCAACGTCAGCCACACGATATATGCGGATGACATCACAATCTCGTCCATTAAGGGTAGCGACGGACAGATTGAGACGGCCCTGCAGAAGGCCCTTGAGGTGGTCGAGGATTACCTGGCTGGCACTGGTCTTGATGCTCACCGAAGAATTCATAACTCTTGCTGTACCGCCCTACCCTCAGGGGACGGCCTCCTAAGGGTTTTGTTAAAATCAGACAAAGCGAAGAGATCCAACTACACTCCAAGGACGGGGGCACCCTCCCCATTGGCAACCGCATCCGAGTCCTCGGAATGATCATCGAGTGCAGCGGGGTCAACGGTGAAACTATCAAGAGGCTTACTCACAAGACCACCAACGCCATTAGACTCCTCAAAAGGGTCACAAATAGATGAAGTGGTATGAAGGAGGACAGCGTTATCAGGCTGATACACTCCTGTGTCATATGTCACATCGCATATGTTGTGTCCATGCACAACTGGTATAAAAACGAAAAGAAGATTAACACCATAATCCGCAGGGCATATAAAGTCGCCCTTGGCCTACCGGAATCCACCAGCACTGAGAAGCTGCTCCAACTGGGGATCCATAATACTTTGGACGAAGTAGCTGAAGCACAAAGATTATCGCACCTAGAAAGGCTCACCACTACAAACACAGGAAGGAGCATATTGCAAGAGCTTCGCATCACGTACCACAAACAGCATGCTGCTAAGGCGGACATACCTAAAGAGATACGAGCGAAGATACACGTTGCTCCGGTTCCAAGAAACATGAATCCCATTTACAACCAACGCCGCCGAAAAGCCCGAGCTACGGCGCTTCTGAAAGCCTACTGCAATGATAAGAATGGGCGGTTCACTGACGCCTCCCGCTAACCCGACGGTGGACGCTTCGCTGTCGTTGTGATAAACTCCGAGAAAGCCACAACGCATGCAGCTAGTGTCAAGACCCGGCACCCGGAGGTTGCTGAAGAAATGGCCATCGCCCTGGCCATAATTGACGCCGACACTCGGGTTATACTCAGCGACTCGCGCACAGCTGTGCGAAATTTTACTAAAGGTAGAATTTCAATCGAAGCCCTTCGTATACTCACGAATGTCTCCCAGGTTTCCCAGGCTAACTTGATCTGGTTCCCCGCCCATTTGGGCGAAGTCTGCCCTCACCTCCCCAACCTCAACGAAGGTGCTCACTCCGCCACAGGCGATGCTGTAACCCGTGCAGGAGTAGACGCATCTGTCGAAGAGTACGCGGACCGGGACCGACTCACGAGTTACAACGAAATAACCAAGGCGTTATACTTGGCCCGGCGGTGCTACCCTCCACCTAATGGCAATCTATGCAGAGCTCAAGCAGCTACTTGGAGGCAGCCGCAAACGAACCTTACCCCAATCCACTGCTATACCACCGAATTTACCCCGATATCTATCACGCGAGTATCTGTAAGGTCTGTCAGAAAGACAGAGCTACGCTTAAGCATATGCTCTGTGAGGCTAAAGCCAAGGATATTAACCCCGATGTTCTCTCGGCGAGGTGGGACGCCGCCCTGCGCAGCTCCGCGCTCGCCGACCAACGCTGGGCAGTCCAGCAGGCCTGTGAAGCGGCGTAGAGGCAAGGCCTCGACGGCCCGACATGGGAGACCTGAGCCCGGGTCGTTAATCTGCAGGTCATTGAATAAAGTTTTTCCATCCATTCATTCGTACAAGTGAGACAATTAGAGTGTGGTAACTATCACGCCGAAATTGCAATGTTATGGTAGTGCTCGCCCTAGCGGGTGTCCGCGGATTATTTTTGACCAAGTGTGCACCGAAATATACGTACAAGGCTCTTTCGTATTTTACCCCGTCATTTCAAACCGTCATTACAGCACGTAAATAAGCTCAGTCAAAAGACAGTGATTTTTCGTGGACTTTGACATAGCTATCTTAAAGAACGGTTATTCAGAGTGATATGGCATGACATCGTAATACGGCTATCATTACGCTGCTTTTGCACCAGCGCGTGTCGCACTAAGATCGTGTTCTTGCATTGTCCATACTTTATGCGACTGTGACACTAGAGGCAGTTGGTACGCCGCTTATGACGCAAACATAAGTGATGGCTCCAATACAGTAATGTTATTCCCGTCGGTCACATATGTTCAGCGCATTGTCTTGGCATAATCGCAGTCGCATTTGCTTTCCTGCTGTTTGAGAACGCCCGGAGTGCACTATATTCACTTTTTTATCAAAACCTTCACAGTCCGCTGTAATAAGTGCACCTGACGTGAATTCCCATTATTTTAAACCAACCAAAGTCTTAAGTTAGGCAATAGTGCTTTCCATATTGTGTCGTGACAAGCGATATTACAAAACACAAATTTGCCCATTGATGAACTAACACAACATGCAACAAATCAAGAAGAAAATCTTTTGGCATTCAAAAGGAAAATCGAACGAAAATAGCGATTCTTGTTTACAGAAATCCACACTGGCTGGTAATAAAACAACGACCTTCCTCGCAATCCTGATATATTTACTTTGACCGATATGACAGGCAGTGAAATTGTAACTCTTATTAGAGGTGCGCCCGACAAATTTTCAGTCGGCTGTGACACTATATATCTTCTTTCATGCTACATCCTCTGTGTGCTTTTGAAAAGAAACACATTTAACCTAGATCATTTATTTATTTATTTATTTATTTATTTATTTATTTATTTATTTATTTATTTATTTATTTATTTATACTGTTAGCCCACGGGGCCGATACAGGATGCTACCATTATGTATCCTCAGTGGACGCCGGGGTCACCAGGGCTACACAATTGCAGCCCACAAAATAAACATAGCCTATTTTACAATCATAAATTGAACTATACTACGAATCAAGAAAAAAAAACAGAAAAAAAGCAGGATCACACATAGTGAAAAATGGTAAGGCTTGAGCCTAGTTACATAAAGCAACAATTAGCAAACACCCGTTTTCTGAACTGTTCCAAGGTATCACTGTTTCTTATGCTATATGGTAATCTATTGAAATCTTCAATCGTATTTGGAAAGAATTAGTAATTAAATGCGTCTACTTTAGCAGGAATTGGCATATCGAAGATAGCAGGAATTCACAAGACAGGTGACAAAAATATGCAGAAAAAAACCGACCATTTCCACTTGGAGTAGTATAAATATTCTGTTTGAAAACTAGTAGTTAATCTAATCATGTCCTTCCTGAAACAGTAATGTATTCTTGCACCCTGTCACCATCGGAATAGGAAGGGTAGGTCAATCGACACAGCCCATCTGAACTTCCACTTTAACAGCAGCACCACAGCTTTAGGTATGCTTCTTAATATAAGAAAAGCCTTTGATAGTGTCAATCACACCATGTTATTAAACGAGCTAGAATGTTGTGGCTTTCGTGGAATATGCATAGAATTCTTTAAAGGTTACCTAGACAACTGTAAGCAGGCAGTACATTCTTAGCATGGTAATCTTTATTTTATAGGTACACAAAAATGTGAAAATATGCTCCTTTACTAAAGGTTAAAGTGCCACAAGCTTCCATTCTTGGACCGATATTTTTTTCGCTGTACATCAGTGCCCTTTCTTGCGTGGTAAAACGCTTTTAAACATTTATGTGTGGCGACGATACAGCTGTCGTACGCCGACAAGATTCTTTCGCCCGTACCTTGAGTTGTGCGAACACAGAGCTCCACGATATCCGGAAGGGTTTTCATCGAATGAACTAACCTTAAATACACAGGCTACTAAATACGTTGTGCTTAATTCCCCGCGAAAATGTTTATCGTAATACGCACGCACACTTACGCTAGACACTTTGCCGCTACAAGCAGCAAGTTCCATCAAATACCCAGGCCTTACATTTGATGAACCTTAAACTGGAAATATCATGCATAAAGTCTACAAGAAGCTTAGTACGCCTTGTTTTCCATGGTACAATGCCGAGGTATTGTTGACCAATGATGTATTCTAGCATATTTCACAGCCACTTTTAAACTACTGTGTGGTTACCTGGAGTCACACACACCGTACATCTCTACGCCCAGAGATATCATTTGAGGTAAAAAGCAATGCACTTGGTGGCAAAGTCCGACTATAATTACGCTGCCGCCCTTCAGAATCTTAAATGTCATGCCGTTCAGCGCTCTAGGTGATTACAAACTGCACTCATGGTCCATTCCAGCATGAGCACTCACTATTCGGTCTGCTCATCTCACTTTTCCATTTATGTTCCCACTGCGAAAGCCGCCAACAAAGTAAAAGAAATCTATCTGACTCAGCAAAGAAAAAGTATATACCGTATGGTAACGGAAAACTGACAGCAACCGAGGAGCAGTGTGTAACGTAATTCCATACGGGGACATTACGTATGTGTTGACGCTGTCCCGTATCGTTTGTTTGTTTTTGTCCTTATGTTTTCTGAATTCTCATGCTGTGTATTTAGTAGACAGTTGAATATCAGCTGGAATTGTTCTGCTACTTCACATGCCTTTTTTCGTAGTTAACTTTGAATGAATCCCAACTAGGCTTGGTATAGGCATTTAGATGCGCTTGTAGAATTACTATGTTCGTAAATTGCTTTTATGTCAATAAACTCAAATGAAAATGTGGACGCTTGGACAAGGAACCGAATTCGCCCCAATCTAGGTTGTCACCTCGACACATTACCTGCTAAGCTCCCATGGCGAGTGGCTGGAATTCGTGGATCGACATGTGCGCCGTATGTCATCACTAGCTAAATTTCATTAGAAAAACTCGTTCATTACCTAACGATGCCTATTAAATTGACGTGACACGCACGCGACCTATGTAAAAATATTTACTAACATGCGTTTGATCCTTGACCCACTCCGCTCTCTTCTTATCCCTTAACATTATACCTATCGTTTTCCGTTCCATTGCTCACTGCGTCGTCCTCAACTTGAAATATTTTAGTGAGCCCTTAAGTTTGTGCTCCGCAGTGAAATACCGGTAAGAAGCAGGTGTTACACACTTTCCAGTCTCAGGGCGATGGTAAACTGCCGTTCATTATCTAACAATGCCTGCTGAATGCATTCTACACAACTCTTCTTTGAGTGATCCTCTTGGTTCGCATCAGGGGTCACTACCTGGTACGAACCTGGCGCCATTCCGAGTGCCTGGCGATCTATCTTAAGCCGTTGTGTTCTTCCGAGGCTACTCGTGATTAGTTTTCTGCATATTAACTTCTAGACCCTCCATGCTACTTTGCCTCTCCAGTTCAGTAATCGTGCTTTCTCGTTCGTTCCCCGAGTTCCTTAACAAGGTATGATGTTTAAGAATACACTCGCTGTCTCGAAGACGGGCGCCTGTTAGAGGGAACGTCGCGCGTAGATGCGGGTTCCTTCCGCAGACACTATGGCCAAATCTAGCCGATTTTCCTATGGCCCTACTTGAGCGAGCTCCTTTTCTTCATGCCTTGCGTGAACCTGAATGTTCCTTACGGCCTCTTGCGGGACAGCACAGCGATTTCGACTGCTACACTCGCATTTTCAAAGCCACTTCTTCAGACGAGGCAATGTCGTCAGCGTATATGAGGTCACTGAGGTATTTTCCATTAATGCTTACACCCATCTGTTCTGAATCCAAAGCTCTAATTACCGCCCGTATAATTCTGTGAATAACACTGAGAAGATTGTATCACCGTGCTTTACACCCTTATTACTGATATTTTACTGCTGTCTTTTATGGATGACTGTGGTAGCTGTGGAGCCGCTGTGGATGATTGCTAATGTTCTCACGTAAAGTATTAGCAGGCGTCTATGCCTTGATTGCGTAATGTCTGCGTAAATTCTGAGGTTTCCACTCAGCCGAATGCTTTCATGTAACCTATGAATGCTAAATATAGGTGTTGGTTGTTCTCCACTCATTTCTATATCACTTGATTGTGTTAATACTGTTCATTTTTAATAGCATTTACGAATCTTTGCTTTTTCGTTACGCTGAGCGGAAATGGCATTAGCGCAGACTGTGGTAAATACTTTGTAAGAGACGGACAGCAAACTCGTTTGTAAGCAGCGGACAGCAAACTCATCAGTGTGTGATTTCTAAAGTACTTAATGCCACCGCCGCTATGAATTATGTTGATGTACGTATGCTTCCCAGATCGCGGTGTACTCGCGGTCATTAGGCATCCCGCATACAAAGCTGCCAGTTTTCAGATATAGTCTGCATATCATCTCTACTACAGCTGCTGTTGTCTAAACGTCGCCCAATGCTTTACCACCGTTGTATTTCATTGAAAACCATCTTCACTCTCTCTGTCATTACTCGTGGGATGTCTACGTCTTCTGGACCACTTCATTATTGAATATTATCCTGGATGTCGCGGCTACAATGGTAGGATATTATTATAACATTTATTGTATGGAATTCTAATAATAATACCGCTAATGTGATAATCGATATATGTTGTCTATGAAGCGGACTTCAAAATACCAGCCCTCATGTGCTGCTGGCATATACCGTAGGCATTGTTAAAATTAAATCGACTTGCGGTGATGGCAACGGTCTCATTTCTTGGGCTTTTCCTTCAATGTATTAGTGATATGTCCATCTGCTACAGTGCTGCCACTAAAGATTTTTGGGTTGTGCGCTCTTTCCAGATAACACTGGAGGCCGCGCCGTCAGCGGAAGTTTCAAGCACCGATTTTCTGGAGAACCGCCAGTTACATATGCCCGAAGACCCAGTGGACAATCCTCGCTTGTGCGCCATCCAGTACGCCAAAAACAACCGGCTTCAAAAAAAGCACAGCAACCTTGTTCTCGAATTCAGCCAGCCGGCGTTTCTCGTGGACACGCGGGACACGACGCGGATACTGGATGTCGGCTGCGGAACCGGCGACTTTACGCGCGACTCTCTGTTGCCTAGTTCGCTTCCGTGCGAAAAGATTGTTGGCGTTGACATCAGCCCCGATATGATTCAATACGCTAACAGGTACTCCGCTCACAAGAAGATCGAATACTGTCTGTTGGACATCGAGAAGGACGTGTCGGAATTTCTAAACCGTTACGGTCACTTCGACAGAGTTTATTCCTTCTACTGCCTCCAATGGCTGAGAGATCAGGGTGATGCTTTGAAAAACATATCATCTTTGTTGTCGCCGGGAGGTCAGTGCCTTCTTGTGTTTCCAGCTACGCACCAACCGGCCGCTCTGTGGCACCGTCTGGCCAAGATGGACCACTGGGAAAAGTATTCAGAGGTATATACATATATCACCAACCTCCTCCTCTTCCTTCCTCCCTTCATCATTATCATCATCATCAACGGCAGAAGCATCAGCGATTTTGGTCTGTTCGTTGAATATCAGAAGTGATTTGTGTTCGAAGAAGCTCAGACACAAAAGCTAACCCCCGTGCGTCGCTCCTGTGTTGTCTAGCGCTGGTGTATCGTCTCTTGCCTACTTTTGTGTCTGTGTTCCTTGCGCTATAATTCGTTTCTAAGCGTAATCAGCCTGTCTACGACCACTGCATGGCAAAGGCCTCCCCCATAGACCTCCAGTATGTCCCTGTCCTGTGTTAACTGCGACACGCTATCACCGCAAACTTCTTGAGCTCATCTGCCTACCTAACTCTATGCCTCCGCCTACTAACCTTGGTTTCTCTAGGGATCTACTCTGTTACACCTATGACCAACTTGTAATGACTAAAGGCTAATGACCCATGGAAATGACAGTGTTCCCTCTTTTTCTCGCTACCGTGGAGGTTCCCCATTGCTTGGAATGGCACGTAGCAGAATTTTGACATAAAATTTGCTCAATGGTAGGCGCAATTATATATAAATGAGTTAAAGCGCGCTTATAAACTGTCCTTGTATCTGATCGAAAAGCGCGCGCGAGTACTTCCCTTCGACATCATCGTAGTCATGCAGGCCACGAGCACTAAGAAAACAAGCGTGACCTTGTAGAGAAAACACAAGCGCTCAGCAAAAGTCATGCAGCTTCCCATTAACAATTACATGTTATCCTTGTTAGGTAATCGTTGATACTCTTGATTCTGGAAAACGGTGATGAGATAGAGTTAGCATGAGGTATACAGACATGGTACAGCCAGCTGAAGTTTTTTCATTTTATTTCGAGAAAGCCGCCTTCCTAGGCTGCTGAGTTCCTGAGCAGTCAATGTGCAGTGTGCCTGCGGCAAGCGCGAATGTACTTCCTTGTTGCCTAAATGGACACTGAAGCGAAACACTGAAGTGTTATACTGATAGTTTATTATCGGGGAGCTCCACTGTTGTTAACCGTGCTATTTTATGTTTAGTATTAGAAGAGAAAATCAGTATAAAAGCTTCAGCTTATTTTCAGCATAGAATCCCGAGCCAACCCTCAGGATTCAAAGATGAAAGACAACTCTGAGGAGATAAGGTCATAAACCACATCCTTTTTTGCGATTTCTCGCCAAATTTGCTCAGTAAAATTGCTTGAAACACACCATATTAAGTCTCCAGCTTCTTTAGAACGCAATGTATACCTCTTTTACGCGGAGACAGTTAAGTAGGACTTAGCAGATGCCGTCAAAATGTATGACGTCACAGATATTAATGCGGGAACCTCCGTGCAGGCGCTACCTCTTGTATTTTCTTTATGCTCATCTTCTAGCTTACGAAGCGCCTTCTCCTCGCGAGATGGTGCTTGGGTGATGTGAAGATGTAACTGACTTCTAGGAGAAAAATTATGATTTATTTCACTGTCCCTTCAATGTGCAGACACTGACGAAGTTTATTTCGAAGTGCCATTACATGAATGACAAGGAGGAGCAGTTGCTGCACATGTTGGCCCTGCTACGTGAAGCCCAGCTATCGCCCTCGATTTTTGTCCTGCCGCGGCTTGTGACATTCGATGGATGGCCCGAGGAGGATATTGTCGGTAAGCATGCAAGTCGCCACGGAAGTGCTCCCTCCAATGGCATATTTTGCGATGCAAAGAGAACTTATGCGTTTAGACGGCGCAGGAACTTTGTTATTCCGAATGTGCAGAACCAGGCGACCTTTCCAGTGGATGATTGCTTCTGTGACGCTTGTGCCCTTCTGCCTTATTTGCCGCGCAATGGGAAGGGTTAAACCCATACTTGGAACTTGACCAGCAAAAAAAGAAAAATGACCGCGGAACATTTAACGACTATCGTTTGCAGTGGCATAGATCGTATGCCAGTAGTATCCCTACTGTAGTGAATGAAAGTACGAACTTCCCAATTGTGAGAACAGAGTGCATAGATGATATACGACCGCTATGAAACGCGTTTAAGTTTGTATTCTAGCAGAGCATGAGACTCCAGGGCTGTATGGCGTCGGTTACACAGGGCTGGCAACTTAACTGCAACATCATAGCTAACCTAATATGTTTTATTCGTACTTCCTTCGAACTTATTTCTCGCAGTTTAGGATTAAAAACCCTTTCTTCGATGACACGGCTATGTAGGGTAGTAAACACAGATAATTCATTGTGTGTACGTCAATGTAATATTTCCTATCATGTGTCGATAATACGCGCCACTTTATAGCCGTTATGTACACGTACGAAGAAGTCTTTTTAACGAACTGACAAAACCAATAATTGTCAGTTGGGTATTCTTTTTCGGACTTTTACTTTTAACGGCCCTTATCTAAGCCCATAATTCTTGCTGGAACCGCTTTTTTCTAAAGAAGTTCACTGCCAATCGACAACTTTTGAAGTAGTGTCAGCCAGACAGCTTAAAAGTATACTCAAGATGCAAGAAGGTCCTACTCCTTTTTCAGTGTGCGTACTCTTTTCGCCCGGCCTCGCAAGCGTTAGAGGTGACCGTACCGAAATATGCTGCTTTGTTATCTTTTTTATCGATCTTCGTTTTATGTAAAGTATTGAAAGTAAGTGATCATGGTCGAAGCGTATTTTGTACATCTGCTTAGTTATACTGGACCAACACGGAACACATAGCAACTAGTCCACGTCGTCGCTTTTCATTATATAAACGTCTATTGTTTTTGGGAGATATCTAGACTATACACATGTTATAAACATGAGACAACAATGTGTTCTGAAAACCACTCTCGATGTATACCAATGTCTTTGCTGGACGAGTTTGTTTGCTTTAAGGCCTTAAGGGACGTGGGACCTAAACCTCTACATTCTTGACAAATTTGTCACACTCACGTGGATAACGGTTTTCACATCAGAGAGACTTGTGGCAAATTATGCTGAAACAAGCGTACGAAAATAAAAATAATTTTTTTTTGCATGCGATAAGCAATCTTAAGCAGAGCTAAGATAAGAAATCACGAGATCTCAAAATGTCACATAAGATCTTTCAAGCTGTCGCAAGGCATAACCAAAACGCTTCACAAAATCACAACTACAAGCCGCTATCAGAATATATATGGACAACTCCGCACTAAGGAATGAGAACCTCAATTTACGTTGGGGAGAAAACTGTAAAGGGCAGTAATTATTAACGACACTTAAACGAACGCGCCACTACTGATTCACTAAAAGTAAGCTTGGCACAATTTAAGTTGGATATCACTAACCCTCTCTTCCACAAATTAACCCCATGCTTAATCAATGAAAAGATAAGTAGAACGGTTTCTGGGCTAGTAGATGTTTAGTTCTTTCTTTTGAAAGACAGAAATATAATAACGACTTTATTTAACTTTAGGCAAGTGCAGTTTTTGTGATAACGTCTTGTATGATGCTGGTACAGCAAGCAAGGATAATCAGGTCCTCTTTCATCAGACATTTTCTCGCATTTTTTTTTTTGCATTTCAGAAATGCACATGGGTATTGTTCCAATAAACTCCTTAATTACTGAGCATGAGAGACATCAGCTGCTACAAGATGTTACAGCCCTTGTCCACGACGTACACGGGCCAGCAAGTGACCAATCACGTTTCCGGACCTTCATCATTATGGCGACCAAGATGAAGTGCTAATTAGTGCTGATTGAATTAGTGCCGTGCATCATGTAGCAAATTCCCTTTCTGACATTTATTGACAAGAACGCGTTTTTTCGTGTGCTGCTAATGTAGCATCCAGAGTGTGCGTGCCGAGTTTCTTCAAGCAAACCCAGTGAAAAGCTTCCTTTTGTCTTGAAGCGCATTCATCGTGAACTCGCATATTTCCGTGTGCGCTTCAACCAAGTTTAGTAAATGGTCTTCGTTTATGTGATGAGGATGTCCATTAGCTGATGGCGTGTTGTGCGCTTGCAAGTTTATGCCATGAGAGTGAACGATATATCGCCAAGTTTTAGCGTTATGTGCATCGCTGTTTGCATGCACATTGAGGATGATAAGTGCTGCAGCCAAAATACGAAAAAAAAGCACAGCTAGAAAAGGTAGCAAAGATGTATGTTTATTATTCTACTTTATTCACAAGCGTGGACATCGAACTTACCCCACTAGTCAGTAATTAATTTATTTCTGGGGTTTTATGTCGCAACGACACGATATGATTATGAGAGACGCTGCACTGGAGGGTTCCGGAAAATTTCGACCACCTCGGGTTCGTTGACGTGAAGCAGACATCACACAGTACACGAGCCAGAACATTTCGCCCCTGTCGAAATGCAGCCGCGGCGGGCGGAGTTCGATCCCGCGACCCATGCTTTGGCAGCCGAGTGACATAGCCACTAGACAACTGTGGTGAGGCGTAGACCACCATGGCGGGGCGTCTCTGTAGTGGCACTAGTCCTGTGCCACTACTGAGAGGAGGCATTTTGCTTCCGCCCGTAACCTCCTCGAAGTTTGGACTGTAGACTAAGTAAGCATGCTGTATCGTAGATTAACGCTGACCCCTCGGTCTCGAATGAGAAATCAACGTTTTATGATTAGACAACGATGTTTTGTGTACTGCCCGATTCATACATAGATTCCTGCTTGCAAAGTGCACTAAAATTTATAATGAAGTCCCCTCGACTAGCAAGATATCACACGAAAAATACTGCATTATAGAGGGACGCAACTGTATGAAGTCGTTAGAGAAAATACGACAGGACGGAATCGCGGTTGCGACGCAGGGAATACCCGTACTCTTAATACGACCGTGAATATTATAAGGACTTTTCGTCCACCTCATTTCTTTTTCATTTATGTCGAGATTACTGCACTACAGCGAGTAATTACAGCTATTTCCCTTACGCCTTCCTTGGCCTCATTCTCTGTTGAATTCATCAGCTTATGTCTAAGAAATGGAAATAACGCGTGATCCATATTCCTTTCATTGTTAACGACAATAAAAAAAATAGTCTTTCTTGAGCTATATAAATTCAAAGAAACTGTCTGTCTGTCACTCAATTCAAGCGCCCGACCAAAACCAACCGAGCTACGAGCACTGGTGGCACAGTGTCACACACGTCAACATTGCCAAGCACGAAGCAAACCTCTGGCATATTTTTTTCTTTCTTTCTTTCTTTATTCAATACTGCGGACATAATACAAGGTCCAAGCAGGGTGAGCGGAAAATTTGAGGTGCAATGAAGACGAAGACAAGGTAGGCAAGGAAGCAAGCCGCAGCGTTGGCGATGATCTCGTGCCTCGAGCGAGCGCTTGCCGGGATTTTGTTTCTTGACGGTCGCCGTCCGTCGGAGCTCGCCTTTGACGTTATTCGTCGTCCAGACATGAATCAACCACGTCGCAGAGGGAAAATATATGTGCATTACCGCGATCGGGAGCGTTCATTTAATATAAACATAGACATTAGACTGATCTTTACGCTAGTAAATGAAGCGCGTTACAATTGGTGTGGAAGGGACGCTACGCCTTAGGGGAACAGTAATAAAAGGCCCCAACACATGGCGCCAGAGGAGGGCAAATGCGGGAAATTTGACTTTAATTCAGCGAAACCTCCTTTGCATCCATCACGGGAGGAGGGGAGGGGAAGGGCGTGAAAGTTGGGAAGGCTACGCAATGTGGGCTACGACACTGCCATGATCTGGCGCACTAACCTGATCAAGGTGAGCAGGCTCCCTTATTTTGTCTCTGTAAAGAACAAACAAAACCAAAACATGGTGTGGTTGTGCTTGATAGCGTGTTCACTCACATGTGCCTACCTGTGCTTGTATTTCCCTTCACAAACTGCTCACATTATAATAGTGAACTTTGTGCATTGCATAACACTCGCACTTCTTTTCATTGTATTAAAGGTGAACATTTGACAGAGATCTGTCTGGTTGGGACGAAACTAAAGGTTAAAAAGGGGAGGACACCAACCAAAATATAATCATCAAACGGTAAAAAACTTTACATGAAAGATGACAAAAACCCGACGTTTCGGGTCCCACTCGGACCCTTCTTCAGGGGTGACTGGAGGGCACCAGACAGCAGCAGGGCTTAGAAGGCCTTCTTTTTCTTGTTTTTTTCCCTGTCTTTCCTCTCTCTTCCTTCCTTTCCCTTTTCCCGGTTCTTCAAACCGAGGGGGGGTCATGCTAGTGACGAACCAGGTGCCGGAGTCCGCTAAAAATAGACACTCGGCATTGCACCTGCCGACCGGTTCACGTTACCAGGTGTCGCCTGAATGTGCCATGATTCAACAAAAAGCCGCCTGTGAAAACTGTTTTCCAAGTCGAGGACGCGGGAGTTGTCAAAGGCGATGCGGTGGTCGTTCACCTCGCTGTGCTCAGCTAATACACTCCTTTGTCTATCGAGCTTGCGGACATCGTTCCTGTGCTGTCGTAGCTTTTCCGGAAAGTTCTTCGTCTCACGCACGTACGACGCGCCACAGTCAGAACAAGGAATGGAGTAAATCACACCTTGCGCTCTCTCCCTCGGCAGCCTGTCCTTCGGGCGCGGAAAGAAACGCCAAGCGTGGAAATTGACTTGTGTCCTACTCTAATTCCCTGCTCGGACAGCACACGTGCGAGCGCTTCGCTGGTACCCTGAACGTAGGGAATGCACACCCGTGTCGGCTTGGAAGGCGGCGGGTCAGTGTCCTTTCGAAAGGGTCGGCGGGGATTAGTCAGGAGGCAAGAAAACTTTTCAACGAAGGCTTTCGAGTAGCCGTTCTTTAGAAGGTCACTTCTGACCACCTGTTCTTCATCTATCCGCTTATTATCCGAAGAACAAACCCTGCGTGCACGGGTCAGCAGAGCCGAAACCACCGCCGCTTTATGGTGGAAAGGGTGGTTCTAGCTAGCGTCGAGATAGCGACCGGTGTGAGTCGGCTTTCGTTACGCCGAGAACTGGAGCAAGCCATCCAACTTTGTCACGAGGACATCAAGGAACAGCAAGCAGTTGTTCTTTTCCCGTTCCACGGTGAACTGAATGGCCGGCTTGATCGAGTTTAGGTGGGCAGTGAATGCGTCTACGGCAGAAGTTTTAAGAATGCAGAATCAGTCGTCGACATACCGCAAAAATATCTTTGGAGTGATGTCGGCCGACTGCAATGCTCTTCCTTCCACCGCTTCCATCACGAGGTTCGCTGTTGTGACAGACACAGACGCCCCCATTGCTGTACCACTTCGCTGCTTGTAGTACTCTCCGTTGACGGAGAAGTACGTGCTGCTGAGACAAAAATTCAGCAGGCGACTCAGCTCGTCGACGCGCAGGCTTGTTCTTTCCCCAAGGTTCTTGTCACCTTCTAAAGTTTTATGTGCAATAGGCAAAAGAAAGTAGAACACGCGAGAGAGATAAGCTGCAAGAGCCGCAGTAATAGTCAAACACAGGGCAACACACGTTCAGAAAAATGCTAAATGCGAACGAAGGCTTCCAGAACAGCATCAATTTGTGTGAATAATTTCATTACTAATCCAACTTAGAAGTAAACTAAAATGGGTACTTCCTAGCAAGAAATCCCACAGTTGACAGATTGCAAAGCCAGGGCGCACAGTTGACTGAGCCAAAGTGATAGGAGAAGGAAATGTCGAAATTGTGTATTTTTTCATTATATTATCGCCGTCGCAGATAAATACAGGAAAAATTTTAAAAGCATATAAAGGTTTTCAAACAATCAGCAAAATTTTCGCGCGAATCAGTGTAAAAAGATCACTGCTCTAGAGCAGAAGTGAAACTTGTACGAACTAAGCAGAGAAAGGTGCTTGTATATCAAGAATAGGGGTGTGCGAATATTGGAATGTTTAGAATATTCTTGAATATTGCATATCTAGATAACATTGCATTTTTTGCTGATAGCTTAATAATGCATTTCCTCAAGGTAAATTCTTGTACTAAGTACGTCATTATTATGGAACAGACAGACAGATAATGAACTTTAATTAGTCCTGAGGAGCTACGTAAGGACTCCCTAGAGGGAAACCGTTGTAACCGCTGGCCGCACCCACGTGGAGGAAAGAACGCCATGACGCTCCGCCCTTTCGTGGGCCCTCTGGATAGCCTGGGCTTGCTTTCGGAGCACCGTGCTTGTAATGGCCTCCTCCCATTCAGCTTCGCTGGAGAGAACGTCGCTGGAGAGAACGTCAGCCATGCAGCGGACAATCGCATATAATGGGAAATGAGAGGCAGAAGAGTGCATTTGTTTCAACTACGTGCATATGTACATCAATTATACAATCAGCCATCGCGTAGGTGATGCCAGTTAATGCATTGTTTCTTTTATTTGACCATAGTTTGACCGCTTGCTTCACCATGACATCATGACGACAGGAGGCGTGCATAGCTGGAGCTCGCATATAAAACTATCATCATCATCATGATTAGTTCTGGTCCTTAAGAGCGCGCCTGATAGCGGTTCGGTTCAGGAAAGAACGCTAATTTCTACAGCCCATGTCGGGAGCACGGCTAAGGGTCCACTGACTGAAAGAGATGGATGAAAAGAAAAGCCGTAGTGGAGGGCTCTGGAAATTTTGACCACCTGAGGTCAACTCGACAGACAAAACACACATCATCTGGCTCCCGGCATACGCTGGCCGACACATACACGGAACCATCCTTAATGCCAACGAGTTGGCACACTCCCGGGCGCGAGGTCTAACATTCCACGTCGGTGAGAACCACTCGGAGGCTGACGACGCAAACTGGTAGCACCGAGATCCCCTCTTAAGCTTTCATGAAATTAGCATTTAAAAACGTACTATAGCGGAACAAAAACAAGGACAGTCGAAGAAGCACACAGGACGACCGCTAGACTTCAACTGAAAATTTTACTCTGGACATGTGACATATAAAGTGTAAAATAAAACATCTAATCGGATGAACCGTCACCATTCTGCCTTCACAGAAGCTACACGTGCCAAGCTACGCGTCGCGCATGCGCCCTGGCGAGAGCCCCGGGTCTCCCTCTACGGAGGAGCACTGGCGATATCTTGTCGCTATATCAACGAGAAAGAAGACCAGCTAAGGGCTATCCAGAGAGCCCATGACATGGCCGGGGAGAAGCATCTCCCCGTCCCGTCGTGGGTGCGGCCCGCCGATGTCGGCAAAGAACTTTATTTTGATCCGGAGACGACGCTCGTTCCCCCCTATAAGGGGGGAACGAGCGTCGTCTCCGGGTCAAAATAAAGTTCTTTGCCTGCCTGCATGTCCATCGAAAATGCGACTCCCGCGGCCGGGATCGAACCCGCGTTTCTTTGGGGTGGCAGCCGAGCAGAATAAGCACTGCACCACCGCGGCGGCTAGCGTGTCCCAAACCAGTCGTCGAAAAAAATACAATGAGCTCTGCACGTGCAGCGTGCTCCCGCACGCCTCTTCCCTTTTCTTCGTGGTCGCCGCAGGATGCATCCCCTGCTCGTCACTACTGTCCGTGGGAACTCGGAAACAATTTACAAAAAGGAACCGACGAATTATTATTCCACATTGGTAAAAATTATTTCACATGCTAACAGTATTTCACACTCTAGCAGCGTGTTAAGAAAAACACTGTTATTCTGAAATGCACATCTTAACATGTGCCTACTCGATCAAGGAAATGCCCCGCCACGGTGGTCTAGTGGCTAAGGTATTCGGCTGCTGATCCGAGGGTCGCGGGATCGAATCCCGGCTGCGGCGGCTGCATTTCGATGGAGGCGAAATGGTGAGGCCCGTGTGCTGTGGGATGTCAGTGCACGTTAAAGAACCCCAGGTGGTCGAAATTTCCGGAGCCCTCCACTACGGCGTCTCTCATAATCGGAGCTGGTTTTGGGACGTTAAAACCCACATAACAACATCGATCAAGAAAATGTAAATAATTAACGACTGCTCCAAATATGTCTATACAAGACGCGACATTACTCGACTACACATGATGGTGGCGAAACGCTAGACCTTAGTTGAAAGTGAACACAAATGAGTGGAGGACGAACCTGTCTTAGAGCACATGTAAACATGCATTAGAGTATCACAAGTTCCATACGGAAGTGTCTGAGGTAGCACTTCTGGGCATTACTACCCTAAATACTTCACCTACCTTGCGGCTCGCCCAACGCCCTTGTACGCTACCAAACCAGACGACATAATAAAGCAATTAGCGAACAACTCTGAGAGCCTCGACTGCGGGGTTCCCGCGTAAGATACAAAGAAACGTACGACGTACTAACTGCCAGAAGCTTCCAGCGTAGGCGATGAAAGCGTTGCTACAGGGAAAGCGCATCGCGGCGTCTCGCGACACCGCCCCATTAAGCATTAACCAAAGAAAAAGTATAAAAGAAAACACGTGTTTACACATCAAGGAGAAAGGAAAGCTTATCCAGTGATCACGATATAGGTCACTTTGCATGTTTCGTGCACCTAGGACTGTATAATTCTCTTTTGAGTTTTCCATGGATTTATTGTTTTGCCATTCTTTGGTATTGTTTTCGAGTTTGGCATGTGTATATACATATACTCTGCGTAATGCCCCGCACCCTACTCAATGAACCCCCCTCCCCCCAATGGGGTCTGTAAGGTACTTCGAAATAAATCAATTGAAGAAACTATGAGACATAATCAGAACAGCCAAAATTCGCTAGAGCAGGCATTCCAACTCTGACTACTTGAATGTGCGCGATGTTTGGTAGTTTCGACCCAACAGCCTGCCAACGGTCGACACCTGTTGCGACACCAAATGGCACAAAGCCAAACGAACGGCACAGTTCCAAGGTTTTTACTACTTTACTTACGCGAGCGGCATGCCCATGCAACATGCCGTTCCAGTCGTTCGGCTTTGTACGTACACGATCCAACAAAACGCAAGTGCGCGTCTTCAACAAATGACTATCGACGGCGCACATTCCTCGTTCCATCCAGCATACAGAAGTCGATTTCAATTGACACGGCCATTACGCAGCGTTTTCTTTTCAAATACGAAGCGTTTCTTAGCGAACTTCGGCGACATTGAGCGTATCTATCTATCTATCTATCTATCTATCTATCTATCTATCTATCTATCTATCTATCTATCTATCTATCTATCTATCTATCTATCTATCTATCTAGCCGCCTACGACTTTGTGCTCTCCTGGCCGCTTCGTTGATTTCCTGTACACGAAAATTGGTATGGCACAACATGACTGCATGACGAACATAAATGACACGGCATTACATGAGAATCAAGACATGCATGTTATGAGCGGCATGATTTACATGCCACGGTCTTGATGCCCTTGCGGCCGTTTCGTTAACTTCGTATGTAGCAAAATCGGTATAGCGAGACGACAATGCAGATCTCCTTTATGTCCCTGATGCGTGCTTCGCATTTCCTAGATTCCCACTGTACGTAGAATCTGCCATTTCTTGTGTTCTTTTTTTATAGGGGCGAAGCTCCTTAAGGCGTGGGTCGTTCGTCCCTTGTAGTCGTAACCACCTCGTTCTAGGATTGCGCTCGATAGCTCGCGCGCCGGGAGGCTCGCGCTCGCCCTCGGCGAGTTCCTCCCGGCGAGCGAGCTCTCTCACTCTTCCATCTGCTGTCTTGTGTGAGAGAGACAGAGAGAGAGAGAGAGCGAAAGACTGTCCGTTTCTAACGATGATGATGGGTTTGTGCTAGCGCGTTACGGCGCGTGTAAGAAGCTGGTGTAAGACGCTGTGGCCTCTCCGCCTTATACTCTTTCAGCAGTCATGTGATGGCGTCGGCAAACGCGGTGCGCGTTCCGGCCTGTGTAAGGGGCTGCGTAAGACGCTGTGGCCTCTCCCCCATTACTAGAGTGTACTGCATGTTTGTAACGCGTTTGTGCTAGCGTCCCCTTAAACGCGAGATCCCAGCGTTCGAATAGAGTGTTTCTCACGTCTTTACATGATGATCGACTGGGCGAATTACACGGAAGATTAACGGTTTACCGGTGATTCACTCCGGAGCTTCGCCCACTCATCATCATTCACCCCGTGGATATGCTGTGAATTTTTTTTTTTTACGAGAACATGAGCCACCGTGTTTGCGAGACAGAACACACGTCGTGATGCCACTCGCAAAGACTGAACAAGCCCATGTGGGAAACAGCGGTAGCGGGAGCTCATCTAAGGGACGCAGTGTTGTGTCGCCGTTGTTATGACATGCCATCCGTGTCCAAGATAGCCAATCCACGTTCAACATTGGTAGCCAGTTCAGAAGGTGCGAGGTTCTGAGTATGCGTGTACCGGTTTCAATTGCACATGGCAACTTGGAGAAGGTCACAGAGCACGCATAATTTACGCCACCAAATTCGTCATGGGCTAGGTTACACGAGATCGGCTGTAGGCAACAAGTTCCCTTCTCCATCGATTCTCGCCACGTTCTCTGGGCTGCCTCAGTAGCTGCTCTTCTAGTCCACTGCAGTACCGTAGCCTCCCCGCACGGGCGTCTTCATAGCGACAGCAATGCGCAGCTTCGGTGTTGGTTTGTTCTGTCCTCGCGCACACTTACTGACCTCGAGATCTAACAATGTCGGCAGCTAGCGGCAGGCGGACGAGGCAAGTGTGGGTGGCCTCTCGCGTCGTCTGCTAGCCATGCGCGTTTACACAAGCACGCACATCATGCATAGCCTCCAGGATGTTTGTTCCTTTTGCTGCACCAGTGTTAAATGCTTTCATGTATTCTTATCCAAGTATACAACATTATCTGGCCTTGGGCTATAGTCTTCCTTATTTGTTAGGATCACTGACTGCGTGTGTCAAGAGCCTGCCGTGCCATATTCATACATCCTGTCCGGCACAATTATTTTATTTGAGCTGCTGCCTTGTCTTTCAAGCATACAACAAAGAGCAGTTGCCGTTCCTCTGAACAATAAGCGGTAACAATCACAGTGTAAATGGAGTGCGGTTGGGATTTCCTCTTGCAATACGTGGTTATTTTGAGGTGACACAAATGAGCTGATATGAGTTGGCACAAATATCTGTCAGTGGTAGACAAAATTATTATCATACATGTGCTTATGTCACGACGTACATGTTCATTGGCGTGTAATAGCTTGACTGCCACTTAGCGGTTCCGTGATCAGCTTTTACTGTGCTTGAGACGTCCTGTTATTGCACACTATTGGTACTACCATGGAGAAAGTATCCGCTAAAAAAGTAAACTCTGGCACTTAGGCACTTAAACTCTTCGCCAAAAAGGAATAAAGTGTATTAGGAGAGGATCATGCATGATGTCGCATGCCGGCGTTTAAGTTGATCGTTATTGTGGTGTCCTTAGCGCGACGTAAAAATAGCGCTCATTTTAACAGCGAAGCCGCTGAAGCTATTTGTTGCGCCTGCCTACGTTCATGAAAACTCGCCGAGCCGCGCGTCGCCATAGGAAGCATGCCCTGCTAAGCACAGCCAAATAAGCTAAGCATACTTGAAGTTAACTAAGCCAAGCCAAGTCTAATTAACCAAGAAAAAGTAAAACAAGTCCAATTAAGCTAGGCCTAACCATGCCATACTTGTCAAGTGATGATTAAAAAACCATGGATAATTGGGCTAATACTAATAAAGTCAAACTTAATAAACACGAACTAACTGAATCACTCCTAAGATAGCACTAATTATTCTAACCCTGATTATTCTAATGTAATATATGTAGCGTTGAATTAAGGTAGTACTAATTAAGTCAGGCATAATTTAGCGAAGGCAAATTAGGCAAGAATAATTAGGTAAGGCCTGATTAAGTTGACAAACCTAGTAAAGCCAATACAAATCAAGAGGAGCCCAATTATTAAGACTAATTGAGACAAGTCCAACTGTGCTAAAACTGAATTGGTTATCCAGTGGGACCTTGCAAAAACATGTCGAAGCTTCAAGTCTTCCAGCTTCCCTGTGTTAAGCGATGCCGTACTTCGCACCAGCTTCGCCAATGCTTTTGGGGCGTTTAGGGTCGAAGTTAGTCTCCCGTTGTGTGTCGTAGCCACGCTCGCGCTCGCTCTCGGCGCGTGCCTCCCGGCGGCGTATTTGGTATTCGCCGAGTAGTCGCACCCGCGAGGAGGAAAACGCGGAGCGCGAGCAGAGCACGTGAGGGAACCAGGCCGGTGGACGGCTGTTCCACTGCTCGCTTGCACCCCTGCTTTTGGTGGTAGTTCGCATGGCCGGGGGGCCCGGGGTTTGCCCGTGTCACTGGGGGGCCAGTTAACATAGGTTGCCGCTTCGCGGTGCGCCTTCGGCGCTCTCACTATTTCGCTCGTTTCACTACTGCCAGAGCCAGGAGCTTAACAACGGGCGCTAGCGCGCCCGCCGCTGACACCAACGCGATTCTGTAGTATGTGCCTGCCGTGTTTGCCCGTGTTACTAGGGGGCCAGCTAACATAGGTTGCCGCATCTTGGTGCGCCTTCGGCGCTGTCACTATGTCGCTCGTGTCACCACTGCCACAGCCAGGAGCGTCAGCGACGGGCGCTAGCGCGCCCGCCGCTGACACCAACGCGTTTCTGTAGTACGAGCCTGCCGTGTGGGACGCAGGGCAAAACAACGGACGCGATTGCGGGCGGGGGTGCAACAACGCAATGGAACGGCCGCCTGCCACTCCAGCCGGTCCCTTTCTCTCCTCGCGCCTCTTCGTTTTCCCTCTTGCTTGCGCGACTCCTCGGGGAAATATAAACACGCCTCCCGGCGCGCGATCTCTCTTCGACAGCGGCAGTCATGAGGGCCGTCAGACGGTGTATGTGCATGTATGGCAGTGGGTTGTCAGTGCACGTTAAAGAACCCCAGGTAGTCTACATTTCCGGAGCCCTCCACTACGGCCTTTCTTCCTCTCTATCTCTTTCACTCCCTTTCCCCCATCCTGCGGACGCTTAGCCGTGCTCCTTACGTAGATTGCAGAAATTAGCGTCCTTTCCTAACCGATCACCATCATCATAAGTGCACCAAGATCGTCCCGGAGATGATGATTATGGTTCGGTTAGGAAAGCACGCCAATTTCTGCAGCCTATGTAAGGAGCACGGCTAAGCGTCCGTACGGGTAGGGGAAAGGGAGTGAAATAGAGAGCAGAGAAAGGCCGTAGTGGAGGGCTCCGGAAATTTAGACCACCTGGGGTTCTTTAACGTGCACTGACAATGCACAGTACACGGGCCTTTGGCATTTTCGCCTCCATCCAAAATGCGACCGCCGCGGCCGGGATCGAACCCGCGTTTTTCGGGTGGCAGCCGAGCACCGTATCCACTACACCACCACGGCGGACGATGGTGGTGTAGTGGTTACGGTACTCGGCTGCCACCCAAAAAAAAAAAAAAACGCGGGTTCGAATTAGCTGCCTAGCCAAGTATCTATCGCGCTACATATAAAGATAACCGTGACCAAGGAGGATTCGAACCCACTGCCTCTGCGTGGCAGTCGAGCATTCTACCACTGAGCTGCGACTATTTTTTTTCTTTATGACAATCTTCTTTATGACAATCTTCTTTTTTCTTTATGAAAACTGAGGTCACAGGGAGAGAAAGCCTACACACTCAAAATTCGGGCAAACACACACAGGAGTCCAACAAGTGCATCCAGTCAGGCGGCAGTTGGAAAGCGTACACCTTCTCACATAGGCCACGGTTTCTCGGTAGATTGATGAACGCGGGTTTTCGGCATAGTGATCACACAGTCTCGATCTCTATAGGCTGCATGAACCAACTACTAAGGACATATCATTGGGTGACCGGCAATCGCTTTAAACCGTAGAAACCTAATTGTGTACGGAGTGAGCCCATGTCCTTTTTAAGAGTCCGTTGGAGAATGTCCCAAAATATTGCGTCTGTACAATCAACAAAACAGAGATCAATTCTTTCCGCTCGTGGACAGAGTCGGAAGTTCTTGGACCATGGCACGAAGCAGCCCCTCGAATTCAACCAGGTTTTAATAGGGAGAGTTTCCGAATGAAGTTTAAAGAAAAATGTTTTAACACCGAGAGGTATATACATCTTTTAAACCCTTCTAAGTACGTCCTGATAAGGCCGATTTAAATAAGGTGAGCGATACAGAGGATCTGGGAAAATCGAGTATACCAGTGCAGCAGATATCGTTTTTCGGCTCGCGGTAAATATGAACTCCAGGCTAAACCTAGCTTTCAGGAAAAGAAATGAGTCAACGACTTCCTTGAGAAATCCCGAAGGAGCCTGTGAAATACCTGCGGCATCTGACGACACTACTATATTAGGAAGGTAATGAACTAAGCGGATCTGTAACATTTCAGGGAAAAACGAGTGGTCACTTTCTCGAAAGAATAACAGGCGAGAAACAATTTGCCTGACGAAGAGATGGACTAATCCGAGACCACCCCGTTCAAATGGGAGGAACAGATTATCGCGCCGCATAGATTCGTAACCCGAGCTCCAAATAAATGTTGCGAATACACGGTGCAATGCATGAATGCGGAGTCGTGCGCAGTGCAGTACTTGAAGCACGTACATGAAACGGGTAACTAAAAATATGTTGCAAGCTTTAGCGCGGCTGAACATCGACAAATTGCGCCCTTGCCAAGAGATGACCTTACTTTGTAGCTTTTAGGGGCGAAGCTCCTTACGCCGTGGATCGTTCCATCCTCTGTTGTCCCTCGTAGCCACCTCGTCAAGTTCGTGAAGTGCTCACTAGATTACGTGATGGCGCTGCGGTGCTCGCTTCATTCAGATGTATGGGAACGCGTAGTATGGGAGCGCAAGGCGCACGAGACCGCTAGGTCTCGTGCTCGCTCTTGAATGCGCTCGCTCTTCAATGATCTCAGAATGATCACGAGATGGCGCTGCGGTGCTGCTTACCATTGGTGGCGCAAAAGTATGGAGCAAACAAAAGCGCAAGGTAGTTCGGGTAAGATTGTTTCATCACAGAGGAACGATAATAGATAAAATAAATAGACGAGGAGAAAAATTAGTTGTGAAAATATGTGTGATTCGGGAAAAGAATTGTTTGTAGAGGAAACAGAAATAAAGCTAGAGCTTGGTGGCCCGGCTACCGCCCCGTTATAAAGGGGACGCTCCTAATATCCATCCATCCATCCTAGTACGTGATTGATCAATAGATGGCGCTGCGGCGATCGCTGTTTCGTTGTCGCGTCGTAGCCGCGTCGTTGCCGCGTCGCGTTGTTGTCGCTCGTTGTCGCGTCGTTGTCGCTGTTTCGTAGCCACGCTCGCGCTCGCCCTCGGTGCGTGCCTCCCGGCGCGCAAGCTCTCTCACTCTTCCATCTGCTGTCTTGTGAGAGAGAGAGAGCGAAAGGCGCGCGCTGACTATGGAAACGCTCTTTCTTCGATGAACGCTCTACCAGCTCGCAAAGAAGGAGAACGTGCCCTCACCCGCGAGAGACAACGTTGACGCAGGCAGCGTCTTCTAGCGAGTTTCTTGATTGAAAAATACCGACTGCTCGCGCTGGAGAACCGTTCACCGGCCACCCATATAAATATATAGGCACTGGATCTTGACCTGCAATGAAGTGCAGGTGGGAGATTTCACTTATGCGTAGTTGAACCATAAGGATCCGTAGCGTGCGCGTTAACTAAATTAACCCGGAACTCGGCACGATCTACGATGAACTTCCGGAGCTTCGCCCACTCATCATCATTCACTCCGTGGATATGCGTGGATTTTTTTAACTTGCCCCGAGCAATGACTGTTGCTATTCCTGTACTGCTAGAGAGGGATACCTAAGCAGCATAGATCTTTTCTCCGCTGAATGCCAGCGTAGTGTGACGGCATTTTGGCCCATATTCCACACAAAAAACCTGAGCTTTTTTCATAGTTAACGCTAGCTCCAGAAACCGCGCAAAACTCTTCTGTATTTGCAAGGGCAGTTCTGAAACTCATTTTATCAGTACAGAAAAAGGCCACGTACAGAAAAAGGCCACATTAGCATACGCGAGAACCCGAACCTCATTTGACAAGGATTTAAACCCTTGAAGATTTTGTTCTTTCAGAATGCTCCTACAAAGTGTTTCTATATACAGGCAAAACAGAAGAGGTGACAAAGGACATCCTTTTCTTACTGATGACAAAAGCCTGATCGGATCAGAGAGAGAGGGATTCTCTATGAGCCTCGTTAAGCCGTTAGCATAACATGTTCTGATACCTTTCAGTTGCTGGGATCCGATATTTATATGCTCTAGTATAGTGAACAGGAACGAATGATTCACCCTGTCGAACGCTTTAGCCAGATCTACCTGTACCATCGCAATCTGCCCATTCCCCTGAGCTACACACTCTAGCACCGATCTCGCACCTTGGATGTTTGTCTAAATGAATCGACCTCTGATGCCACATGTTTGGTGTTCACCAACCACTGATTTTATCACGAATTGTAAGCGATTCGCTAACATCTCTGCAAAAATTTTATACTCCACATTGCATAAGGAAATAGGCCGGTAGCCATCGACCTTTTGCGATTTAGTTTGGGTATTGCTTTTAGCTATAAGGACAGTGTGCCCTTCATACATTGTAGCAGGTAGGTACCCAACTTCCAAGGTCTCGCGGTACACCTGAAGTAATAATGGTGACAACACGGAGCGAAAACACTGATAAAATTCGGCGGTAAGGCCATCTGGACATGGCGTCTTGTCTCTTGCTAACGAATCTATGCATGCAGTTTACTTCACTGATATCAAACTTTCCATTTGTATAATCACGATCATCCTGATTCAACTGTGGTAGCAACGTTATGAACTTGTTGGCAGAGGCACCTTTAACTAATGGCTTATGATTGTGAAAAAGGTTTTTGTAGTGTTCGAAAAACGCTTGAGTTATTAGAGTAGGCTCACTGACAATAATTCCATCATACTCTATCTCTACAATTTGTTTAGACAGCGTGTTTTGGCACTCATCGCCTAGAGACCTACTGCAAGGCTGTTCTTCCAGAAAACGGATCGCTCGCGCACGTACAAGTGTACCTTTGCATTTTTCTGCCTATAAGGCTTGTAAATGCGCCTTGGTGTTATGAATGTCGTTAATATATTTCCCCGGATGCAGACATTCAAGTTCGTGTAATTTACTCAGAAGTCTATAGAGTTCTTTGTAATTGTGCTTTCTTTCAAAGGCCAATATTGAAGATTCTTCGATAGGTATCATTTTCACGTCTTGTTTGAATAATTCCCACGCAGAAAACGGAGGCAAGGCGTTCCGATGGGACAGAGCAGTTACCAGCTCAATAACACTCTCATGCGAAACACTCATGCGAAAGTAATTAGTAATTAAATTTCCACAGGTCCCAGCAGGTACGCCGACGCTGGTATCGACGGCTCCCAAAAGAGGCTCAGACCAGGCAACGATCACTGAAGAATACAAGGTGCACAGTGTAACCAGAAATGAGAGATAGCGCGTTAAGCGAAACGTAAATTCGATCACGCCTTGCGTGTGAAGTACCCTGGAAATGCGTATAGCGACATCCTGCATTTTCATTTTCTCCAGTGTCAACAAGCTGGCAACCACACACCAGGCGATGCAAGAGCATCACTACTTGGATCAGGTTTCAGCTGCAGTGATGTGCGATCTTGCGCGCTACATACACAGTTGAAGTCTCCAAAGAGGCCAAAGCCCGATCAGTATGCAAATGATGTTCTAAGGATAAAAAGAAACGTTCTCGTTCCCGTGACTTGTTCGGAGCACACACAAATCGAAAGCTGATACCACCGACATCAACATCGCACCATACAAAGCGCCCTTCGATATCCGTAAAGAAATGCTGCACATCCCATTGCAAATGCTTTCTAACATGTAACATACAACCAGCAGAAACTCCGATCGCATGGCTTACACATACATTATACTCAGACAAGAATCGAGTTAAAGCTACTTTCGTGTTTTTATCGGATTCAATTTTTGTTTCTTGAGTAGCTGCAATATCTAATTTTCTATTGTGTAGCAAACGAAGAAGTTACACTTGCCGTCACTTACTGCGTAACCCATGGACGCTTAAAGCACCTAAATGGAAGGGAACAGCGCCAACCATGATTACCTAAGTTGGTGCAGCATTTGAAGGCTGCTCCATATCCGCATCACTCCCTTCTTGATGAGCTGATGCACTGGCGACCTTCTGTTGCACTTTAGCACAAGACACACCTGCAGCAGCCGACCTTCCCCGCAGCGGTTTTTTCAACTTCGTCACTTTGGTAACCGGTGCCTCCTTTTGCGCGGGTGATGGATTGTGGGCTGACGCTGGACGCTTCTTGGCAGCGTCACACGCAGATGTTGATTCCGCTGACGCTGGGCGGTCCTGAACTGGTGGCACATCTTCCCATGACATAGTTGGATGGTCGTCAGGAGACTTGATAACATCTTCCTTCGTAGGCTTTGGGCGGAGGCTATTATCCGCCGATGAAACGTTTGTCTGCTCCTGTTGCTGGGCCGCAGCGGGTGTTTCCCTGGTTGCGTCTCCAACCTCGCTCACATCCATTAGATGATCAGTGATGGTCTCATCCACAGCGGGTCTCTTTCCCCGAAGCTTGTCAGCGTAGGTACCAAAACATTGCTGCTGCATGATGACTGTAGCGGTGAATTATTACAGCGTGGTGTCCTACACAGTCGCCGGATATGTTCAACTCTATTGCATCGTAGGCAATGTGGTCGTCAGCCCGGAACTAGGACGAGGCACTGGTGTCCGTATATGCTCAGTAGGTGGGGTATATTACTGGCAGTGACTCCGTCTTTCAGCGTAAAGGCCACGTCACAATTAGTCATTTGCCAACCTTCCATACCGTCACAGCGCCACATTTCTCTCGTGACAGATTGAACACTCCCATATGGTTCTAGCGCTTCAACAATCCGCCTCTGTTCGAGGTGTGGCGGAAGCTAAAGATGCCTCATGTTGATATTCTTGCATTCCGGGTCTATGATAAGGCACTTCAGGCATCTCACCAATAGCTCGACTTTATCGACAAGCTTCAGTTTCGCAACGCCACTGACACATGTCACACGTCAAGAAGAACAAGCAGTTTCGAATGGCCACGTCTACAATGAGCTCTGTTGGTAACAGCGCATCGGCTCTCGGCCGAGGATTCCAATCACCGTCAATGACTGATTCTGGTAATTTTAAGATCGTTCTTCCTCATCTACCAACTGGGAATAGCGTTCTTAATTCAGTTTTCCTTCATGCTGACCTGGCAGGGCGGCCGTGTAGAGCGCCGGACTTTCGCGATGCGATCCTTTCAGTGCTGAACCCCTGTGATATTCTAGGAGCTGGACAGTATCAGATGAGTCATTTGTGCCACTGAGCTGCGACTATGCTTGAAGAAGCGTCGCAAAAAGACCTATACAGGCTAAAGCTCGCCTAGGAATCGCATTAACAAATGTGCTGTTAGGCTGCAGAATAGTAATACGCCACTACGCGTCGCGGAAAAGGGGATTGCATAACGAGTGCGAGGAATCATTTGAAAGAACACAGGGGTGCATGCTTTGCAGCTCTGAACCCATTACAGAGGCATCATCAAGCATCATCATTATGAAGAGGTCTTCAAATTTTCCGTAATCATTATTACGAAGCGCTGCCTCCTGAACCAGTTTTGTCGTATCGTGCCATGCTTCACGTGATAGGTGAAGTGTGCAGCCCCGACAGCAACCTGACTTGGCTCTTCGATATACGTCATGACCCGATCACTTTTCCAGATCCCCAAGCATTTACAATAGCCTCTAAGAAGGTTGCTTCTCTAGCTTACGCTGTCACTGTCCTGCGATTCCACGCATGCCTGGGTTTTTTTTTTATTTGTTGCAGAGTCGGGATGTCATCTTACGTGGTCATTTAAGTGAATACTGTGCTGTAAACAAGCGTTGAATTTGGCTGGCGCGCGTGACCAGTTGTGACGTCATCTTACGTGTCACTTCAGTTCCTGTTCGTCTTCCTCACTGTTCTTCATCGTTCCTCTTCCTCACCTCCCTTTCCCGCTCCCCTGTACATTGTGCTCTCCCCGCTGCCCTCCTCTTTTTTCTCATCGTCATTCTCCACATCATTTTTCATCATCATCATCATCATCATCATCATCAGCAGCAGCAGCAGCAGCAGCCTGTTTAGGTCCACTGCAGGACGAAGGCCTCTCCAAACGATTTCCAATCCACCCTATCCTGAGCGAGTTGGTTCCACTTTATGCCCGCAAACATTTTAATTTCATCGCTCCATCTAACCTTTTGCCTACCTCTGTTGCGTTTTCCCTCTCGTGGCATCCATTCCGTCGCTCTTACTGTCCACCTATTATCCTTCCTCCTCATGACATGTCCTGCCCAGGTCCACTTCTTTCGTTTAATTGATAAGATAATATCGGCTCCTCCTGTCTGTTCTCTGATCCATTCCGCTCGTTTTTTATCTCTTAGCGTTACGCCTATCATTTTTCTTTCCATTGCACGTTGCGTGCTCCTTAGTTTCATCTCTAGTTTTTTCGTTATTCTCCGTGTTTCTGCACCGTACGTTAGTACTGGGAGAATACAGTGATTGAATACTTTTCGCTTTAATGAGAGCGGTAAGTTTCCGGTCATGATTTGTACTGCCTTCCGAATGCGCTCCAGCCCAGCCTTATTCTACGGAGAATTTCGTTTTCCTGGGTAGGAGTTCCTGATATTAACTGTCCCAGATATACATAATCATTTACACATTGTAAGCGTTCATTGTTGATATTAAATTCCTGTTCCTTAGCTAAGCTATTGAGCATAACTTTGGTGTTTTGCCTATTCATTTTTAACCCAATTTTAATGCTTTCCCTGTTTAGGTCATCAATCATGTTTTGTAATTCGTCACCATCATTGCTAAAGAGCACAATGTCTGCAGATCTTAAATTGTTTAGATATTCTCCGTCTATTCGAATGCCCTTTTCTTCCCAGTCTAGACGTTTAAAGACTTCCTCTAAACATGCAGTGAATAGCATTGGGGATATTGTATCTTCCTGTCTCACACCTCTCCTGATCGGGATTTCTCTGCTTCTCTCATGTAGGAGTAGTGTGGCTGTGCAATCTTTGTATATGTTGTTTATGGTTTTCACGTATACGCCAGGTACCCCTTGTCGACGTAGAGCTTCTACAACTGCTTGTATTTCTATGGAGTCAAATGCTTTCTCCTAGTCGATAAACGCCATATAAAGAGGTTTGTTATATTCCGCGTACTTCTCAATTACTAGGTTGATAGCGTGGCTGTGGTCCATTGTCGAGTAACCTTTCCTAAAACCAGCTTGTTCTCTCGGTTGGTTAAAGTCGAGTGTTTGTGTTATCCTTGTATAAATTACCTTTGTAAATAGCTTGTATATTACTGGGAGTAGGCTGATTGGTCTGTAATTCTTTAAGTCCTTTGTCACCTTTCTTGTGGATAAGGATTATATTCGCATTTTTCCAGCTGCGCGGTACGCTGCATGTCTTGATATATTTCGTGAAGAGCGATGCAAGTTTTTCAAGTACAATATCTCCTCCGTCTTTGATCAAGTCGGCTGTTATGCCAGCGTCACCAGCTGCTTTACCGCGGGACATGCCTGTGGCAGCTTTTTTGACTTCGTCAGCGGTTATACATGGAATTTTGGTGTGCTCCTCTGGTTCTATTTCTATTAAGGTTGTATGGTCTGTCTGAGAGCTGTACAGTGCAGAGTAGAAATCTTCTGCTAACTTTACTATTTCGGTGAAACTGTTGATAACGTTACCTTGTTTATCTTTTAGCGCATGCATTTTGTTTTGTCCTAAGTGCAGTTTATTTTTGACCGATTTAATGCTGGTGCCTTTTTCTACTGCTTTCTCTATTTCTCTCATGTTAAAATTTCTTACATCTCTTTGCCTGGCTTTACTGATCAATTTTGATAGTTCTGCGAATTCTATCTTATCTTTTGATGAAGTTGCTTTCATTTGTTGTCGTTTTTTTATTAAGTCCTTGGTAGATTGGGACAGCTTACTTTTTGCTTGCTTTGTTGTTTTGCCACCGACTTCTATCGCGGTTTCAAGGATTGTTTTCGTTATGGTTTTGTTTATTTGTTCTAAATCGTCACCGTTTTCGTCTAAGGCCTCGAACTTGTTGCTTAGGGCGACTTTAAATTCGTCGTCCTTCGCTTTGATTACCTCTACATTACATTCTTTTCTAGTAAATAATTTAGTTCTTGTTTTCTTTAGGTTAAGTACAATGTTTGCCCTTACTAGTCTGTGATCGCTGCATTTTATCTTCCCCACTACTTCTGTGTCTTGAATTATACCTGGTTGTTCGCACATTATAAAGTCAATTTCATGCTTTGTTTCCCCGTTAGGGCTTTTCCACGTCCACTTCCTATTCTTGTGTTTCTTGAAGAACGTATTCATTATTCGAAGCTGGTTCCTTTCGGCGAATTGTACTAGCATTTCCCCACAGTTATTCCTACGGCCGACGCCGTAGTTGCCTATCGCCTGCTCTCCACTTTGTTTCGTTCCTACTTTTGCGTTGAAATCCCCCATGACTACTGTGTATTGCGTCAGTACTTTCTTTATTGCTAATTCGATATCCTCGTAGAATTACTCTACTTGTGCATCGTCGTAGCTCGTTGTTGGCGCATAACGCTGGATTATCTTAAGTTGATACCGCTTATTTAGTTTTACTACCACGGATGCTACCCTTTCGTTAATGCTGTAGAATTCATCTACGTTGCCCGCTATATTTTTGTGGATTAGGAACCCAACGCCATATTCTCTCTTTTCGGGTAATCCTCTATAGCAGAGGACGTGTCCATTGTTTAAGACTATGTAAGCTTCACCTGCTCTCCTAACTTCGCTAAGGCCAATGACGTCCCAATTAACTCCCTCTAGTTCCTCGAGTAATTCCGCTAATCTAGCTTCGCTTGAGAGGGATCTTGCATTGAACGTTCCAATGTTTAGATTCCAGTGGCGGCCTGTCCGGGTCCAGTGATTGTTACTGCCCTCTGCTGCTTCACAGTGCTGACCGCCGCCGTGGACAGATGTTCTGCAGATGTGTTTCCTCAACCGTCAGCTCTTTTTCCCATCCGCTTGCTATACCATGCTCTCAGTTATGCAGTAGCGGTAAGGGAAGAAAGACATGCGCACGCAGTGACTTCATGATGATGCTAGTTTCATGCGAACATCTGGATTTAACTGAACGCTTAAACAGCTTCGCTATTGAAAGTTAAAGCCGAGGCTTTATTGCAACCTTCAAACAGGATAGCTCGGACAGGCGTTTTAATTTACGAAAAAGTATAATGGGGCTTCAAGAAAACTCGGACACAAAGCCTTTTTTTCCAGTTTTTAATAGAGAAGTAGCTCTTTTTAATCAACGTTCTGCGTGAATGCGATGTGAACGGTGCCCGGTACAGCGTTCCACTCTCGAACGAGAAGGTTAACCGCGCTCCAGATTTTTTTTTTTTTCGATTTCAGTTCAAGCCATGCCGCGATTGCTCGATATGTGTAGCTAAGGTTGAAGTCGAGGGCGCGTTGGCACTACATACTGCGCTGTTTAACTGCAGTACCTCGCTATATTGCCGTCGTTAGCTTCGCTCGTGTATGTCCCCAGTAGATCCAGAACGAAGAAAATGTTGGTGGCGTCTGCATCTTAATTGTTGACAATAAGAAGGTCGCGCAAAATATGAAAGGCCCCGCCACGGTGGTCTTTTAGCTATCGTACTCGGCTGCTGACCCGAAGGTCGCGCGATCGAATCTCGGCCGCGGCGAAAGCATTTAGATATCAGTGCGCGCTGAAGAAGTTACCAGGAGGTCGAAATTTCTGGAGGTCTCTACTACGGTGCCTCTCATGATGATATTGTTGTTTTTGGGGCGTAAAACGCCACAAATCAATTGTAAACATCAGTTACCGGAAATTTTTGCAAAACAGCCCTGTGGGCTTAGCATGAGCCCAGGATATGCTAGCTGCATGTTTTGAAATGTCATGTACCAAAAGCGGGGAAGGCCAAATCACAGCATCATGTCGTTATATCAAGTCATAGAAAAAAAATGCCTGATGTCGTTGTCTGATGTAATTGAGGGTCCGGCGACTGTCTTAAGGAAATATGTCGTTATATCAAGTCATAGAAAAAAAATGCCTGATGTCGTTGTCTGATGTAATTGAGGGTCCGGCGACTGTCTTAAGGAAATAACGGAGAGACGCCCTGTGGGCTTAGCATGAGCCCAGGATATGCTAGCTGCATGTTTTGAAATGTCATGTACCAAAAGCGGGGAAGGCCAAATCACAGCATCATGTCGTTATATCAAGTCATAGAAAAAAAATGCCTGATGTCGTTGTCTGATGTAATTGAGGGTCCGGCGACTGTCTTAAGGAAATAACGGAGAGACGCCCTGTGGGCTTAGCCTGAGCCCAGGATATGCTAGCCTAGCTGCATGTTTTGAAATGTCATGTACCAAAAGCGGGGAAGGCCAAATCACAGCATCATGTCGTTATATCAAGTCATAGAAAAAAAAAGCCTGATGTCGTTGTCTGATGTAATTGAGGGTCCGGCGACTGTCTTAAGGAAATAACGGAGAGACGCCCTGTGGGCTTAGCATGAGCCCAGGATATGCTAGCTGCATGTTTTGAAATGTCATGTACCAAAAGCGGGGAAGGCCAAATCACAGCATCATGTCGTTATATCAAGTCATAGAAAAAAAATGCCTGATGTCGTTGTCTGATGTAATTGAGGGTCCGGCGACTGTCTTAAGGAAATAACGGAGAGACGCCCTGTGGGCTTAGCATGAGCCCAGGATATGGTAGCTGCATGTTTTGAAATGTCATGTACCAAAAGCGGGGAAGGCCAAATCACAGCATCATGTCGTTATATCAAGTCATAAAAAAAATGCCTGATGTCGTTGTCTGATGTAATTGAGGGTCCGGCGACTGTCTTAAGGAAATAACGGAGAGACGCCCTGCTGTGATCGCACTAGTTCGTTGTTGGGCGCTGTCTTTTGAAGATACCTGATACACGAGGCCTAAGTAGGAGATTTCCAGTTCCCAACAAGGATACAAACATGCGCCGCAGTGAAGTATGACAACGAAAAGCAAATATATAGAAAGAAGCACCAGACAAAATGCGCGGCACACCGACACGCAGTCGCGTATCGCATTGCCTTATCACGCTACCATGCCTATATCAGGCAAACAGATAGACGCCTTAATGGGCGAGCAAGGTAAAACGCAGCCTAATTTAGAAAAACACCTTGTGGAGACCCCGCGGCACATGGCAATGATTGCTCATGTCATGTAAAACTTTAGCAAGTCAGTGTTTTCGGAAATGGAAAAACCCAAAAATCAGGGAGGCCTACGAGAAGGAAGAGGACATACGTCAGCACCGTGTAAATAGCTCTGGCCCAAAAAGAAATATCATATCTTCTTTGCGGGCGATACGCGTTAGCGGGAACCACCCGAGGCCCAAATACAATGGATCTGTTGGTTTGTGCGCGCAGTTAGCTATAAATGTGGTGGCGAGCACGACAATAAAAAGTTAGTTCTTGAAGCGACATCTCTCTCGGCCGCCGCTTCGCCCATTGCATTTTAACTCTCCCTGGTCGTACTGCCACTCACTAGCATCACAAGCCAGGAAATCAATAACAAGGCAACATCCGACTTGGTAAGCACCGCTGTTGCATTAATACCCGATTTAATATAAACTCTTGATATGAGAATCGTTCAGGTGAAACTAGCGTTAAGGTTGAAGGTACCGCAGTTGTAAATCTATTAATGACGACCTGTTGCACAGGGTCAAATCGGGTTTTCGCCCATAACCTATAAGAGTGTGTTCGATTAGAGTAGATCGCTTTGCGGAGGCTATCCGCCAAGATACTTGTGAGTGTGTCCTAGTGGCGCCGCCTGACGCGAGTGGGTACGCACGGGAAAAGTTCGGGAGCTTGCACTTCTTGTCACTACAGCTTACCACCAAGAGGCCGCGATGGATTGTGCGACAAAACGCCGCGTTGACAATGGAACGTTTTCCATTCGTACTGTTCTAGGGTACTCATCGCTATCTTAGATAGAATCGGCTACAGTCCTCTTCGACAATCCATAAAAGTTGTTTTGAGATCCGGGTCTGCCGACCTCAATAGCTCCGTGAAGCCATTTTAGGAAGGCCGCGAAACCGACGACCACGATAAGAGCTTTGGTGTTGTGGAAAGCAGTTCACTAAAGTGGCTTCGGCGCGGTGCACAAGTGCGGCACGGCAAAACCCGATTTGCCACGTGACATACTGTACCACGGCGAAGCTATCTTTGCCGCAATGTCTTGCTGTGAAGCGTACTGAGAGTTGGAAGGGGCTACACGCTTTCACAGGCCTCAGGCGTGGCACTGTCGCACAGAAGTTTCGAACAATACGTAACTTGGTGTGCTTTAATTTTGCTGCGTACTGGTATGCCATCAGAGAAACATTGCCTCGGTTAATGCGCAATTGTCGCCGTACGCTGTGTAAACTTATGGAGCCTACAGCCCCTCTCCCCCTTCTGTCACTTGAACGGGTCCCCCATTGCTCTGACCGGTGCACAGAAGGGTACCTGACAAAACCATGTATGAAAACCACTGTTTAAATATGGTGACCAACTGGAGCGTTTGAAGAAGGAAGGCTAATTGCGGGACTCTTATGTTTGAAACCAGTTTTCGGCTTGCAAATGCAGTCATTCACTACCGCTATTGTCGCCAACCATGTGGAATTTCACCTGCTAATCACGAACGCCTCGCTAGAGCAGGACACAGCATTGGCAGTGATGCGCTCACCATCCTTGCTCTTAAGCTTCACTTGCCCGAATTACGGCGTTTTTATAAAACGCAAAGCTCGCGGTGATCTATAATAGTGTTGTGCCCCAGGTAGTAGTTATTCGCAATTTTTGTAACAGCGCAGACAACTTCTTGAAAAAGGCACAACAGACACTGAGGAAGGAAAGCACTGGTTATCAAGTGCTTATTTCGCTGACGATACAATGTGTATTTATACATACGAAGCGCCAGTAGAAGGGAACAAGAGCAGGAAAGGTGAAAGAGAGAAAGGCTAAAACATCGGCAAACAAGGCACGAGGCGATGTTACTATTAATCACTACCGTTCTAAAAATTTCAGCTCATGCGCGCTCAACGCAGTTGATTGTATACTAACCCATCTCTTGCACGAGCTATCTGTAAGGTCTCAATTATCTCCCTGACAATATGATTATTGCTTACTTGCTCTAAAGATGTATGAAGAAACTTGTCCTTGCTTTTAAAGGCCTACTTAAATTTCCTTCGGGTAACATGGAAGCTAGCGCCGCAACATCACACCTGCTTTGGGGAAAAATCGGTTCTTCGATTATTCCATTCCTCATTTATTCTAATTGGAAAACCGGATAACTGGAGCGACCGGTTATTCGGTTGTTTATTCGATTTTCACTATCCGGATATTCGGATATTCGCATAACCGGATATTATATTGCAGTAACAGCGCCGAAATCGAAGCTTTCTGTCCGTCTGATTTCTTGTATTTCTAGTCACCTTTGCAAGCCCTCGTCCAAGCATCATATATATGCCCCTCCCCTTACAAAAATGCCTGTTAACATTGAGTAGACCACCTATTAACTTTCTATTGACCGTACTGACAGTCTACAGATATTTACACTGTAGTAAGACTTGTTCGTAGAACGTGTAAAGACCTACACCTTACTTCTGTATAAAGAATTTTTTAGCTAGAACGTCTAAGGACTTCTGTCTTACTTCTGTATAAAGAATATTCTAGCTACACTGTCTAAAGGCTTCCTTCTTACATCTGTATAAAGAATTTTTAGCCACCACATATAAATACTTCCTTCTTAATTCTCTATGAACAACAGTTTTAAACACATCGTCAAATGGCTTCGTTCTTACTTCTACATAAAGACTATCTTAAATGCACCGTCAAATTGCTTCAGTCTTGTTTTTGTATAAATAATTTAAGCACACCATCAAATTACTTCCTTCGGGCTTTCGCATAAAGAACTTTCCTTATCTAAATGTGAGAAGTCGTAGAACGTTTAGCTATTACACTGAGCGATTCTTTGATATTTCCCGCAGGACATGATGATTGCAGCTGGACGTTGCCTGAACACAAAGTATATGTCGCCTACAAGTGCACCTGAGCTAACTTGTTTGCAACGCGTAGTGTAAGCTGCTTTTGCACTTAAAAATAACATGCGAGATTGTAATCAAACATCCATTTGTCAAAATAACTGGATAAATGACAGAGCTCGCAAACACTGTTCTAGTCGGCACTTCTAACCTCTTTCCAGACTTTCACCTTCAAGTATACTCTCTTTTATCTGCAGTTCAAACTAACAGATGACATACTTCTTTGATACTGCCGTCCTTGCACAAAGATTCAAAGACCAGCACTCACCCCAAAAAGGTCCGAGCTGATCCCGAAATGTTCGTTTTTTTTTAGTTTCAAGTAAAAAAGAGAAACGAAGCAGGGGCCTACGATGGTGTCATGTCGTTTCAACACTAACATTATTTTGCTTAACGAGACAGATTTGTGGCAGCTGTTAACGTTTAATATGTGCTTTGCTTGCTGGCAAAAAAAGAAAAAAACAACGTAATCCAGCAACAGCAGCTCATCTTGCTACCAGCACAGAGCAGTGATTTGCTATCGCACGTAGGCTGGCACAATCTCGTAATGAGTTAATTGCGCGGCTTTCATATTTCTCTAATTCCTGCAGATAAATACACGGCTAGCTACTTTCCTTGTGTGTGCGCGTAAATATAAAAACATGCGTGTAGCCGTTAAGCGTGGCAAGCGCACTTGTTTCAAAGATGTCAAATAATTCTGCTTTCTCAAAGAGTTTGAGAAGGCAGAATTATAGTAATAATAGCAGTAGCAGTAATATTGCATGTGAAGCAAAAGAAAAAAAAAGAACGCGCATCGAAGACTTCCCGGATGTCAGTTTTTCTCAGCATTGGTAAACCTACCCAGGCAGCACGCCAACACAGGACTGATGTAGGCGTGAAGTCGGCCAAAGTCTGCAGCGACGTCGGGCCTAAGTCGGCAAATCGCGCTCGCGCTACTTTCACCCGCATCTGCCCGATGAAGGCCAGCCAGAATGGCTCCACTGTGGCGAAGCCACCATGGGTCGAACTTGGCCAGCCAGATTGGCCGAAATTTGGCCAGCCAGCGTGGGCGAAATTTGGCCAGCCAGAATGGGTCAAATTCGGCCAGCCAGAGTGGGTCGTATTGCGCTAGGTACGATTAGCCGATGTTGCGGGCATTCAGGCCTTTTTGGTGTGTTGTCGGCCCCGCCGACATCGGGAAACCCCTTGCGCGACCGTTAAGGCCACTATGGTGTTTCTAGTGTTTACCCCACGTGTGTCGCGCCGTTTGGATTGCAAAAATTTTTATTTTTGTGTTTTCACATTTTCGAAGGGCTATGAAGGAATTTTCGAAGGAACAACAGTAGTTTGTGTAAATGTGCCTCTCATGCATACGCGAAAGCTCTATTAACACAGTTATAAGTGGGGCTAAGTGGATCCCCTCTACCTTCTATTAGTGCGTTCTAAACAAAACAAAGAACAAAACAAGAGAGGTTTATAGGGAAAAGCACTATTTCATTTATTTTGTGAACTCTGCATTGATAATATGCTATTCTCGTGTTGCACCGTCGTAGTGGAAAAGCTTCGGCGAGGGTGGAACCTGCGGGAAAAGGCGTGAAAAGTTAGCAGAGCTGTGGAGCACATAAGCACTGTACTGTAATAGTATGCAACTTATGTGCGACTCATGAACAAACGCGGTAATTGAATAAATGTCAGAAACATCTCGTAATCGGGCACTACTTTAGAAAATAACAAAATAAAGTTCTCCTTTTAACTATATAATGAATCTATGTTGAATATTCAATCCCCAGATCTTGGCTTCGAGTAGCTTTTGATACCCAAGGGAAAAAGAAAAGAAGCATGACTAAAGGTTCTGTTGCAAAGCAATTTTAAAAGCGGTGCGTTAGTTGAAACAGGTGCATTTAGCATTATAATAAATTTCATATTTTTGGCATCCATCGGAAAGGAAAACATGTAGACATGAGCTAACACGACACACACCAAGGATGGGGTCTTTAGGCAAAAATGTCCTTAAATGATCGGTGCAAAGCGCAGTATGAGCGGAGGAGGAACATCTTTTCAAGGCTACCTTAAAAATGCCATCGCGTGCTGAACTGCCGCACGTGTCCAACACCAAGGAGCGCGTGTTGGGTATCACGTTGCCTTTAAAAATACGGGCAAGAAAAAACAATGTTAGGAGAACTGCAAGTCACCACACAATGGGTCTTTGTTACAAGCACAGGATTAACTATATGAAGTAAAATTGCTTTGGGACAACGTGCGTAGGCTCTTTATTCGAAAATATAGAGCATACGCTCCTCACGACACAAAAATATATAAAAGTGGAACGGGTGGATTAACATCGCAACAAAAAGTACCCGGCCCCATTCAGAAAACTGGCCAGCAACTTACCGAATTTCGGCATCCGCTGTGCACTTTTCAGCTGTGTGTCAGCAATCCAACTTCGGCGACGGCACTATAGTCTCACCAAAAGGCGCAGGCTTGTGTTCATATACAACCGATGTCACAGTTGTGATGCGCATTGTCTTAGGAGGTACACTGGCCAAGGAATCGCGCAATCAACTTGATGATCGATAAATGCGGTACATGCGCCGGACATGCGTAGAGACAGACTGCGTGCAGCCGTTGAAACTCGCTCGTACACCTTCCATGTCGGTAGCAATGCAGCCGCGACGAGAGAATGTAGCCGCGCGGAATGTTCCCCGAAAACTGCGCGGTCTCCCCGTCCGAAGGGCCACCAATGCCACCAAAAACAGGTTCAGAACAATATTCTTTGCAAACTGTAGGTGCGCACAAAGGACATGCATAGAGGGGGCCGTGACGAGGGTGGTCAGTTCGGGAAGGGACGCGCGTCCCCCCCTTCACACACTTTTTATTTTTAGTTGCTGCTAGTTTAGCATGTGCTAGGTTACTTCTAGGCAGAATATACGCGTTTATCTTTTCTTTTTGTTGTCGTTGTCGCAAAACGTGGAAGACAGCATTTCTGCGGGGCAAACATTTATGCACAATGGCGGGGACACCAGCCGGGAATGCATTTGTTAAGTGCCACTTGGTGCAGCCTATGGAATATGCTGGTATGCATGTGTTCTCTTGCCAGCTACCTGTAGCACAGGATTTCGCAGAGGCTGAACCACCCACTCTAGCTAAAAAACGAGCGAAATGCTGCACTGCACGCAACAAGCGTAGCGAGGACGCGCGGCGCCGCCAGTGCGCTTGAATTTCCGCCATTTTCTGCAGCGCAGGAAAGACATGCACGTGCTGCCTTTCCGCACGACAAGAAATACTGCGGTGACTCTGTCTCTACGCGCCCTTCTTTTCCACTTATTGGTTATACATAAATTAGTTGTTAAATATCATAATACGCACATGTGTGCTGATATCATCGCCATAGTCTCATATGAACGTCAGTGATAAATCCGACGCACTGCACAGAGCACGCAGTCAAACTCGATATATTCTGCTCATCTAACTAGTACAACGTAACCGATGGCCGATGTGTAAAGGAATTCGAAAGGTACGGAAAGAACATATTGACGGTAGTTACACACAAAAAAAAAAGGAAAGAAGGAGGAATTATACACAACGCCGTGGGCATATTAAGGAATCATTGGCCTATTGTATCTGCGTGGTAGTAGAGAGCATGGAGGTGGAAAAGGGCGGTATGCGTTTACCCGACCCGTAGACAATTATTCTTTTCTGTTGCTGGGCTTATGCGAGCTGCGATACATGCGTTGGGCTGTACTGGAGCTCCTTTTTAAAGGAATGCGCTAGTATGACGAACGCACTGATGACATGTAGTGGAAGGGCACGTCAACAACAGCTTGACTTTGGCGCGTTGATTTATACTGTAACCATGCAACAACATATAAGAAACTAAGGGACAGAAGGGAGATCTTACTTTCAACATTTTTTTTCAGTGCATGCTTGCCGTTTTTATATACTATGAAATACGCAGATCGCCTGCACAAGAACACTGTGCGATCACATACACTCTAGTATAACTAACCAGAAAAGCTCTCTACATATCAATTATAGGTGTGTGCATTGGTTTGCCACCTTTGAGATGAAAAATGCTTGCCATATTATTGCTTTATTTTTCGTTTTTCGCCTTTTTTGCAAATGTCGTGGGCTTGACAAGAGCACTTCATTTGAATTTGGAATGCAAAGGGATCTGTGTATTTCATGGTCCTCTGAATATAGTTAGCACTAGATCTGTTTTGTCCCCTCGCTGTCGCGCTGCTAGCTCCATATACCGTTCCTTTGCATAGGTTGCTAAATGTCAGTATATAGTGTAACGCCGGTTGCGAGAGTTTATCCCCGCTTCAGCACACCAGAAAGTCTGCGCTATAGATCTTTTTTGTCTTCTCGCTGTTTCGCTGTAAGCTCCGTAGGCCCTTTCCTTGCATAGGTTGCTAAATGTCTCTAGTAAAGCGCCGCTTCCGACTGTTTATCTTTGCTTAGCATATCAGTGGTGGTTATCGATGTAAGCACGAGCTAGTTCGATTTCAGTGAATTTTAATTTTCTGACATGCACTTTCAGATAATTTTCCACCATGCTTGCCGATCCTTCTGGCTAATGTTCCCTGTTGCGCCAGCGTATTTCACTAAGTTCCTGCAAAACAGCCTATACATGTATATATCAATAGTTTCTCTATATGCATGCCCTTTGTACACCATGTTTATAAAAAACAAAGCGCGTGAACAGAATATTATATGCTGTTCAAAACGCACGTGCGCTATGTTCCGGCACTGAAACGCGTATACATGAATATATGAAGCCCAACATCCGATTCTTACGTCGAATGTCTCAAGTGAATTCGGTCACGCTTGTCTCGATCGGATCTCAATTATTATATACAGCAGGCTTCCAAAGAGGCCCGGCCGATATCAACCATGAAAGGCTGGGCGTAGTCGACGTTGCCTCCCGGACGGCAGAAATGACTCAATGTTTCCTGTGAAATAATCTTTCTAGGCAAATATCGCGCCAAATTCGCCATTCCTGAGGCGATGCTGTTGAGCGGCAAAATCGGCGCCACATTTGCCAGAGAAAGTTATCGGCTCAGCCGACGGGGGCTCTAAGTGGCATACTTGGCACAGTGTTGCCGATAAATGGCGTCGGCGAGCCCATATTGTCTGTAGAAAGGCAAAATCGGCGCCATAGGTGCCGTAGAAAGCCATCGCCTCAGCCGATGTCGGCAGTAACGCGGCATATGCGGCCCCATGTTGCCGATTACAGTCGACGGCCTGCCGATATCGGCGGGGCAGCGGCTTTAGTAGCCCGACGTTGCCAATCATTGACGGCGACTTAGCCGATACTGGCTCGCTGTCGGCAACATTAGGCCGTGGATGGACCGAACTTTGCCGCCATAAAACCAATATCGGCCCTACGTTGCGTGCTGCCTGGGTAAGGTCCTTCAAAACGACCTTCCAAACCATGCCGAAAGGCACGCCACGCTGGCACCTGCTGCGTGCACGAAACTCCTGAACCAGCCCTACTAGTTTGCAAGGAGGAGCAAGTCCGGCAGTCTCCCCCCTCCGATGGGGCTCTTAGAATATCCATTGTGCCAAAGGTGTCAGTCCACTGTTGGCGCACAGCGAGGAAAGGGGTGTTGAGAGAGGTAGAACTGCGCGCACGTGCTGTGTCACCGGTCTGGCAGTTTTGCGTCGACATGCTGAATGCGCCGTGTGTCGGAGATGCCAGCCCAAGTCGTTGAGTTTTACATGTGTGAGCACCTGGATATGGGTGGGCCAAAAATATGTGGTGTTGCCGAAAGGCGAAGCTATTAGGATGTGCTTTAGGCAAGAAAACGGACACGCGGCACAAGCCCTCCACTGTTTTAGGCCAAGATCACCGCAACCTGCATACAGCAAGGACAAGGCCAAGTGGTAACTACTTCTGCGTCTCGGACTTTTGTTATATCTTCTGACCACTCATGAACTATTTCCAGTCTTGTATGTTCTGTTAGTGTGATGCGCTTGAATATTTTCTTTTGCTCACATATTTCTATTTGTTTTCGGTCGAAGAGGCTCACGTGGTAAGTTTTCGGGCATAATTCTTCCTATAATTATCTTCGTTGATATACCTTCAGCGGAGCAGTATGCACGCGTGTACATCAGAATGCTGATTTATAAGTGCGAAGCCTATCTGGCAGCACATATTGCTTGTGATACAGTGCCACGTGCCTGCGGTTGGTAGTAAATTACTACTGTAATGAATTTTCAAGTTAAATGACACTGTGGTTTTTGTTTTCTTTCTTACCAACTAATGAATTTTCTTATAGTTGAAATACTCGTGAAGAAATCATACTTCTATGCGAATGTCTTTATGAGGCTAAAGCAGATCTGCTTATTTTAATCAAATATTTATCTAGCCACCTCGTGCTAAGTAGAGGCTGCTTTACGTTGCCTATTTTAAAGTTTACTACCAAATGCGCTTGTCTATTGTCTTACTGCTGTGTACCAATGAATGGTAATAAATGATTTATTTTGCTACATCTTCTTATGTATTTTGCTTACGCTTGGTTGTACAACTCTTCACGCATATCGACACAAGATGTCACGGGGTAACATGTGTTGGTAGCCCATTCTGAGATTGTGAACAGTGTGTGCATGAACATGCCTCATAGATATATTAACCAGTTGTTAAAAGGGTATACTGAGAAAAATGTTAGATCATCCACGGAAAGCTACAAAGATAATCTTTTGGCAGTATGTTCCTAGGGCGTCAAAAGGAAAATGTTCATAGGGCACTGGTAGAAAGTAAGCAGACAGCCTACGAACACGTGTTTATGTACTGTTGGTGGCCAATTGTTTCCAGAATGCCAAAAAGCAGTCAGTAAAGAAGTACACAGACCTTTGGTAGACGTCCTGTTTTTTGTTGGTAGGTTCTAGTAACAATTGTCTGTAGACAGCCAAGTTAATGAGAGAGAGAGAGAGAAATAAACTTTATTGCTGAGCAGACGACGATGGTCGCCCTCAGGTGGGCGGCGTCCTCAGTCCAGGATGCCGTGGTCCCTTGCTGCCCGTCTCGCTCTGTCCACCAGGCGTAGCTGGTCTTCAGGGCTTGACTTGGTCAGCTGGTCCTCCCACTGCTCTGGAGTCAGCGGTTGAGGGATCGGAGGCAGTGTTGAATTACCCGCACACTCCCATACCATATGGTAGAGAGTGCACGGCGCTGAGCATTTCTTGCACGCATACTCGTAGGTAGTGGGGTGGATAGCGTGCAACAGTATTCCGTGCGGAAACGTGTTTGTCTGTAGTTGTCGCCATGCAACGGCGTCCTCCCTCGTCAATTTGAAGTGCGGTTTCTAGAAATTTTTGTAAGGGTCGTTCTTGTGCTAATTCCTGTTTATAGCTCTGCCTTTATTATAGCTCAATTTGGGCAAACCTTTTCTAACCGAACCAGAATCATCATCATCCAGTTCTGTTTTTTTCTGAAAGTGTAAATAAACGCAGAACATTATGAGTCATTGCGCCCATTTGCTCGACGTAGGTTCATGTGCATGGTGTCGCCAACACGGCATGGGACAGATTTCTTAGCGAACTTCGGCGACTTTGAGGATATCTATCTATCTATCTATCTATCTATCTATCTATCTATCTATCTATCTATCTATCTATCTATCTATCTATCTATCTATCTATCTATCTATCTATCTACGACTTTGTGCTCTCCTGACCGTTTCGTTAATGGGATGTATACGAAAATTCGTATGCCACAGCATGAATGCATTATAAGTGACAGGTCATAACATGAAAATCATAATATCATGTGTTGAGCGGCACGATATACATGCCACGGTCTTGGTGCCACAGCATGAATGCATTATAAGTGACAGGTCATAACATGAAAATCATAATATCATGTGTTGAGCGGCACGATATACATGCCACGGTCTTGGTGCTCTCCTGGCCGTTTCATTAATGGGATGTATGCGAAAATCGGTATGGCAAAACATGACTGCTTGACGAACGTATATGACAGGTCATAATATCAAAAGCATGATATGCATGTCACGAGCGGCATGATTTACATGCCACGGTATTGGTGCTCTCCTGGCTGTTTCGTTAATGGGGTGTATACGAAAATTGGTATGGCACAACATGACTGCATGGCCAACGTAAATGACAGGTCATAACATGAAAATAATGATATGCATGTCGGGAGCGGCATGATTTACGTGCCATGGTCTTGGTGGTTTAGCGGCAGTTTCGTTAACTTGATATATACCAAAATTGGTATGGCGAGACAACAACGCCAGACAATCGTGGATGACATGTTCTAAGAACATGAAAATCGCGACATGCATGTCATGAGCGGAGTGATTTACATGCCACGCGTTTCGTTAATCGCATGTATACCAAAATCGCCATGGCACAGCACGAGTGCATGACGAACGTAAATGACAGGTCATAACATTGCCACCATGATATGCGTGTCATGGGCAGCATGGTTTACATGCCACAGCATTGGTGCTTTTGCGGCCGTTTCGTTAAATTCATATGTACCAAAATCGGTATATCGAGACAACAGTGGACATCCATTTTACATTCCTGATGCGTGCTTCGCATTTCCTTGATTCCCATTGCACGTGGGATCTGCCTTTTTTTTGTTTTGTTGTTCAGTATGCCAAGATATACCGCATCATAAAAGTGATGCGTAGAACAATGAAGTAAGCACAGCGTTTGTACCGGCAGAACCCATCCCCGCAAGCAACACACGACGTCAGAGCCCAGCGTTCGCTTGCCGATGTGCTTAAAGGGCTGGACACATGGTCCGATTTTGCATGCGATCCGACGTCCGGCGATGCGATCCGGCAGTCGTACCGGGTGTACCGAGGGTGTTTTTGCAGCACCGGTTCCCCGCTCCGGTCGACCGGCGCGCGTCAAACCGCGCAGATTTGCTGGTTGCCGGACAGAAAAGTCGGATGGCAGCAGCCAATGGCAGCGCGGGAGACGCGTGACGTCGCGCTGCTGGCCGCCCATTGGTTCAATGCTTCTTAGGTAGTGTTATAAGCAACGCCCAATTCCAAAGCAGCGGAGAGATCGAAAGCACCCAAGGCAAGGGTTATCTCACCGAAGAGGTTCGTTTCGTTCACAACGACCTTCCGAGAAAACTAATCGCATGTGTTAGCGCACGACATATGAGTGCAAATGTTAATCGTGTAGGTAAAAATGAGCTCCTTGTGACGAGCTCGCGGTTGACAGCGAACGTACACTACTCCGAGGGTCGGCAGCTAGGCCTACCCTCGTTGGTAGTCGTCACTGACGGTGGGTTGTTGTGATGTGCTACTTCCTCGCGAAGGCATCGGCAGTGTTTTTTCTGTGTTGTATGACCAAGCAAGGCTGTACAAAAATGTTTATTTTCTGCTTACTGACGAGGATACGATGTCTTACGAGCGTGTACGCAGACGCGCTTCGTGAGGGCGGAGCTTACGCGCTGATCACTCGTCTTGACTCGCCGAGGCATTTGCCGGTGTCGATGGAATCGCGTCAAAAATATTGCTTATGATTTGTCTGTGACACGAAATTAATTCTCACTGAGTAATGTTACACCTAAAGTGAACCAGTCTGCAAAGCAGCGCCCATTTCCAAACCACTCGAGAGATCGGAAGCGGCCGCGGCGCGAACGTAAACGAACATCGGCAGGGGCTGTTTCACCGAAGCGGCTCGCTTCGTTTTTCCATTGCGCTTCGCATCTATTTCGAGAAAACTAATCGTATGCGATGACATACGACGTATGAGTACAAATGTTAATTGTGTATGCAAAAATGAGCGCTTCGTGGCGAGCTGGCGGTTGATTGCGAACGACGACGGCTACGTCGTCGGCAGCTAGGCCTACCCTCGGAGTCGTCGCTGACGGTGGGCTGTCGTGTTGTGTTTGTTGCCCGCGAAGGCATAGTTTTATCGGCAGTGTTTTTCAGCGCTGTTACGCAACCAAATAAGGCAGGTACAAAGATTTATTTTGCACTTAGCGACAGGGATGCGATGTTTTACGAGCGTGTATGCCAACGCGCCCGGTGTGGGTGGAGCCTACTCGCTGATCGCTCGTCGCCCTGTGTGTGTTGAAGCGTCGGATGCCGGACGCCGGACCGTGCGACGTCGTACGTCGGATCGCGTGGAAGATCGGACCATGTGTCCAGCCCTTTAGGGTTGACGCTCTCGATGGCAGCGCCGCCGTACGCCGTGCAAATTCAGCTTCGGCTCGCTAAGAGATCGAAAAGCACGGCGCAACGCTACCTATTGAAGGTCATGCGAACGCCATCTTGTCTGTCCACCCAGCGTGCGCCGTGCGCGGCGTCTGCTCGACCTCGCGCGATCACGCTTGAATTTGCGCGACAGCGCTGAATGTTTTAACGCGATAGCGTTAGAGAGCTCGTTCCGCAGAAATACCGCCGTCGGTGTCGGTGCCTCCCAGCGTCTCGTGCGTGAGCGAAAAATCATCCGTCTCGTGCGTGAGCGAAAAATCGTCCGTCTCGTGCGTGAGCGAAAAATCATCCGTGAGCTAAAAATAACAGCTCCAGAAGTGCAGAACTATGTCCATCTAGCGGAAGACATATCAAGCAATGTCTCGACTACCATGGCCTTCGAGACGGTGCGCGCGCCCGCCATCTACGAGGTCATGCGAATACAGCAGAGCCTATAGTCGGGTACAATTTTAGAAGACAGGAGAGGCCCCGCCAAGATGACCCAAGCGCAGCAGCCAATTGCCCCCTCCGCGACTAAGGAAATAGTCCCTCTCAAAAAATTGTGACTGCTTCTAAAACTCCTATTTATGGGTATAAATATGATTTGTGTATCATGACGAGTGCTCTGTTAAAACTGTCATGATGAAAATGGTACAGCACATGCCGGATCGCGAGAGAAAAATAACTCCGTGGCATCTGCAACGATGTGCGTCGTCTGCTACGGAGCAAGATCGGCGGCCCCGGGCGAGTACGACGAGAAACGCAGGGGCACAGTACACAAACACACCAGCCGCTCACAGTAGTTGGCAAACCCTCCTCGTTGTAACTTCACTTAGGACGCTGTTTGTTTCCAGCGGTATGTCGCCGCGGGATCCTGTTTCCAGACGAAACGCAGCGCAGCGTCTCCGATGTTCTCTGCAATCTCCCTTCGCCGACTCACAGCTCAGAAAAAAACGCACGCGGCACAAATTGCGCATCGTAAGCTCACAATAATATTTCCAAGAGGTTGGTACAAAAGTGCTGTTAAGTACAACTAAAACCTCTACCATTACTATAGATACGTCGCGCGCGCGCGTGTGTGTGTGTATCTGTGTCTGTGCGTGTGTGTGTGTGTAACAACACACATTAATAAGTATGCACTGAGTGGATGAAGGGCACACTAGGAGCCAGATTTCGCTATCGCGTTCAACTCTTAAAGGCGAAGCTTAAGGGTACCCCAAATTTTTCGGTTGCCAGAAAAGCACGTAAAATAACGGAAAAAAGTTTTCGCTTCCGCGGGCAAAGCTAAATGCCAAACGTAGAGATTTGTAGCTCCAGCGTATCAGACTGCTATGCCGCACTCACGCCGAGGCAACCGCAGAGACCAAATGTGGGGACGATGGCCGCGGAAGGCGGTTCGCGCGAAACCGAGCGCGTGCTCTCCGGGCGAAGGCAATTTAGGAGGTTTAAAAAAATGCGGGAGTGGCAACGCCTGCTGAACCTCACCGCGACGGGTGAAGCCGGCGTTTGCCTAAATGGTTCAGCCCTAAAAGCTTGGCAGAGTGTCCAGAAACCAGTAGCATTTCAAGCGTCCTTGATCTGCTAAAGTAAACTCTAGACTACACTCTAAAAACAGAGTACTGGGCACTCACTTTGGGGGAGTACTTTCCTGCCCCAAATTTAACTCCCTTTTTCAGAGTAGATCAACCCCATTTTATGCAGAGTACAAGAACTCTCCTGAGGCATGACCTTAGCACTCCACCTGACGGGGTGCCGGTACCTCGCCGAAACAGAGTAGCAGGACGCCTCCGAAGGGGATCCTAACACTCTTTTGAAGAGAGCTGTACTACCCCACCAAATGGTGTGCTAGTACTCCCAGAGGGAGTAGCAGAGACAAAAAGGAAAAAAAAGCAAACACTGCGTTTTTCGACCATGCTACAATCAGCAGGCATTTAATTAGATCAGACTGAACATAGACATGCAAATTGACATGACAAAGCGCACATACACGCGAACCACACAACCATACCAAAGCACACAACCCACAACACACTCTTTTTTTTTTCTTTAATACCCACAGCACACTCTAGATGCACGGTCTTGCACTGGTCAGGTATATATAACCCTTATACTTGACCTGCTATGTAGCGCCAGTCGTAAAATAGTGTTCTGCGTAATTAAGCAAAAAGTATGCAGAGAACAGGTGTGTATTTACGGTGGGCTCGTACGTAGCCCTTCGCCGCACAGATCTGTTAATCTAAACGCGTGGAATATACAGCGTCTTTTACATTAACGTATTCCAAACATCAGCTCGCATTCTGTTTTACATGCCGAAAGGGCATTCGCACTGCTGGTTCGCGAATATGTAAAATGCACGTCAGCAAGCACGTACGAACACAATAGCGGCTGTTTTTCATCAACGCCAGCGAAAAAAAGCACCATCCGGGTGCCCGCTTCATTCCGACGGCGTCCCCTTTCGAGTCCGTCGAGCACGTCTGTACGGCGGACCGCTGGCGATCACAAAATACGTACCTCTCGTTCCTCGTTATTCTGCTCAGAAATGAAGTATAGGTCTCTGCCATCAGGAGCGTCTACGGTACTACGATGTACTTACCAGACTTGCGAACGGGACGGATCGCAGTCGCGGTACTTTCACCGCCTACGCGCTCATGGCCGTCATACGGCTCGATGCCGAAGGCGTAGCGAAGCCTTTTTCTCGAGTATAAATTATATCCAGTGAGCCTTCGGAAGCCAGCCGTCGACGATCATAACAGCTTACTGTGTCGCTGAAAATGCATTCCTTTCTTTTCACACATGTAAGCGAAGAATCTCGGCCGTTCGATCGGGGAAAAACACAGGTAGGGCAGCGCGCTTTGACTCCAGTCGATTGAGGTTCGTAGTTGAAGGAGGCACCGTTCGTTAAACGTACACTGCACGCGTTTGTACGTGAATGCTTGTACGCTTGTACGTGGAAGTCGTAGGAAGGTCGCTGATAGTTGCATCGAAAAGCGCTTCACATAAGGCTGTCTTCTTCAGTCGTCCGCTCCTATCCCAGCCGCTATGTTTGTAGCTGCGAATGCGAGCATCATATGTGTGGAGGAGGAGTGAAATTGCGTTTCACTCTCTTATGCCGCAAGAGTACACGGTCATTTCACTCTCTCAAATGAAGGTAGATTGCAAAGGCCACATCACTCTCTCGTTTCTTGATGAGAGAGCAATAAATTTCACTCCATCGGCCGTTTTGCTAGAGCAGAACGAAGCCCTCAAGAGTAGCTCGGCCGTTTCTCTCCTGCGACACCGGCTGCATTCTTTAGAGTGCAACTGTAATGTAAAAGCCCGTTGTTTCGGATCAATAAAGTACCATTGACCGAGTATCAATGACACGATACTGCACACAAATTTTCGCGATGGTCAAGTCTCACCCCAGCACCCGTAGCACAAAGAGGCACATCAAGCAGTGTCTGTTCAGCACAGCTGACAGGTTTAAAGTGGTTAAGAAGCCTGAGGAACGGGACACCTAGTTAAACCGATGCAAACGCGGTGTGCACCCCCCGTCCTTATCATCGCCTCATGGTGCCCTTTAGCGGTAGATGGAATATATTTTTTATTTTTGTGCTATTTGGATGCTGTTAATCAATGCCCCGAGTAAAATAGCGGCCGCCGGCTTCACATTTAGTACAAAATCTCCACTCCAGAATTTTTTAATTTTAAAGCCCTTTGGGCGAACCTGACCCTCCTAGGCGTACTTACCGCCCTACTAGCCGCCACGCACGGGGCTGACGCAGTATGTCAGTTCGCCCCGTGCAGCGGAGCGGCTGCGTAGTTTCGCTAGGCGTTTTAGTTTCGCGCAGGCAGCTTCTCCGTGGACACACTAAGGGCGCTGCCGCGGCGGCTAGGAGAGGAGGCTGAGGCGAAGCGGCCAGCGTTGAGCGCCTTAAGGCTGTTTCACATGCTGCGATTGCAGCGACGAAAATCGTTCCAATCGCTCTGTTCGCTCCCGTCGCTTAATGGCGGTTTCGTTTCAGATGACTTGCGATTGCAGCGACTGTTTTTCCCGCGACAGTAGCGACCGGCTATCTTCAAATGTATTTAAATAACCGTGCGTTAGAATATTATTAACTTTTGTTTTACAGGATTGAAGAACATACATGTATTGTAATTTAAAAACGGCTGCAAGTGGGTAAATTATTTTGGTGTGCGCAACAGCGGCTCCCGCACATCAGTAATGACGTGAAAATAGCGGTGGCAGCGGCGCAGCAGCTGCTTCGGCTGCTTCGCGTCGTGAAGAAAAAAAAAACTTTGCGCCGTGGATGTAGCCGCGTAGGAAGGGTCCGCGTATTCTTCTTCGAAATCGTCGTGCACGCGAAGCATGATCCTCTGTGTTCAGCATCAAGTTGTTAACGAATGGTTCGTGTATCTTGCTCGCAAGTGCCTACTACACTGTAGTGCTTCCGAACCGGACGACGCCGGCATCTGACCAAAGCCCACATTTATGGATCTGCAAATGATGTATATGTGTGTGTCTGTGCACGGAATACGGTTAGTTGGTGTTGTGACCGAACGCGGCAACACGCATGTAACCGAAAACTCGCATCTTGAAGGCCGCGAAAAATGACGCCTCTGTGTGTGTGTGCGCGTGCGTGCGCGTGTGTGCTTGCATGATGTTGAATAGTTTGTTTTGTGAACATCGATATCACGGATCGTCCGTCGTGGAATCTGTGGTGTGGATGTGTAACAACTAGCATCACAAGTTTATAAGGAGCTGCAGCTGCAGTCACCTGTGTTGAAGCCTGTATGTTGCGTCACTACATTGTGAAGACACGGATGTCGTTTAGTTTCCTAATGCTAGTAGATTACTGGGAGTCTGTCCAAAGAAGCAAAATACGTTGCACTCCCCACGCCGTGCACGAAATGTATTTTTGATATATAGTCTTATAACAAGTTAGTAGCGTAGTCATGCACTTAGAGCTGTAGTAGACTGTTCCCCTGCTATGCCTCTTTTCTGCTAGAATCGAATTGTTTGCAAAACAGAAAAACAGCCAATAAGGGCCTGAATTAAGTACTATCTCCAAACAGCCTATATATTTAGATACGTGGTTTTACTGCAATAAAAGGATTCTGTCGACAAGCAGAAATATTAACAGGGCTCACTGTGTTTCTGTGACATGCATTCATTGTCTAATGGTTCAGAAACTGCTCTCCATCATGTTCCATCTCGGGAGTCTCTCGAAGTTTAGAATGTTTTCTTGCCGTAGCATTTCGTCAATCAAATGCGCTTGTTGGAATTGAGAAGCATTTGTGTGATGGTCACCGCTATAGAGAAAACTGCTGTATTGGCCTTGAGGCACAGAGCATTTCTTCAGAAGGTGAAACAGTATTTGTTTGGGTGGCTCAGTGAAGCTCAGTGAAATCACGCTGTAGGGCATGGTGCCAACACACCCTCTGTTGTACGAGTCGGCTTGGCGCAGAGAGAGAAACACACACTTGATGTGCTTCTTGTGCGACCTTGGTGGCTGCAAATTATTTGTTATATAAACGAAAAAAGGTGTTGCATGTACAGCAATTACCTAATTATCTGCACAGTATGTTTTTTTGGGATGTAAAACTTATAATTATTCAATAACTCTGTATTGACTGGTTTGGTCATAACCAGAACTATTGGTACAGTGTCGTTCCTTGTCTTTCCACCACACATATGCCGTTGTTTGCTTATTGTTCGAGGCATTGGACTCATGGCAAAGGGAGGCGAGAGGATGCACCATCTCATTTTCCTCAAAGTGGCAAGCAGCGAGCATATTTCTGTCATTAACCACCAAAGTCTCTGTCTTTGCATGCTCTCCACACTTCACGCCAGGTCCAATTGGCTCATTTCGTTTCTCTTTTTGAGAACAGGAGACAGGTAGCTGAGACAGTGCAAAAATAGTGACAGCATGGCATCTAGTAACAAAACAGGCCGCTTAGGTTTGTCAAGAGAGATGTCACCACCAAGATCACCTTCATTGCGTCTCCATTTCACTGTTTGAGAAATGCTTCTAGCAAACGTAGTTATGGGGCATGAGCTCTCGACCTTTCCTTAGTATTGTACAAGTCCATGCCTCCACTTTCATCAAGCCACTGAGAACGTCGAAAGTAATCGGCTTCACTTTGCTAGATGCACTACTGTTGTAGTTTGGTGCAACACATTTCTGTCCCATCCTAAGATGGCACTGGTGGAAACCCCAGAGAGCGCAAGCCTTTGTTGCAACACGAAAAGTGCACTTAAAAGTCTGAGAAGCCGTGAGAGTTGTAAAGTCAGCAGATCACAAAGAATATGCAGCATCCTGCATGCCTTTTCTTCCCAAGGCCATTTACCCACACCTGTTCACAACATGCAAACGAGGGACTTACAGCGGCAGGTACCACCTGCACTGGAGTCGCTACATGCAGCTCATTACAAGTGCTGTATGGAACATATTGAAGTGATTATTTATTACAAACTACAGCCAAAATGCCCGCAGGGTTTACTTATTGATGCTGCAGACAGAAAACTGAGAATATTTGCAATATATGAGACGGTATCGCAGTTTTTATGCATTGCACCCATAGGATGACATGTAAAAGATGACCACTTGCCGGAAGTTTCATCTGTCGTGATGCAAAGAAAATTCAATTTCCTCCTTGCCAAGCCATTTCATGAATGGGCCATGGCGCGCGCTGCCACAGCCTAGCAGATTCCTCTCCTCAAATACTGCCTTCTCCATGCCTCGAGGACATACCATGTCTCCACCTACATTGTCACTTTGCTCGTAGGATGCCAGGTTTTCTTGTCTGCTGCAACCAAGCTGCTCTGTGCGACTGGCAAGTGCTGAAATTGTTCCTGTGCATCTTGCACATTTCAGCCACTTTGTCTAGAGAACACACCTTTGAGAGCTTGTTAGGGGCACAAAAACAACATTCACATTGAATTTTGATGCTTCTTTTTTGGTGTTGCATAACAACCTTTGCGGGTAAGCAATCGCCTGCACTCTCTTGATGCCTTTTCCATTTCTTTGTCCTGGCAAAGGCTTTACTGCCTGAAGTAACTTGCATAGAGAAGTAATCACCAATGGTGACTATCATGAATCTGATAGGTGCGCATTTTCAGAGGAAAAACTCCACTGCACAATGTCAACAGGATTTCTTTAATGGGCCACTGGGACAAGTTAGGGCAGCATTGTAAGAACACTCTCAGGCCTTTGCAAAGAACACAGCACATTGACAGTGTAAGCTTTCCTGCATGTGCTCTTATTATTCTCTTTAGGTCTTCTTTCATTCCTGCTTCTCCTCCCCCCTCTTGTTCATCCTCTTCCATTGTCTTCTTTTTCAAATTCCTTCACATTTGTCATCTGCATCCTCTCCTTCCTTGCCGTCGTCATCTCCTTGCTCTTCTGTGTTTTCTCCCCCGGCCCCCAATTCTCCTCGTCTTTGTCGATAGAGCCATAGCTGACGACTGACAACATATAAGGCCCAGAGTCGGGGGTGGGTGCTACTACTCCTGTTGGGCTGGGTTCAAATGTGCACAGGCATGCAGAGAGGGAGATAAACATTACTGAAAGATTGCTAGTTTTCCTTCAGGTGAGTTGGGGTATGGACTTTTTCTCATTATGAGCGATAGCGGTTTCGGACAGCTGCTTCAGGCACCATTGTTACCAATCTTGAGCATTGTAACAAGCCCATACCGGTTTACGCTGTATTGTTATACCAGGTGCTTAGAAATTTCCAAGGGAATGTGAAAGGCAAATGCCAAGTTCCATTGATCTGTTTCTTGGGCTGCTGCTGCTGTTTCACACATAGCTGCTTTGTTACAGCAGCAGTGGTGACAAATGGCATTTTGAGTTGCTTAAGGTTCTTCTGCAGCGTTGTGCCTTCTCGGTCTTCCTCGCAACTAGAGCCTTGTGCACCTTCACCTACAATGATGTGGCATGAGATTTTGCAGCGAGACACAGTCAACTTTGTTGTAATACGAAGGCAACAAAGCTGACTGCACCAGCAAGATATACTTAATCAGCTTTACAGTGAAGCGAGAGATGCACTCCACCTATTCGATGCTCGCCTACACTCTGGTTTTTTGTACTGCGCAACACAGCCTTGAAACATAGTAATATAAGGTTTTTGCCTTAATATAGCGTGAGCTTACTTTCTGTTTTTGCAAACTGGCACAGCCACCATGGCAAGTGACAGATTAAAACAATATATAAAAATGGCAAGTTGTAAAAAAGAATCATTGTATGTTTTGTTGCCTGTACAAATTGTCAGTTATCAGCTATACATCAGTTATGTTATATGCACCAGAGACGAGATTGCTTGATTGCTGCATGATATGAGGTTGGAAAGGGACCGCGCATGCTTGCTGTTTGTATATATTCTTGGGTTAGCGCCTTGAATAAAGTAGCTGGAAGTGCCACTCTTCCTGTTGTTCTCTTCTTGTTTTATATCAACTAGGCCAACAGTCTTGTGAAAGACAAGTGCGACAGTTGAGGCATCACTGCTAAACTGTTGTTTGCAACTCCATAAGAACAAGCAGTGCAAGACCCTTCTGTGTGACATAATATTTGCATTCAAATGTTATAAATATCGCAATCTTTTCCTATACTTTAATAAGCTGGTAATTAGGCCTTGTAATGTCTTCAGTAAAGATGCAACACTTAAAGAGTCCCTCGACTAACATGCACATTTAGTGCACAGATTTTTTAACACGCTTGTTTAAGATGTATATTTTTTTCCCAGGCATGGCTGCAAAACAGCATGCACTGCCGAGACACACCATTTCTGCCATGTATCCCTAGTTCATTGTGCCGTACTTTAGTTGGGTCATGTTTACGCATTAATGCACACTTGCTTTTCCTTTATGAATTTTAATAGAGAGATTCATGTACATGTGTTGTTCTCACAATTTCTTTCCTGGTTGGACCTTTATTTGTTTGCAGTACGTATTACATAAAATTAAACTACATAATGTGCAAACGTACACACTTCATTTGCAGAAATCAGTTTTATAATGCCATGACAAAGTTACATGGTGTTTTAATTTCATCACAAGATATGTTCGAAAAATGCATAATTCTATTAACTTATGCACTTGTAAAAGCAGGATTTATGTAATAATGAAACCATTCTCAGATATGTCGGCAAGCTGTTTCTATTTAGTTTGGCATGGCTTCACACCTAAATATGCACGTTCACACCTGAATGGCTATTGAAGTGCAACACTGGTCCATACCCAAGAGGAAACTATAACCTACAGAAAAAGGATGCAACAAGGCAACTTCCCTGCATGATTTTGATTAGCTGTGATCTTTCACATTTTCTTCTATATAAGAACTGTATAAGAACGTTGCAGGCTGCTTGCCCGATTTTCTTTTTTTTTGTGTTTTTAAGTGATGTGCTATAATGAACATCATAAACAAGACAAAACAAGTACACTGCAAGCATTTACGTGCACAAGTAATCTTCTTTGAAGTGTTGTTACATGCCATGAAGGTTTTACAATTAATTATAACTATATAAAGTGAGAACCGGTGCAGGAAATATACAAATCCTATAAATATATGCGTATAAATATATGTGAAGGAAAAAAATGTTGTCCACGAGATAAGAAAAGAAGAAAAAGCTGCTATTAATAATACTTGTTGCGCATCAACGCTTTGAAAGTAAATCAACGACGCTGCTAGCATTCCTGATATGGTACGTTATAAAAGCACACATTAATACACCAAAAATTATCTAAATTTAGTTACTGGTCGCATAGTCAGTCCAACAATGACGTGCCCGATTTACGGCGTCGGTGTAAGGCGAAGTATTTCTGGTTAATTAGCGCGCCCCGTATCCATGAAAACTGCATGCATTAACAGTTCAGAAAGTTCCGGCGACATACAAAGGTCTCGGCTTCTTGACAAAGCACCTTAATTGTAAGTTCGTGTCGCGCCGCTAGAATGTGAGTTCGATTTCCGGCCACGGCGGCCTCATTTCGATGCGGAAGAAAAGCAAGAGCATTCGCCGAATTGGCGCACAAAAAAGCAGCCCGCCATCGGATGCCTCGCGACCACGTCGTGCTCAATCATTATTATCGCAGGCTCATAGCATTTACAACGCGCAATGCGCGTGTGAGTGCACGCAAGTATGTGCTGTAATACCTTGGCTGTGCGGCAACAACAGGCAATCTCAAAGAGAGAGAGAGAGAGAAAAAAAAGAATGCTTGTGTATGCAAGGCAAGTCGCACACATTCGATAGCGTCGAGTCTCAACTCGAGTACATCAACCAGCGGGAATCTTTCTCCGCGCACGGAACAAAATGCGTTCGTGTGTTGTACTACGTCGAAGCGAAAGCTCGACATAGTACACAAGAAAGCTAAAACACCAACCCAGTGCTTCAATAAAAACATACAAGTGGAGGAATGCCGAAGTATGAGGTTTTATTTTTTTCCTTCTCGTGTCGCTATTAATAGTACTACGTACCAGATTCGGTAATCCACGGCTCCGATCGCTCCGATCATAAAACACACACTCCACCGCCATGACAGCGAAACAGCTCGGGGGCTGCTGCTCGGCGCAATTTCGACGGGAAATCGTTCGGATCGCTGCGATCAGAGCGACGAAATTCCAACTTTTTGGTCGCTCGTCGCAGACCGTTGCGACAAGAGCGATCGCGATTTTTTTTGAAAAGAATCGCGATCGCTCTAGTCGCCGAAGCAAAATCGCTGTGTTTCTGCGTCATGTGAAACGGCCTTTACGCGGCGGCGACGCGAGTTTGCACCGCCACGTGCCGCGGCGATACAGGCGGCTGCGGCCCGTGTGCAGTTGACCATAGTTTCTACAAAATACTACAGATGAATGCAGTGCTTGTGTCTGTAGGAGTTCGACACAAGGCGGTTCAGCCATTGTGAGGATGATGGATATTTCTTAGATTTGCCTGGTCTTCTGGGTTCAGAAAGGTTTACGATTAAAAAGTCAATCGTTTATGACAAAATATATCATTACAAACGGAGGAGCCTGCAGGAATGAAATATGTGCGCCGGTGCTTGTACCTTTCCCGCGGTTTCAAGAACACGAACGCTCAGATTATTGGCAATATAATGCGATAATGGCAATGTTGCCTCCTATAGTCACCAGATCTAGGAGCGTCCGTAGAGGTTAAGTGCCTGTGACGGGGTAGCGTCAAGTTTTCCCCCCAACGTGCAGGTTCTTTTACCTTTGACGTGTCCGAGGTGTCGTCTCAAGACAAAGAAGGACGAGGCCGTTTGCACACCCACATTGAATATACAAACTAAAAACACAGAATACAAGCACACACCGAAAGACACGTCCTGTATAGATCCTCAACTTAAAGACTTAACAGTATTGCACAGTACGGCTTAAGTTAAATGAAGTCCTAATTAAAAAGAATTGGCAGATCCCACGTGCAGTGGGAATCGAGGAAATGCGAAGCACACATCAGGAACGTAAAATAGATCTGCATCGTTGTCTCGCTATATCGATTTTGGTACACATGAAGTTAACGAAACGGCCGCAAGAGTACCAAGACTGTAGCATGTACACCATGCCGCTCATGACACGCTTGTCATGATTGTAATGTTATGACCTGTCATTTACGTTTGTCATGCAGTAGTGTAGTGCCATAGCAATTTTAGTATGCATCCCATTAACGAAACGCGTGGCATGTAAATCACGCCGCTCATGACATGCATGTCACGATTTTCATGTTCTTAGAACGTGTCACCCATGGTTGTCAAACATGGTTGCCTCGCCATACCAATTTCGGCATATATGAAGTTAACGAAACGGCCGCAATAGCACCAAGACCGTGGCATGTCAGTAATGCCGCTCATAACATGCATATCATGATTTTCATGTTACGACGAGTCATTTATGTTCGTCATGCAGTTTTTTTGTGACATACGTATTTTCGTATACATCCAATTAACGAAACGGCCAGGAGAGCAAGACCGTGGCATGTAAATCATGCCGCTCATGGCATGCATATTATGATTTTCGTAGTATGACCTGCCATTTATGTTCACTATGCAGTCATCTTGTGGCATACCAATTTTTGTATACATCCCATTAACGAAACGGCCACGAGGGCACGAAGACCGTCGCATGAAAATCATGCCGCTCATGACATGCATGTCATGATATTCATGTTATAACCTGCCATTTACGTTCATCATGCAGCCATGTTCTAGCATACCAATTTTCGTATACATCCCATTAACGAAACGGCGAGGAGGGCACCGAGACCGTGGCATGTAAATCATGCCAGTCATGACATGCATGTTGCGATTTTCATGGTATGACCTGACATATATGTTCGTCATGCAGTCATGTTCTGGCATACCAATTCTTGTATACATACCATTAACGAAACGGCCAGGAGAGCACAAAGTCGTACGCGGCTAGATAGATAGATACGCTCAAAGTCGCCGAAGTTCGCTAAGAAATGCTTCGCATTTAATATCCAGTTCCTAATTAAAGTCGAATCGCAAAGCGAAGATAAGAGATGGCACGAGCGCTCGTCTCACCAGCGTTCGTAGGGGGGCCTTGGCATGAATCGTGGCAGGTGCTGAAGAACGCCGACAGTCGGCGTCCACAAGCACGGGGGCCGATGGTAGCTTGGACAGCCTCTCCAGGCTGCAGGGAAGAAGGCGGTTCGCCGCGTTGAAGTTGCGTTCCGGCCGGACATCCACGCTTGAGCTCGCGCCCGAAGCTCGACAGCTCAAGCCTGTCCACGCCCACGGGAACGTCCTGCAATGGCAGCAGGTTGCGGAGACTCGGCCTTGATCAGATGGTTGCCCCCAGGTCTCGGAGGCCTCAGGCGGGCACCGTGGCTCGGGTCCGTAAACCGACAGCCCAGTAGCGTGGCCGGTCGTCTCCGCTGGTCTCTCTCTGGTCTCTCCCTGGTCTCTCCCTCTCACCAGTTCGCTTGGCGCTTTTTATCGCCCATCTGCATCGTGGGCGTTCACTATTGGAGTTCTTGTGCCTCCGTGTTGACTTCTGATTGCTCCGATCTATATTTGTGGCCTTCTCGGATTGGTGCCGCTTTTCTTCATTATTTTATTTTTCTTTAGTGCTCGTGCCAATGTAGTCTTCATCTTCGCCCATTCATTTTTTATTGCGCGCACTTTTAAATACTAGCACTTCACTCATCACAGTGCCAGATATAATCGTGTTCGAATCTAAAATGAGTATTTCTCCTCTTGCTAATGAAGGACTAACGTTTTCAAGCAGGGATACTGCGCCTTATAAATATAACAAACTGGCTATAAGTCGCTTTTCTAAGTGCAGAGTTAGTGCTCCACTGCCTTTTTACAGACTGTATGGGTCAGGCCGCTGCGCGACGCCGTAGCTGAAGCATATCGCCCATCGTTTGATGGTTAGTTCTACGTAAAAATGGTACGTTAAATCGTACAGGCGTGCCGTTAAAGGGTCACTGAAACGTGTTTTGACACTGCGTCACTGATTAGGCAACACAATTGTAAAAATCATCCACACCATAAAAACTTGGCAGATCCCACGTGCAGTGGGAATCAAGGAAATGCGAAGCACGCATCAGGAACGTAAAATGGATTTGCATTGTTGTCACGTTATACCAAGTTTGGTACATATGAAGTTAACGAAACGGCCGTAAGAGCACCATGACTGTGGCATGTTAACCATGCCGCTTATGCACGGATGTCATGATTCTAACGTTAGGACCTGTCATTTACGTTCGTCATGCAGTCGTGTTGTGCCGTAGCAATTTTGATATACATCCCATTAACGAAACTAGTGGCATGTAGATCATGCCGCTCATGACATGCATGTCACGATTTTCATGTTATGACCTGTCATGTATGATCGTCATGCAGTGATGTTGTGGCATACCAATTTTCGTATACATCCCACTAACGAAACGGCCAGGAGAGCAAAAAGACCTTCACATGTAAATCATGTCACTCATGACATGCATGTCGTGATTTTCGTGTTATGACCTGTCATTTATGATTGTCATGCAGTCATGTTGTGGCATGCTAATTTCCGTACACGTCCCATTAACAAAACGCGTGGCGTGTAAATCATGTCGCTCATGACATGCATTTCACGATTTTCATGTTATGACCTGTCATTCATGTTCGCCATGCCGTCATATTGTGGCATACCAATTTTTGCACACATCCCATTAACGAAACGGCCAGGAGAGCACCAAGACCGGGGCATGCAAATCATGCCAGTCATGACATGCATGTCATGCTTTTCATGTTATGGTCTGTATCTTATGTTGGTCATGCAGTCATGTTGTGGCATACCAATTTTCGTATACATCCCATTAACGAAACGACCAGGAGAGCACCAAGACCGTGACATGTAAATCATGCCGCTCGGGCATGCATTACATGCTTTTCATGTTATGACCTACCATTTATGTTCGTCAGGCAGTCATGTTGTGCCATACCAATTTTCGCATACATCCGATTAGCGAAACGGCCAGGAGAGCTCTAAGACCGTGGCATGTAAATCATGCCACTCATGACATGCATATCATGATTTTGATGTTATGACCTGCCATGTATGTTCGTCAGGCAGTCATGTTGCGCCATACCAGTTTTCGCATACATACCATTAGCGAAAGGGCCAGGAGAGCACCAAGACCGTGGCATGTAAATCATGGCGCTCATGACATGCCTCTCATGATTTTCATGTTATGACCTGTCATTTATGTTCGTCATGTAGTCATGTTGTGGCATATCAATTTTCGTAACATCCCATTAGCGAAACGGCCAGGAGAGCACAAAATCGTAGGCGGCTAGATAGATAGATAGATAGATAGATAGATAGATAGATAGATAGATAGATAGATAGATAGATAGATAGATACGCTCAATCTCGCCGAAGTTCGCTAACAAATGCTTCGCATTTAATAAAGCTAAGCACCACGCGCTGAGGCAGCTCTAGGCTTATTTCTGTCGCTTTCCTCCTTACCACTGCTGTTCCTCCTCAACTCGATCATCCGCCGAGGGCGCGCTAGCGACGACAGCGCTTCCCGCGTCAGCCGCTCTGCCAAGCCCTCCGTAGCAACATAGCGCCCCGATATCTTTACTGAGGTTGCCGGCATCGGCAGTGCTAAACTCTGAAATAGAGCGCCGGCGTCTCGTGTGTACGCCGCCAGATGCTGCGGCGATACCGTTGGCTGAAACAAAGGAGCACGTTGTAGGAGCACGTCGTTCGCAGTTAGGTTGGGAAAATTACGTGCACGTCATTGGTTAGGGGCCAATCAGCGGCCTCTCCATCCATCGTTCGATAGCGGGGGCGTTTGAAAACGCCTTTTGGCGAGCCGCTGCGATCTTTTGCGAGGCGCGCGTTCGAAACCTTATTGTAAATGACACACTTCACGCAGAGCGCTGAAATCTGTCCTCTAATGATACTAATGACTCGCTCTACCGGATCACCATGTTTGCAATAAATCGTCAAAACCGTTTCAGGGTCCCTTTAAATTCCATCTGTAACTGCGTCTCAGCCTTGAGCTTTCATTTTTTTAGCATGGTCTGCCTGCAGTCCAGTAGGCGTCCGCTTGGCACAATAGCTGTGCACCTGCATTGCGCATTTGGTCGACATCGAATTGATGACATAGCACAACTGAAATGCTGTAGTACAAGCAGAAGCACCGCTGTTGTGATGGAAAGAGAATTCGTGCGCTAGAAAATGCGCAAAAGAAGAAGATACAGATAATTGGCAGGTTCCCGCGATGATTTTTTGTCACTGTAGCAGACGGCATCTGCTAAGGCCTACATTATTATATAATTGGACAAAAGAAGCTCTACATTGTGTTATAAGGAAGCCAGAGACATATCGGCGTGTTGAAATAATTTCATAGTTAGTATTTGGCAAAAATGCGATAAAGGTAGCGGGCATTCTGATGTGTGCCGGAGATTATTTCAAAAATGAAACTATGACATTCACTTTCTCTGCTAATATAGAACATAACATCTAGGCGTCAACGCGAATACTCTTACGGAAAAATAAATCGTATTTAAACCAGTTCACTGTTACATCTTAGCGTCCCTATCCGATAAAATATAGACCTATTCCACCGGGCCTACGTCACGAAGATGCGGTGGCGCTGTCGTCGGGAGTTTTGGTTTCGCATGGTAGGCATCCGCCGGCGCGCCTACCGTAGCAGCCGCTGCGTTTTCGCTGGTGCGGGCGCTTGTCACCGCCGTGAAATGAAGAAAAAAAGTGTTCACCGATGACCTGCTCCGTGGGTTGGTTGCTCAGCAACGCACAAGATATGTGCGATAGGTTTTTATCGGTTTTCTGCTTATGTTTATCTTAAGGAAAGGAAGAACCTGTAATGCCTGCTGTTTGGCGCATCGGTTATGCGCCAAACATTTTCGTCACGACTAAGCATATGTGTAATTATTTAGCGTTAGTGCGGCTTCTTTCATTTGAGAGAAATAGCATTGTCACAAGTTTGTCAAGTTTCTTGGCATAAACAAAGCGCGGACACAGAGCGATGACGCTTACTGCAAAGCGCGCACGACGTTAACTTAGCTCGATGTGTAGAAGTAATCGCGGTCGCCGTGTATTATTGAAGTGCGGAAGCTATACATACGTCATACGAATTTCATTCACTCAAATGAAACAAATATATAAGAGCCTAATTCACGTAGCCGTGAGTGAAATGCCGATTACAGCTACGCTTTTGCAAATTGCTTACGGCTGCGATAGCATACACACGAGAAGTGTCGTTGGCAATGCTGTAGTGGTTATGATGCGCTTTAAATTTTTTTTTTTCGATTGTCAGACTGCTCGAATGAACTACACGCTTAAAATTTGCCGCGTCGTTACAGGACTTCACGCCTTCACGATCGGAACTGAGCGTATGGGCAGAGCCGTAAGTCGCCGTTATGCGCCTTAATTGCTGGCGGTTATTTGAGAGCGTTGTCCTTGGTACGTTATTGCTTTTTTGCGTGTGCGCTTTATCACAGCCGTATTTACATAGGTTATAGCGTCTCCAATATCGCATTCTTGGGTACCTATTCCGTTATATTTGTTTTTGCGCAAGGATTTCGTGTAGGGATCGGAGGCTTTAGGTCCGAAACAGTATTTTAGCTGAGGTACCTTCAAGTTGCATTCTAGTTACCGAATTAAAGCATACGCATGAAGCGACGCCGACATGATAGCTCGCGATCATTCGCATCATGTGGCAAGGTGCTTGTCCTTTCGATCAGTTTCTCACATCTTGTCATAGCTGGGCGTCGGAGCATTCTTTTCTACATTCACTGAGTGCTTCCTGCAGAGCTAACGCAACTTCATCTCACGCGGCTGCCCCTCGCAAACTGTTGTAAATCACGCCGTCGGCGCTCCGACGCCCCGTGCTCGGAGGCAGCTTTCGCACACGCTTCGCCGGCGGCGGTGGCGCGACCGTGCAGGGCCGCGGCAAGCGGTGGGCGGGGCCTCCGCGCCGCGACGTCGACACAAGCCCCGGTTATATCGCCGGTGCCTACCACTGTTTACTGTCTATACTGTTCTTTCATGACGAACTCCTTGATGGTAAAATTTTAAATCGCAGAGTTTTTGTGCAGATGCCCAGTTCTACTGCTTCACAAGTAACCGGACATTGCATGAATAATTGAAAACCTTTCACAACCACCTTGCTCGAGCAATAGAGCGCAATTAGTAAACGAGAAAGAGGTATGGTCCATTTTCACTCTTCGAGTCGGGACTCAGCAATTTGGTGACGTACACTACCGGTTAGTGACACCCTGTGGCTGTGAAAATAGAAATCGCCAGTGCGAAGACCGTTCCATCAAGCTTACATGAAAATATTCAAGCGCCATATATATATTTCTTAAGATGTCATTCAAAGAGTCGTAACGTAGCCGAAGGAGGATCCGGTGTCTGCTAAGCAATACTAATACATCCGCAGCACGCTCCTTCTTCTGCCTTTACTACTTCCCGAAACGCGTGTAACCCGGCATACGAACAGCAACGGTTGCCACAGACTTTCCTAGCAAAACACGTCTAATTTGTTGGTCTGACAACGCGTCGTTGAAGAGCGCTGCCCGATGTGCGTTCGCACAAGCGCGCATTGGTTATCGCGACACAGCTTGTGCGGCAGGCCGATGAACCGCGGCATTGCACAAACCAACGCGTCAGGAAACAACATCCGGGAAAGTGTTCTAACAGCGAGGAATATAAATGTGGTCCGCCCGCGGTGCCGCAGCGCTCGAGTGACCGTCACGATACCGCAGGTAAGTTCAGAAACGTCTTAGTATAGTTTCAGTGAAAACCCCCTATGGTGGCATGAGGAGAGTAGAGTTGCGCTGCTATGCGGAAGGTCGTCCCGGGTCGTCCTGGTATTCCAGGCACTCGCTCCATGTAAAAGGAGTCACAAATATTTCGGTATTTCCTACTACAGAAGACATGTACTCCTCCTCCTCATAAAATCGTGGTTTCAGTACCTGAAACTGGCCACCCTGGCCCATAGCCGGGGGGGTGAGGGGGTACGGGGGGAGGGAGGCAATGGGCTAGGGCCCCTCTAGAAATTTCGTACTGTTAACAACGCAGTGTAGTGCTAATAATATAAAATTTATGCCAATTATATTGTTGAACTTAAATCATATAATGTACCTACTGCAATTCTGACCGAGAATACATAATGAAAATACATGTTTTTTTCTCAAATATTCAAGGCATGGCTATGGCCAGTGCCCAACATACCGATTTGGGCGTTGCGTATTTTGGGTAACAACATACGATATTGCATGTTGAAGTGTGGTTCTCGACGACTGGTGTCTGTGGTGAAAATTGAACTTAAAATACCTGCTCTATACCGTTATTATTGCAGCGCCACCTGTGTAATTTTTCTGTATTACGCAATACTCTGCCTGTTATGGCATCTGCCTTCGAAAATCGTGCGTATGTAAGGCACACCTAAACTTCTCCAACTCCATCCCTCTTGCGTTCTTCACCAGATCCCACAACGCATCCTGCTGAAGACCATAAAATTCCCACTCTGGTTAATAGCACATTTAATTTACCACAGGGACGACGCTGTTTGCCATTTGAATCTTCCGCACCTCCAAGCCGCACGTGCTGCATTTCTTAATGTTCGCCGTCAGCTAGACGATCTTCGCTTCATGTGCGCCTGCCGGCACGAAATAACTGGAAGAGTTACGAGGCGTTGTCATGCACGTGGAAGCGAGTAGAGTTTCAAAATAAATACGCACAATGGTGGTGGCTCCTAAAAGCTGTTATCGCTCGGATGCATCCTTCGTCACAGACGATGTGCATACTATGTCTAGGCCCGGAGAGTGCATGTTGATAAGATAGACGGTTTCGTTTGCAACGTTAGTGCATGAAGGTATTCGTCATCTTTTGGAAATTTAACGCGAACTTTGTTCCCAAGTAAGCCATTACGTTGCATATCGTGAGGGGCACGCCGTTTTCCCCGCTTACGGACAGAATCTTGCTCACGGACTGCGCGATGCTGGATCTCCTTATTTCGTGTCTATAGGGATGCTTCACTCATATGACGTCATATGACCTGGCGACATCGCTCTACTGACGGCTGTCCTCAGACGTAAGTGCCCAATATCATGTGTACCTTCTGACGTCACAGTGTGGTGACGGCTTCTCTAGCATGTCACACAACCTAGCTAGGGCGCGCCCAACCAATGTTTCACTCGCCACCTTCCTCTGCCTATCCTTCTTCCAAGCAATAACGTGTTATATCTGTGACCCAGGTTGGAGGTGCCAGTTCCTGTGGCAATGGCAGCACGACTTTTGGCGCCCCTCCGTGCCCGGCGACACATCCTCATAAGTGCACAAGTATGTCAACTTCAATTGCTTCTCATCATAATCATCAATTCGGGCAAGATAGCGTTCGATCCCGTCTCGCTCGACGGAGCAAACATTCCCGTTATCAGAGAAGTGACAGAGGGGAAACCTCAACCGCTGCTGTTCATTTGATCGCTAACAGAATATCTAAAGAAAAACCTGTGGCATATGGCGCAACTCTTTTTGTCTAGTTGGCTTATTCGAACAGACGCACGTTTTCTTACAGTGAAAAATTGAAAAAAGGTTCAGTAATTGCCGATAAACCTCCCAACTACCTCACCTCGCACCCGCATTGCAACAGGCGAAGCAAAGCCAATCGCTTTACAAGGCATATGAACATTAATAGAATTTTGCCATCAGAAGCAGCTTTCAGGCACCTATGTAATATATGCAAGGATGCAGCACTCAACTGTTATCAGTATGTACAATATGAAATAAAGCTCTCTCTCTCTCTCTTAACTTCTGAGGGAACGGCGTGATTCATTTCAGCGTAGGAATTACAAACCCGTGCTTTAACCTTGTTTCATTGTGAGAAAGAGTGATAAGTCAGGGGACATGGCTTTCGGAGTCACTGGCTTGTTAAAGCCGTCACCACATGCGGTTGGCGCAAAATTTTTGAGGCGGTAGGACAATCATGAAGGTCATTCCCTGCCCTAGCAGACGCAGTGAGGGACTGAGGTGGGGTGATGAGAACCGAGCAAGTTAGTTTTCGACAGACATACATACAAAATAGGACGTTAGAATGTCCGCAAAGAGAACTGGCGTACATGCACTCAATATCGGCCACTGATTTCCACAATGACTCACTGGTAGTCAACAGCGCCCGCTTAATTACAACAGTATGACATTAACAATCCGACAGCATAGAAGACTAAGGTTCATGGTGATTTTGCAGACCAATGCTCCAAACCGAAAGAAAAGATGGGTAACGGATGAGTGGGCAGCGGTAGCGAGTCCCAACATTCTAAGTCGAGGTTTCCCCGTAAGCGCTGGCTGCTTGAGGTGATGACGACTGTAAAGCTTGGGTTTCCCGGGAGTCGTTGTCTGGTAGCATTTCCTCAGAAAGGTTCATCTATCATGGAATTATATATGGCAAACTTTTCCTTTCGTGAAATTTTATATGACTTGCTTGTTAGCATACGTTTGTTTATCACCTCCTCCGTCGACTACTAATAAAGATAAGGCAGGACATCCAGGCAATACTTAGCGACACTAACAACTCCTGGCAGACACACTACATCTTCTACGCAATAATGGATTACACCCGGAGACTACACTTATTAACAAGACTACTGTGTTTCGGTAGCTGTTCCTCTCCTTAGGCTTCTTGCCTGAGTAGATTGTGCTATATTGAGGATTCAGTCAGATTCGTGTCGTGCACTTTCCAGTAAATCCTAGGGTGGTGTTGGGACGTAAGGGCTCTATAAAATTTTACGCTATCAGGGCGACAGTTTCCTTACTAAACTACCATACGGCGACTGGCTGCAATTCGTTGATCCGCATACGCATCGTATTTTACTCGCTTTCTAACATTTATTATCGAAAGCTTCTTCGTTTTCGTATTGCTCGTACGTATTCAATAGAACTAATGGCCTATTCTGAGAGTAATCTAGATAACACATTGTAACGTTTTCCTGGATTACCATTAGAATTGTGTTAAGCGTAAAATAAAAAAAATTACAGCATATCCACGGAGTGAATGATGATGAGTGGGCGAAGCTCGGGATGTTCATCGTAGATCGTGCCGAGTTCCGGATTAATTTAGTTAACGCGCACGCTACGAATCCTCATGGTTCAACTATGCACAAGTGAATCTCCCACCGACACTTCATTGCAAGTCAAGATCCAGTGCCTATATATATATATATATATATATATATATATATATATATATATATATATATATATATATATATATATATATATATATATATATATATATATATGGGTTGCCAGTGAACGCTTCTCCAACGCGAGCAGTCGGTATTTCTCAATCAAGAAACTCGCTAGGAGACGCTGCCTGCGCCAACGTTGTCTCTCGCGGGTGAGAGCGCGTTCTCCTTCTTTGCGAGCTGGTACAGCGTTCCTCTCAGAAAGAGCGTTTCCATAGCCAACGCGCGCCTTTCGCTCTCTCTCTGTCTCTCTCTCTCACAAGACAGCAGAGGCACGCGCCGAGAGGCACGCGCCGAGGCGAACGCCGAGGGCGAGCGCGTGCTCCCAGCACGCGGGTTACGCCTGACGCGTGACAAGGTTAGACTAAGAGGAGTTCGCCCCTAAAAATGCCGCCCGCATCTTCCCACGGGGGGAACTCGAGTAAATGCCTCACAGAGTGGTGCGGGTATCGCGTGAATGTTGCGTAATTGGATATGGTTTCGGAATACTTAATTGTTATTTCGTCTTTATTATTCTTATTTATTGAATGCAGGAGAAGCGAAGGCAAGGAGTGTAATGTTAAAGTGTGTCTTAATTGCTTGGTGCCGTCGTTGTATTGGACGGCACCAAGGTGGGCGCTTGCGTCCACGAGCAGCGTCCGGAGCCACGTCTCGTTGACGACGTTTGCACGCCGCTTCTCGCTCACGTACCTGGGGTCTTAAAGCTCGCTGCTCCCGTTTCGCCGCTGCTTCTCGTGCACGAAGTTCGGAATCCGCAGCTCGGCGTTGCCGTTTCGCAGAAGCGCCGCGGTGCCCGAGAGTGATGGATTGAATTCCGAACAAGCGCTCCGCCGCTTATATACACACCGCCCGCTTTCGAGGGAGAGGAGTACGGGGGAGAGGTACGAACCCCCACTGCGCATGCTCGGCTTGCTGAACGCCCGCTTGGAGCGACAGCTTTGCGGGTGTCTTCCTGGGCCGGCACGAGACGAGCCGAGCATGCGCAGTGGGGGTGTTGACGGCGCCGCCGACGCCGAAGCGCGACATCGTGCGACAAAGAAATGCTCCGCATTTTAAACGTCGTCTTGGTAGAGAAGCAGCTGTTGGAAATCGCCAGAGGTGTATACAAGAAATGGGCGTGCAGTGCAAGCTAACTCTATCCTCCTTTCTTATTATGAAATTATTCATTAGGGGCGAAGCACCTTAGGGAACCGGGCTGTCGGCGTTTCTTGTCGTGTCCTGTCATCAGGGTAAAACAAATTGTGAGTAAATGGTCAAAAAACAAGTGTATAGTAGTAAACAGCGGTTCGAAGTAAACTAACATGATTCAAACTAACTTAAAATAAGGGAATGGTCAGGATTTAATTTCATTATTAACAGAAATTTCTCAAATTCGGTTGCGACAGTTGTGTAGGCCTATCCTGCAGGCAGTGCTGTCAGTGTGTGTAGGGTTGTCGTGGCAGAAGCGATTCTAACGAGTATATGCTAATGCACCCCGGCTGTCGGCGTCTAACGTCGTCGTCGTCACCACGGTAAAGCAAGCCCATTAGCAGCGACTGACCTCTCCTGTGCAAAACACCGGCGCATCACCGCATGCCACCTTTCCAGGTTCCATGTTTGTGGAGCTGTCATGACTCCTTGTGCTAATTAGACTATGCAATAATACTAATATGGTAGAGTGTGTGTCACGGATGAATGAAGTTTATTTTAGGCAAATGCAGAAAAGAAAGAAGAAAGTTACAATTTGCCTCGCCGTAATCACGTGATCTGTTACGTCACGTTACTTCTGTTTATATGCAACTGTAACCTGCCTGATTGTCATCTGCATGATTGCTGACCTGGATAGAGTGCGATGATACACACACACACACACACACACACACACACATATATATATATATATATATATATATAAAAGCAATGGAAGAACGGACGAACCCTTTCGGACGCTTTCGAAAAACAAGTTGCATATGCGTTTAAATTGATGCGATTGACGGTACGGGATGCCCGTATTACAGTGCCGCGCATCACTGCCGTGAAAATGGAAGTATTGATTAGTATCCGTTGGTTTCCCATAAAGGTTGCAAACCAACTTGTTGTTCGAAAGCGACACGGTCACATGGATGACACACACACACACACACACACACACACACACACACATATATATATATATATATATATATATATATATATATCATCAATACTCCAGGCAGAGCATAATCTTCTTACATGTGACCGTGTGTTTATATATATATACATATATATATTGTGGGTAATCATTAGGCACTTTTTCTTCATCTCCGTCTGTTTATCTTTGTGGTGGGTTGTCATCTTTGATGTGTGCCTTGGGGTCAGCCATTCTCCGTAGCCTCAAGGCTTAATAAAACGGCGTCATTTCTCCTGCTGGAGAGTGCTCTTCGGTCCTCCGTCCTCTGCCACCCCCTTTTCCCCCCTGGAGCTTCGATCAGGACGCCGACTGTTCTCAGCTGCCGGCTGTCATGTCGCAGCCAACAGGCACTTCTACTTCAGCCATATCGGCTCAGACAGCTGCAGCCCCTCTTTGTTGGGTTGTAAGCAGCCGCCAGCGCGACCCACCTCTTCGCTGGGCTTCGCGGTGAAGACGTGGATGATTGGCTTGACTACGACCGAGTAAGCGCAGCCAACCGCTGGGACGATCCGCTTCACCTAAGCCACGTTTCTTTTTATCTCACGGGAGTGGCAAAGACCGGGTTTTACAACCACTAGGTTGGCTTCGCGGATTGGCTTAACTTCAAGGAGCAGCTTGGACAAATTTTCGGCACACCGGCTGTTCGCTCCGCTCTCGCAAAAAAGACACTAGATTCCCACAAGCAACAGAACGGCGAATCACATACGTCGTCCACTGAAGACGTCCTTGCCCTCTGTCGATGTGCGCACTCATCCATGACCTAACCAGAGAGCGTTCGGCACATTCTCAAGGGCATCGGGAGTATCGCCTTCAACACACTGGCAATCAAGAACCCCGAAATCGTCGCCGATATAGTTGCCACCTGCCAGCGCCTGGATGAACTCGAGTCTGTCCGCTTGCATCCGGCCACCAGAGAAAACATCCCTCCCGCTGATTCCTCCTTGCGCGCGATGATCTATGCAATCATACGAGAAGAGCTCCAATCCCTTGGCTTTTTACCAGCTTCAACGCCTCTGCAGACATCTTCGCCGGCGAGCACTTCGACCGTGAACAGCGCTCCGCAGCGTTGGCCGCACACAGTGCTCTTCAAACCTCTTGATCCGACGGACAATCTGCGGCTCCTAAACGGGCAGGTCCTCTCTCTGTTGTTTGAGAAAATCGCACCAGATGAGATTACAGATGTAAGAATAAATTCACGGAAGAATGTCCTCGCAGTTGACGTGCTACACCGGAGCGCTATAAAAGGCCTTCGCAATATAACCGAGATCGACAATATAAAGGTGCAGTCAATCATCCCTCTGGGCGGTGATAGTGCTGCGGGCGTCATCTACGACGTCGACGTTGCCATTTCGAATGACGACTTGCCAATACTCATCAAACTAATTTCAGAAGGCACCTTTATTACGAAGGTCACCAGATTGGGAAGATCACGCTGTGCGAAGGTTGTCTTTGAAGGAGATAGCCTGCCTTCCCACGTCAAAGTAGGACATGTTCGCCATCCGGTACAACCATTCATGTCCAAGCCCCTCCAGTGCTTCAAGTGTTGCAAGCTTGGCCATGTGAATGGTGTCTGTGTGAACAACATCGTTTGCCCGAGGTGTTCACAGTCCCACTCAGAAGGCGCCTGCAGCGCTGATGTCTTCAAGTGCCCTAATGGCAGTGGTACTCACAAGGGCTCATCAAAGAATTGCCCGAAGATGCGCAAGGAAGCTGCCATTCTCAATCAAATCGCGCGAGACAACTCAACACATCGAGAAGATGCTGCCACTCTTCGGCGAAGTCGGCGTCGCCACCGAAAACGCTCACAGAAAACCGCAGAGGTAAATAGTGAAGCGACATTGTTCGTCAAAAAGGTTGCCGGATCAACGCAGAGCACCGCCAAGATACAGAGACAACGAGCAAAGTGGACCGAGTTGCCCGTCCGAAAAAACGGCCTCAACAAAACCGAGGGTACGACGCGCTACAGAGGTACTCCAAAACTCACCAACCTCGAAGACGTCGGAACTAATGAAGAGGCGTTGACTGATGATGCCCAGGTCATCAACATTTTACGATCTCTTATGATTGCCATTCGCATTATTCTTAGCAACATGAAATCTTCGTCTGCGCAAAGCGCGCTACAGGTACTGGACACACTGAGCCCAGTACGTGCAGCTCTTCGTTGAAATCATGGCTCTCCAGGTGTCGTCGTTCCGTGACGATGTCCGGAACGCGCCGATATTTCAGTGGAACGCCAGAGGTCTAAAGCCGCGCACGTCGGACTTTCGACAATTTGTTTTTATGTATCACTTCCGCATTATCGTCATCTGCGAGCCCCTGTGAACTCATATCAGGCTGTCAGGGTATGACTGTTATGGGTCCGCCAGGCATGGAGAATGCAGCAAGGTCATCGTTTTCACGCGTCAAGACATTACTTATGTTCATCATCCGGTGCCACCCGACTATGGAAACGAATATGTGTGTGTAACAGTGAAGAGACACAAGCTCACTTTCACAGTTGTTGGAGCCTACATATCGCCCTCTAGCCGACTAGACTGCGAGCGGTTACGCCGAATCCTAAGAGCGACTCCTCACCCTTGGGTGATGACTGGAGATTTTAATGCTCACCACCATCTCTGGCGAAGCTCTAACACAAATTTTCGGGGCCGAAGATTAGTGACATTTGCTTCCAAACAAGAACTATGCTTGTTGAATGATGGCAGCCCCACCTTTCTGCGTGGAACTTCCTATAGTAGCTGCTTGGATCTCACCTTTGTTTCACGCTCCTTCATGAGAAAAGTTAGGTGGCTCTCAGATCTTGAAACGCGGGGAAGTGACCGTATCCGCACTTATCTTAGCATTTTCAAGCCTGCTAGCAGCTCTCACCATATTGACTGGCCCATCTTCAAATCAATTATGGAAGACAACTGCCGTGACGGCTTGACCTATAGTCTTGAGGACACTATAAACGGAGCCTTGCAGGCTGCTACACACTCCCTTTCAAAAACACCTACACGCGCTCAATACGACATCGAGCTGGAAAATCTCCGTGGAATTCGTCGCCGCGCAGAGCGTAGGTAAAGGCGTACACTCTGTACATGACTTGAGGTTGGGCAGAACTCAAAAGAAATTCAGCGTCGTTTAGACAAACTTAGATCGCAAAGATGGAGATCTTTTTGCGAATCTTTGGACCCAAGGGAACCTCTGTCTCTGATATAGAGAACTGTTCGCGCTCTCCGTGGGACCCCTCAGCAGCGCCACCCTTCAAGTCTTTGCCCCTTCACAAACAGTGCAGCGAGATAGACATCGCAGACAATTTCTGCAGGGGGTTGCTGGAACCTCTAAAAGCTCTGCTGGGATATTGAGGCCCGACCACTTACCCACATCACGCGATCACCGCATAGACTGCCCTTTTACTATGGACGAACTCGAAGCTTCACTTGCTTTGTGCAAGCGTTCGTGATCGCCAGAACCAGACGATATAACCTATGGTGCCCTACGTAATCTAGGGGAAGAGGCTCGGAAGGTGCTCCTCCTCCTCCTCCTGCTTGTGGGAGACGGGCATGGTTCCCAGGGAATGGAAGACGAGTCGCATAATTCCACTGCTTAAGCCTGTCAAGTCACCTTTAGACATTGCGTCATATCGACCAATTGCACTTGGAAGCTGCCTTGGAAAACTAATGGAGAGAATGATTGTAGCACTGCTGGAACGGTACATTGAACACTACCAGATATACCCAGACGCGATGGCCGGGTTCAGGCGTGGTCGCTCCTCCATAGACAACGTGATTGACCTGGTGACATATGTCGAGCGCCAGAAGTCCCGCAAACGATTATATGTTGCCATGTTTCTAGATGTTAAGGGAAAATACGACAACATAACGCACGAAGCGATTTTGAGCACGTTAGAAGCAGTGGGACTTGGTGGCAAGACCTATTTGTGGATCAGTAGCTACATAGAGCAGCGATCATTTTACATACTTACAGAGGATGGTCCAACCTCTCAACATTACAGTAGCCGTGGGGTACCTCAGGGCGGAGTACTGAGCCCAACTCTCTTCAATCTAACGCTCATTGGACTCGCTGGCATCCTTCCTGGCACCGTTCGGCTCTCCATCTATGCCGATGACATTTGCATATGGGCATCTGGCGTGACACGACTTCAGCTTCGTGCACGGCTTCAGAAGGCAGGTTCCTTCACATCATCCTACCTCCGTGAACGATGACTGCAGCTATGCTGTGAAAAGTGTACAGTGGAGGCATTTACCAGGAAACTAACGTGGCCATGCGTCATAACCCTCGACGGGCAGGTGATCCCCTATAGCAAAAGTCAATGATTTTTGGGAGTGGTTGCTGACAGAAATCTGTCCTGGACACCCCATGTGAACTATATGAGGAAACGGTTGAGAGGAATCTGTCACATGTTTAGATCCCTAGCAGGAAAGACCTGGGGAGTGCCATTTCCATCTATGCTACAACTTTACCGAGTCATTTTCGTTGGATTCCTGCGGTAAAGCCTACCAGTCATCGCGAACACCTGCAAAACTAACTTGAATACACTCTAAGGCATCCAAGCCCAAGCCCTGAAAATATGCCTTGGTCTGCCAAAGAGCGCGTCATCGACAGAAGTTATAGCAGTCGCTCGCGATCACAATGTCAGAACGCATGTAACCATTGAAACAATGCGTGTGAACATAAGGCACTGTGCCTGGAACCCTAAGCACCACCTCGCAGGCCTTCCAGTTGAACGACCCCGCACAACATTCAGTTCAAAAGTCCTCGGCCATCGTGGCTCTCTTTCGTCAGGGTATGCACCTGCAACAAAGGCTTCAATTCCTCCATGGTGTGAGCCATCCTCAAGTTTACCTCAACATCCCTGGTATTCTAAGAAAGTCGGAATTACCACCATGTTTACTCAAACAACTAAGTCTGTTACACATGTATGCGAAATACAGGGACTGCACAGAAGTTTATACCGATGGTCCAACCACATCAACCAGTTCCGGTGGTGCTATAGCTATGCCAAGAATGTGAGTCACCCAGCACTTCAAAACTTCCCACGTCACCACACCCACAGCTGCAGAGCTCGCGGCTCTCCGCAGTGCGCTTCATATTATACATGCTGAGAGTCCTGGAAAGTGCGCAATCTTCTGTGATTCAAGATCAGCGCTACAATGTATACAGTCGTTTGTTCGAGACGAGAAGCACAACCACCTTACATGCGAAATCGCAGTACTTGTCCAAAACTTTCAAGAGAAATGACATGAGATATATTTTCAATGGATACCAGGCCATTACGGCATCAATGGAAATGACTCCGCAGATAAGGCAGCTCAGGTGTTAGGCGAAGAAGGCCGCCGTGTCCCCATCCCGCTTTCAAGGACCGACGCTGCGAGACAACTTCGCACTCTTGCACGAACGATGTCCTTAATAGTACCCCATACACAAGGCGCACCAGACTGCACCGGCTAAATCCATCGCTGCAAATCGGACCTCCGGCTGGTTTGCACCGACGTGAGCCTTCGCTTCTGTGCCGACTGTGGTTGGGAGTGGTCTTCACGAACGCTTACTGTGCGCTGATTGGAATGCCTGATAGTGCTGCGTGTGCTGTCTGCGGATGCGCAGAGACCATAGATCACTTGTGCCACTGCCCACAGTTTCAGGAACATAGACTGCCTATGACCGAGTCCTTCAAAAAGCTCGACGATCGTCCGCATAGTGAACAATCATAGAATGCTGTCCTCACCGACCAAAGGCTCAGAAGGCAATGAAAGCGCTTTTGGGCTTTCTAAAGCATCTGGTCTTACCGAGCGCCTATGATATTATATAGGACTGTCCTGTAGGCATCCCCCCTCTCTCCTTCTATTTACTTTTCGTCCCCTTTTCCCATCGCCCAGTGTAGGGTAGCAAACCGGACTCCTGACTGGTTAATATCCTGCCTTCCCTTCCTTATTTCTCTCTCTCTCTCTCTCAACGCCCCTGCCTGATTCTGGTGACGTTTTGAAAGACGTCGTAAAGGAAGAGTTGGCGTCCATGACTAGAGCTGTGTGCGCGGACCGTCCAACAACTTATCCCCCACCAACATACACGAAACTAGCTGCAATAACAGCCATGGTAAGGTAACCTTCGCTTGGCATAATTCCTTCTATTTCTGGTAACAGGAACGTAATCATTACGTGCGCTTTTCTTTCATACGTTACCAATAAGTCTCGCCAATACAGGGCTGTGTCACTAAAGATTTTTATGTCGCGTCTTCTGTCCAGCAAACACGGAGGGCTGCGCATTCTGTGGAAACTTCGAGCACTGAATCTCCAAAGAATGGCTCGTCGCAAGTACCGCAGGACGCAGTGGGTCCCCCTCGCTTTTGCGCCAACCAGTACGCCGAAAACAACCGCCCCCAAAGAAAGCACAGCAAACTTGTTCTCGAATTTAGCCAGCCGGCGTTTCTCGTGGAGTCGTCGGACACGATGCGGATACTGGACGTAGGCTGCGGAACAGGCGACTTCACGCGCGACATCCTGCTGCCCAGTTCTCTGCCATGCGAAAAGATTATCGGTGTTGACAGCAGCCCAGACATGATTAAATACGCGGACAGGTACTCCGCTCACGAGAAGATCGAATATCAGCAGTTGGACATCGGCAGAAATGTGTCGGAATTTCTCGGCCATTACGGCCAGTTCGACAGAGTTTACTCCTTTTACTGCCTTCAGTGGATAAAAGATGAGGGTGCTGCTTTGAAGAACATAGCATCACTGCTATCGCCAGGGGGTCAGTGCCTGCTTGTGTTTCCCGCTACCCAGCATCCGGCCACCGTGTGGAGCCGCCTGGCGAGGATGAGCTGCTGGGAAAAGTATTCGGAGGTATGTGCGTATGTGCGTCTTACTATATGGAGCTGAGCCGGGCGCTCAGCGTTGCTCTAAAGTGGCATGTAGCAAAGCTTCTGTTTGAACTACGATTTAAAGGAACACTGAGACAAAAATATTGTACCTTGCTTTTCGGTTCAAATAGGTTGCTAATAAGCCGCTCCTAACGCATAGAAACCTAGTTCGCTTCAACGCGTGGCTCTTAATCGGACACGTTTTTGTGCCGGTCACTTGCAGCTTCGGTTTCAGGAGGTGGCCGAGAAAGGAGGTTAGATTTTTGGTAAACACAGCTGGCCACACGACCCGAAAAAACTGGCGCACGCATCGGATCAGCGTACACCCGCAAATTTCGAGCAGTAGCAAGGGTGGAGACAACAAAAGAACGCGGGACATGGGGTGAACCTAGCGATTGGGGCCCCCGAGAGGGATCTTTCTGGCAAGGAGAATGAAGAGCAGGGAAGAGAATTCGTTTCGAGCAAACTGCACGGCAACGGCAGTAAGAGCGGCCAACACAAACTGGTTGTGGTTGGTCGTTGTTCATTTACAAAAACACCTGTTAGATATGAATTTTGTGAGGTTCTCCGATGTCGTCTGTTTCGCTCCACACGCTTTAATTTTCGTTTTACCTCTTCTGCGCTGTAGTTGTTGTTGGAATCAAGCATGAAACTGTCCTCACATGTCTCTTTCAAGTTATCTTGCTTTCAAAATGTTGTCAGTGCTCTTTTCATGAAATGCGCGTGTTTATTCTAAGAAAATCTTGCGCCATGACCTCCTTCCCACGCCGCTGTATGGACGTAGCACCGATTAATGAGATAAGGACTTGTCTTGAAAACTCTAACGCTCACGCAGACTCCGGGAGTTTTCTGTGAACGAAAACGCGTTATTCGCTGTAGGCCATTATCGCTACGCTTCATTCCAGAAAAGTCGTGATGCCGATATAGGAAGCGTTGCAAATGCGTGCACGGTATTGTTAGAGGAATTCTTGTTTTTGCTTGCAGAACGCTGCTTCCCTTAGTTGCTGCTGTTGTCCCAGAGTCAGCCCCAACTGCAAAATCATTTGTATATCCCTTCACGTGCAGACCCTGACGAAGTTCATTTCGGAGAGCCATTACATCAAGGACAGGAAGGAGCAGCTGCTGCACATGTCGGCGCTGCTGCGTGACGCCAATCTGTCGCCATCCATTTTTGTCCTGCCTAGGCTGGTGACGTTCGATGGATGGTCCGAGCAGGATGTAATCGGTAAGCAGTAAAGTAACACTGGAAATGTCCCCTCGTTGTGCACGCCATGGCGACGCGATGAAAACATATCGGTTCACATCATGTGTCAAATTTGTCATCTCTCAACCATTGCAGTCTATTATCTGGCTGTGAGGCTGTGCCCTTCTGCCTATTTCACCGCGCAGTCGCCACGGTTCAACCCATACTTGAAGCTAGAGAAGCAGCAACATGCTCGGCGCACAGTAAGGCGCACCGTTTCGCATCGAAATATATTGTAACAAAAATTCCTCCTGAAGAGAATGGAGGTACGACATACCCAATTCCAGCAACAGAACGCACGAGCAAGGAATGATAGCAATGAAACGCGCAAAACTTTATAGGACGTGGGACCCTGAGCTTGCAGCACCTTATGGGACCACTTCCAAAAGTAAATCACTCGTCATTCTTTTTCTGTTCATGTGAGATCTCATATTGCTATAACAACGTAACCCGAGGCATGCGGGGACGTAGTTAAATTTGCTTGCCATAACAGCTGGTTTTTGACGCACCAAAAGCAATATCATTTTGTGGAAGGCTGTAGCGGTGGGTTAATTTCCATCACGTGAAGTTCTTTAGCCTCCACCTAAATCTGTGTACACGAATGTTTTTGCATCCTCTTTTAAATGTCTAGCCACAGCTTATTAACAATACGTTTATTCAGTCACCGATAAGAATGACATCTGCAAGGTTTTTTTTGTTTGCGTGTATTTATTCAATATAACATATGTTAAATTACATATGAGCCATCGGGATATCTCGCGACTCTAAACTTTTTGCTGCAGTCAACAATTCGTTTCTATTAGCATATTTCCTCGAACAGTGCTCTTCCAGTGTAGGTGTACTTCCTTTTTCCCTGGCCCTTGAATATTTGTTTCTATTTCTCCTGGCCGGCAATAAACCGCTCGGTGCGATAGAAACTGACGCGCGTAAAATCCCCGTTGAGCCTTGTTTCTATTTTTCCCATGAATACGAGTTGCTTTTCCAGCGACAAAAGCACTGAGACACTTGACATGAGCGCATTCCTAAGCGATCTTTAACGGACTGGTGCATCACAGAAGCACGATCGAGTGAGCATGACGGCTTTCTTTTTGGTCACCGTGTTGCTTTTCACGGACGAGAGCAAGCTTTCGCTGGAATGAATGTGCATAAGGCGCTGGCGTTGTTTGAGCCTACACATTGAGTCAAACCATCGTGCGTATTAGCACAGTAAACGCTATTACACAAGTTGTTAGCACAGTAAACGTGCGACGGGATTTGTACGTTTCCTGACGCTGCACCACTAATCAATGCTCATGAAAACTAGACAGATGGAGGCGAAATGTTGAGGCCCGTGTACTGCGCGATGTCAGTGCACGTTAAAGAACCCCAGGTGGTCGAAATTTCTGGAGTCCTCCACGGCGCCTCTAATAATCAGAGCTGGTTTTGGGACGTTAAACCCGACAAAACAACAACATGATAACTAGACATTTTATCGAAAGGTTCAACCACGTACTGCACGCATGAATGGCACGCAATGATTGAATAACTTGAAGAGATTGTGCGCTCTGTTTCTCGCCGCTGTCTCTTGTGCGTTCTTTTTAATCTGAATGTGTGTGATCGGTAGCTCTGCATATCTGCGGCCACGATTCGCCCGTCCATCGGCGCGCTCACCTTGCCGGTTGCAGCAGGCCATCGGTGCCAATTTGCAGCGTATCGCATAGCACCCGTGAACCTTATCATCCGTGCCCCTCAACAGCTAAATGGCGGCCGTGACAATAAAGCAAAGGAATTTAAAATAACTTGGAAAGCTGATACACGGCGCACCTGCACGAAAGGAAACGCGACGGTCTTGTCCTTCCCAAGTCCCGTATTTTCCTCTCTATACTGCCCTTCCCCACAAAAGAAGGCTGCGGAGAGAGATAGGGGCTTAGGCTACCTCGTCGAGTGTCAATAATTGTGCACTTTTACCGTTTAGCGCCCCTCCACCCTTTACTAAGATAAATACGGCGAGAACCTGGTGGCACTGGAAATAAATTAAGATTGCGGCATTTTACATACGTACGTATCTCTTACATACACTAATCACCTGGCCAACGCAGCGCTTTCAAGAAAACCGACGATAAGAGCTCCTATTAATCAGATATCAGCAAAACAATCAATTCGTGATCATTTCCGTTCTTTGTGGAAACCACCACACCAGCCTTGTGTGACAAAAGGACTCAGCCGCAGCTAATCAACTCTACTGTACCGAGTCAGAACGGGGTCAGCATGCACTCCCGCATGGTCTTTTAAAGTTAGGGGCGCTGCTTCGCCATTGTGCACGGAGTGCAATGAACTGGGAGACATTTCAACCACTACATCTGGTCCTGCAAGCGCTTTTGCACCGAGAGAAAAACACTCATGGACAACATGCAAAAAAGAGGGTTTCCACATGGGAGCACTGAACAAATTATATATCCGGAAGGTACACGGTCGGTTCGCAAGAAGGTGTGAGCTCTGCTTGTAGCATTTCTTCAAGAGACAGGATTTAGTGACACGTGGTGAATAATGCGACATGGACAGAGACGCTCAGGCGGAGCAATTGCCGGCCAGGTCTGCCAGGCTAACACCGCCTGTAGCCACAACACCACTACTACTACTACTATACTCAATAGTCCTTCTGACCACATCAACGGAGGAAGCGTGGCTAGAGCGTGGCTACAGCGTGTAGCGTGTCACCCACGAAATGCAAACTCCACGCGCAAATTCCAAAACGCGATTGTCTAATTTCTGCGAAACGTGCTCGGCACACCGCCCATGTGTACACGCATTGCTTCTTTCTGGAAAATGCAAAACACGCAGCTGCGCAGGATAGATGCCTTCAGCTGGAGAAATCGGAGCTGGCCAGCAGCAAAGCGACGGTCAGAAACAACGCGCTGTCGATATCTGGCGCGCGTTTCCAATCGCATTGGTAAACATCTTGGGGTTGCACTGCCCTACCAGATTATCTTAGACGTTTCACACCCGTACCTCCCCGACAACCATGAAAAGTCTCCAACACTTGCCTCACATCTGAAGTACGTGTCGCAAAAGAAAGAATCTTGGCGTAGTATATTCCTTGCTAAGGAGCACGTCTGTAGCAGCTGCCGCCCGTTTGGGGGTATTTAAGTGCGCAAGACTTCGTTATAGTCTTATCATTGACTTTTGATAGCACAGTGAGCCCCACTGAAATTTCGTAGCTGGATGTCGCACGAAAGTACTGGGTTTTATTGCTCCAAAAGCACCATCAGACAGCCTCCCAGACTTTCCTAATGCTAAAGGTAGTAGAAGATTCCGCAACTACGCCCAGAAGAACATGGCGAACGCGCCCAGTGTTGACAGCTCACAGTGCATGATGAATAACCCCTAATGTTCCTTCCTTGAAAGTTCTAGGCTCTGAAGCGGACACGCTTTAAGTAGAGACCCTTAGAAAACATGTTTTGGTACGATACACTCTAACTACACGGGGAAAGGCCGCCGACGGTTGTATTTTCTGTATATTGCATGGTAACCACAAGTGCGTGCACAGCGGCAGCTATATACGTAAGCAATGGCTTGTTCTTTTCTTTTTTTTTCCTGGCTTCATGCGAAGCGCGATCCGTTGTGACGCTACATTTACTGTAGGGAACTTTTACACATCAGTAGAGACGCATGAAGCAGACACATTAGAAACAAGGCTTGTGTGACACAGTGGATCGCTCGCTATTTCACTATCGGACGGCTGGCGCCATGACTGCCGCGGAGACGGGAGTTGTAGCGGTAGACGACGACGTCGGTAGCGTCCTCGGCGGCGGCAGTCTGCAACTCCGTCGACGGCGCCTCCATGTTGTTATCGCGGCCTTTTGAAAGGCACAGAATTAGCCGTGGATGGTAAGGTCATTTTAACGTTCTATCTGCTCGCGCTGGGGTGTTGTGGCACTCGGTCATCGTGCAGGCGTATCCATACCTCATGCCGAAAGCTTCTTGGGGGTCGTTCGTGACTTTCTCTCCTTAATTTTAAAGCGAAAGCCTTCCTGGCCTAGTCGAGCGAGTTTCGCCGTGTATCGTGAAGCGACGAACAGATAATGCGTGACTACGGCACGCTCCGCCGCCTCCGCCGTGTGTTTGTGCGTGTTACTTTGTCTACGTGTCTGGAATTGTGTACCCTCTCTCACTGTCATCTTTTTGACCCCTCTCGCCCTTCTCCCTAGTGCAGGGTAGCAAACCGGAGACTAATATGTGGTTAACCTCCCTGCCTTTCTTCTTCATCTCTCTCTATCATCCAGTGCCTTTCGCGTTTTGTCTGACAGACTCGAATGCAAATAGTATTGTGCGGCTTGTGCGAAATCGTATCTTGGCCGCTTGTGTATTGATATCCGGCGCTCTTCACACTGCTTCAGTTATATTTACCAATTCACCATACCAGCGGTTCATTTCACTTATTTAGCTGGCTTTAGATTGGCAAATTGCCCCGCCACGGTGGTCTAGTGGTTATGACACTCGGCTGCTGATCCGAAGGTTGCGGGATCGAATCCCGGCTGCGGAGGCTGCATTTCGATGGAGGCAAAATGTTGAAGCGCGTTTACTGTGCGATGTCACTGCAGGTTAAAGAACCCCAGGTGGTCGAAATTTCCGGAGACCTCCACTACGGCGTCTCTTATAATCACAGTTGGTTTTGGGACGTTAAACCCCACAAATAATCAATCAGATTGGCAAATTGTGTTGGACGAGCAAACCGCATTTGCCTAACGCCACCTCTGTAACACGGATAATTTTGATCGAGCACGAACCCATTCATATCGCTGCACTGATAGATAGTAGATGAAAGTGCGTCTACACAGCCGCCTTCAATATTACTATTCAGCATCGATACCAGTACTGTACTGTGCAGATATACGTAATCACAACACATCAGTTGCGTTTGTTTGGTTCCAATGTACCCTGTTGTACTTTAAACGCCAGCGTCCAATCGAAATGAATCCATTAGGACTGTATATTGCGATCGCTTTCGCTCGCGATCGAGAGCGCTCATATCCAGCAGGGACGCTCATATAGACAGCGCTAATATCTGACCTCGCACTCAAGAAGTTTATAAAGAACGAAGTTTAAAAATGAGCTCCCGTTCCAACCTTCGTAATTCTTGAATAACTAGGAGAAATTCCGTCAGCTTAGTCTTCAATAAAGCATTTATCAAGTGTAAACCTATAGCTGCTTGACGCGAAGAAAAATATGGTAGTAGGAGGAGCCGCTTAAAAAAAAAAAACCCTCATATCTCCTTGTGTCGCTGCAAAAGACGTCTCTTGCCGCAGCTGATCCGTAACACCCTTTCTTCGCCCATCTCCCGCGCCTCATGCTCCACCCCTCCACTCTCATTTCTCCCCTTAGTGGTTATGGCACTCGGCTGCAGATCCGGAGGTCGCGGGATCGAATCCCGGCCGCGGTGGCTGCATTTCGATGGAGGCGAAATGTCGAGGCCCGTGTGCTGTGCGATGTCAGTGCACGTTAAAGAACCCCAGGTGGTCGAAATTTCCGGAGACCTTCACTACGGCCTCTCTCATAATCAGAGCTGGTTTTGGGACGTTAAACCCCACAAGTCAGTCAATCAATTGCCTTATGTAAATTAAAGGCTTCATACACATAGTTGTGACATAGCAGAAAAATGCAAGAAAAGAACACATCAGGCCTTCGACGAGGTAGAAAGCGAGAAAAGATAGAGAAAAGAAATGACAAGCGCAGTATAGTAACTGCGTCTCGTCGAGGGCGACACCTCACCCGTCCTGTGCGGGGGATGCGGAAACGGGACTAAAACAGAGAAAGAAATACAAAGTAGAACTCAGAGGAGGGAGAGACGGGTGTAGGAACTGTGCTATACAAGGCAGGGGGAAACATGAGGCGCGACACGAGGGAAAACACAGGCTATAATTTGTCATAACCGCCCGGCCATCCCCGTGTCCTCGATTAAGTTGAGGAGGGCGGAAAGAGCGGAGTGGCGGCGTACAGTGCAGCCCGTCGGGTGCAACAATTCCTGTAGTGTAGAGCGCAACAGGCCGTGTCTATGATAGCTGGCACACAGATAAAGAGTTTTAGTTTGTCCGTAAACTTCTTCACGTTTACGGATACCGGTTTACCGGGAAAGTGTACGGGACCAGCAGCGTTGGTGGCGACACCTGATGATGAGGTCATCAGGAATGCCAGACTGACGTCTGGCATTCCTAAACTGTGTAGCCGCCTCATGCTCCACCCCTCCACTCTCATTTCTCCCCTAAAGGATCCAATGGAAGTTGTGCTGAACTCAATTCAAATTTCCCGCGTTTGCCCTGCTCTCGAGACTCGCGCCATGTGTTGGCGGCGCCGTCGGCGCCTCGCAATCAACGGCGCTGCCGAACAGACACTGCTCTTTCCTTCTCAACACGGAGGTGATTCTTAAACATAGGAAGTTGGGGTGATGAGTGCACGATAATTGCCTCTCCGCGGACAGAGAGGGATTCATAAATTGAAATAATAATAATAATAATAATAATAATAATAATAATAATAATAATAATAATAATAATAATAATAATAATAATAATAATAATAATAATAATTTATTCATAACTTGAAAGAACATCAAAGCAATACAAAATTGGCCTTCCAAAGCGTCATTGGGTTTGAAGGGCAGAACCGACACACAGCAGACACAAGAATTACTATAGCTAATACCACTAAAGAAATAAAGGCAGAATGCAGGAAGAAATAAAGAGTTTTGTTGTACATATGTACATGCAAAGGTATAGACGCGTGCGTATAGCAGTGTGCCAAACAATAAAATTTATACAGCACATATGACATCACCTTGCCTTATGTAAGCTCCGCCACGGTGGTCTAGTGGTTATGGCACTCGGCTGCAGATCCGAAGGTCGCGGGATCGAATCCCGACCGCGGCGGCTACATTCCGATGGAGGCGAAATGTTGAGGCCCGTGTGCGGTGCGATGTCAGTGCACGTTGAAGAACCCCAGGTGGTCGAAATTTCCGGAGACCTTCACTACGGCGTCTCTCATAATCACAGCTGGTTTTGGGACGTTAAACCCCACAAGTCAATCAATTGCCTTATGTAAATTAAAGGCTTCATACACATAGTTGTGACATAGCAGAAAAATGCAACAAAAGAACACATCAGGCCTTCGACGAGGTAGAAAGCGAGAAAAGATGGAGAAGAGAAATGAAAAGCGCAGTATAGTAACTGTGTCTCGTCGAGGAGGGCACCTCACCCGTCCTGTGCGGGGGATGCGGAAACGGGACTAAAACAGAGAAAGAAATACAAACTAGAACTCAGAGGAGGGAGACACGGGTGTAGGAACTGCGATACAAGGCACGGGGAAACATGAGACGCGACACGTAGGAAAACACAGGCTATAGTTTGTCGTAACCGCCCGGCCATCCCCGTGTCCTCGATTAAGTTGAGGAGGGCGGAAAGAGCGGAGTGGCGACGTACAGTGCAGCCCGTCGGGTGCAACAATTCCTGTAGTGTAGAGCACAACAGGCCGTGTCTATGATAGCTGGCGCGCAAATGTTCCCCGGCGGAGGCCGGAGGCGAAGGCAGGGCAGCCCCACAGAAGGTGTGTGAAGGTTTCCACCTCCCCGCAGTCAATGCACGCGGGAGAGTGAGGGCACCACGAAGCCGTTTACGACGTTCAGCTGTCGACGCCGCGCAGGTTCGAAGGGTGAAGAGGAGCGCACGATCGCGCCGAGTGACACCGTTCGCGAGTAGTGGTCCTGGCGGGCAGCCGTCGGCGATGCGTGAGTAAGGGTGGGATCACCGCCAGTTCCCTACGAAAATTTATGCGCGCAGAGTCGTACGAACTGGCGCAATCAGCAACGAATTGTCGGCAGAGTGGCCATCTCGTACGCTGCTTGGTTTCCCGAGATGCCCACGTGTTTGGGTATTCACTGCAGGACGACGTCGCAGCCGCGCTCCCGCAAGGACAGCGGACCGTGGGCGACACGTTAGGCGAGCGGCGGGCCGCGTTCCGCCATCGCGAGCACGTGCAAGGCCAGTTTAGAGTCGCAGAAAATCGGTGCACTCGTAACGGCCGGCGACTCAAGGGGAGGCCAGCAGGCACTTGTAGCCCGACCAGTTCCGCTGCTTAGCACAGTAGCTAAGCCGGCCCTGCTTGTCCACGCCGAGCTCAGGAGCCGTGCAGGCCGCAGCGGCGCAGCGGTCCTGCAGCACTGACACGTCGGAAATGACATGGATCCTTCCGGCGAAGTCGTCATGCATTCGCGCCGCCGCCCCCTGAGCGATGACACCGTGACGCATCGTGCTGAGCGATGACACCGTGTGACGCGTCGTGCTCAATCCTGAGAGGTTCACAGACACACGCAAATACACACTGCGGTGGGATGTCGGCCCACGCGCACATGTCACGTTCACACGTCAGTTCAAATCTGACATATGAACATGTCAGTTTTGAACTAATAGGACACTCAATTCACGTCAGAACAGTGCCTCCATGTTTGTTTCTTCTTTCGACGGGACGCTCGTTTCGTCGCTTCGTCCGTCATATGGACGCACTTCGCAACCCGACAGCAGTGTTGTACACGCTCCTCCAAAACAGGAACGAAAGCTCGTTCCTCGTTCCTTCAAAATTTTGTAACGCGTTCCCGTTACATTTCGAAAATTGGAACGTGTTGTTACATTAACATTACATTTGATTTCTAAAATTGAAAATTAATCCCGAGGGAAAATAATGTGAACATATTAAATCTCTCAGCGACCTATGTATGTTTTATGAATTTCAACGTCATCGGCGGCATATTATCTGGAAACAAAGAAATATCCAAAGAAACGTTCCCAGGCAAATGTTATCAAGGAGCACCGAAGATACGGGCAACACCGCTGCAACTTTGTGGCTAGTGTATTACAGGTGCGGCACATATGGCACTTTCCACTTCAGTTCCAATGCGCTGTCACTGCGCTTCCTGTGGGTAAATAGGTAGTTACTCGCATGCACCAATGCACGTAACAGCGGTGCATCTGACACTAAACGCTAGTAATAGACCTTTTGATTTAGGATAGTATATAAAGGCATTGCGCGCAAATACCGGAAAAAGATTCCCCGATGTCGTCAGCATTCCCGATCGTAAACGATTTTTCTCAAAATTGGTAGCCCTTGTAGCATTTTAATAAACTAATCGGCAGTTCTGAATATATTGCTTTTACATACTTCGCATCACTTTAAGTATTCGTGATATATCGTACTTTTGTTGTTAATTATGGTTGCGTTGAATTTATGTCGATGTGAGGAATTTTAATACTGTTATATTGTGCGTTTACTACCGAATTAAAGTAACGCGGGACTGTTTTCTTCTTCTCTTAGTGTCATTAGGAATAAGCATTATTTACCTGTTCAATTCGTAGGCATATCGACATTAAGGGAAGGGTGAAATGCTGTTGGGGTGCAGGAAATAAATAAGGAACTAAATAGCCACACATCCATAATTTGACGGGACGCCAACGGAAAATGACCCACACCACAGTAGCATAATTGACAGGACATTGTTTTACAGCAAATGAAGCTGTGCAGTAATGTGAACGGGGTGCGGTGCGTTAAACTGTTTGCTTATTCCTGTGCTGCTAACCTTTTGGTCGCGTACTAATGATTGCAATGAAACTATAGTTTTTATTAGAAACAAACTGGGTATCAACGAACATAGTTAACTAGGTCCGGGTTAGAGCGATGTTAGCTTCGCTCAGCATTACAAACACACACACACGCACGCACGCACGCAAGCATGTTCAGAACACGTTCGCGTTCGAACGTGTATATATCCTTTCGAAAAGCCTTTCGTTTCTGCTTTTTGCTGAGGGCACAGGGCTGTTGACACTACATTAAGGCGCGGCCCGTTCAGTTCGACTAAAATACCTTGAAGAGATTCACACACAGAGTGCCTGACAAGTATGGACAACCATGGCCGTAACCGCGTTATTAGAAGCAATGCGGGGAGAGGCGATATAGTAAAGCACGCGTTGACAGTGTTTTAGTTCGGAGGGAGCTCTGGCGGTGGGATAATAAGAGACGAAAGGAGCTTCGCCGTTGCGTGCAGTTCCTTCCGCGTTGCCGTACATCCATACAGGGCTGGTTGACTGCCGGAAACTACTTGTCCAGCGGCCATAGTAAGCGGCCACCACCAAGGAGTAGCGGGATACCCTCACATCGTGCGGCCGCATTCAAGAGCAAGCGTCACCCTCGTCGAATCATCAAAAGCGAACAGAATGGCGTTTTCGTGCGTGATTTTCTGTGCCGATAGTGGCAGCACGAAAATGGGGACTCCAGGGAGGGCTTGCTGTAGCCTAGCCTATCCACCCTGCATGATATCCTGCGTACGTGCGATCGCCGTAGAGCGGAACGTTTATGCAAGGAACGCCGTTCCCTCGTAAATTTAACGCGTTCCCATTACAGTTCCACCAATTCTAAATGGAACGATGGCGTTCCTTCGTTCCTCCCAAAAGGAACTCGTTCCAGGAACGGCGTTCCTTGGAACGACGTTCCGTACAACACTGCCCGACAGATGGCAAAACAATGGCCCGTGGAAGGCATTTCTGCTGAACCGTCCGTTGTGTCAATGAATGTTTACTTGGAAGCACTGGTATGGTGCTTCCTGTTTCTTGTATCATTATGACGTCGGAATTAGGTTGAACATGTCAGACGTATACATGCAGCAGTGGCTGCTCCTATAAGCACTTCCGACAGTTACACACCCCACCACGAGCCTGTTAGTGGGGCTGGACATCATAACGTGGTGCTGTACGTGTGTGATACCTTGGATAAGGCCGGCGTGAATGACCCTTGTAGCCATCGCAGGCATCATAGTGGTGTCTAGGGGAAGGCCTACTTGAATCTCGATTCTGTCTGTATGGAACCGCGCTCAATATTGCGTTTTCGCGCTGTGCTGCTTCTTGTGCTACGTCCCCAGGGTCCCTCTTATTGCTGGGTTCTGCGGCATGCAGTAGCTCCTGAGCCCCGCGTCTCGGCAATCCCTTAATCGCGCCTGCCCAGATCAATCTGTCGGGGAAGTCCAGGTCCTAACGGCTGGCTTGCTGCGAACACCGTGTGCTCGAAGGGCCACTGCTAGGTGGGGGTTCTGCAGCGCACAAGGCTCCGACACCGGTTCTGCTGACGGGATCGAGCCTCGTCTGCCGAGCAAGACTGTAATCGGCCTCTATAATGGGAGCGGGGAGGTTGGAAACGTTCGTTGTATTTCCACTGCAGCTCTGGAGAGTGACAATTACTACACAAAAGCGCTAAAGTAGGATTAAACCATGTAGAAAACAAAGAGAAAAAACATCTTAGGTGGCACGGCGACAAAACGAGTCTTTAAATTGAAAAGCTGACATTCTAAGTATAACAAGAACGTATATTGAAATGCCACGCTTACGACAACGCTTTATTCCGCGAAGTCAAAATGGTGCCCACGAAGAAGACACACAAGCTAATGATTGATGATGGTTTTGTACAGGTGATGAAGATGAAGTTCAAATCAATGCCTAGACTAATTCCCCCATGAACGGAAGCTGCCAACCTGGCCGCGAGTTAGTTAGTGGAACGTAGGTAATAGGGTTTAAGGCGGGAAACATACACGATTTCTGTTCCACGGCAGCGTCAGTCAGTGGGAGCATGAACAGGTGTAACGCGGCAGTTCACAGGCGAGGTCTGCTCGGTGACCTTGTAAGGGCCGATATAACTGGACTCGAGCTTTTCACATAAACCAGACGTGCGTGCAGGAGTTCATGGTAGTACATTGTCACCGGAGCGGTAGACGGAGACGGGGTGAGCGGCATTCTGACGACGTTTGCGGTCTTCTTGGTTAGCTTCGATGTTCATCCGGGCGCGACGACAGCATTGGTCAAGGCGAAACACAAAGTGGTCGCAAATGAATGGGGAAGGGTTGACGGTTCCAGAGAAGAAAGAAACGTCTATGATAAGGTTGGGTGACTGCCGTGTATTAGGAAGAACGGGGAGTATCCTGTAGTCATTTGAACAGCGGTCTTATAGGCAAACTTTACAAATGCGAGAATGGCAACTCATTTGCGATGGTTAGGTTGGATGTACATAGACATGTCAGAGTGCGGTGAAAGCGCTCCGTGAGACAATTTGTTGGAGGGCGGTAGCTGGGCGTTGTTTTATGCACGGTGTTGGACGCTTGAAGAGCTTCATGAAGTGTGCTTGAAATAAGTGCCTTCCCTCGGTCACCCAAAACTACGCGAGGGGCCCCAGGTTGTAGGTAGATGGCTTTTAAGCAGCTTGCTGCCTCCGAAGCAGTGGCAGAAGGGACTGAGGCTGTTTCAGCGTACCTGGTCAAATGGTCGACACCAGTGATGATCCATTGGTTGAGTTGGGAGAGGTCCGAAAAGTTCAATTCCAACGACGGAAAACGGTTGTGCTGCACAAGGAAGTGGTTATAGATTTCCGACCGGGGCAGTAGTAGGCCACTTGCGGTGTTGGCAAAGCGCGCACTTGGCAATATATTTAGCGATGCTCGTGGAAAGTTCTGGCCAGAAAAATCGGCTTCGTATGCACTCGTGGATCCTGTAACCCAAATGGCCCGACGTAGGGTCTTCGTGTCAAGCCTGCAGAACTTCAGCGCGAAGAAAGCGCGGTACAACAGGAACCCTTCGATGGCCCTCCGTGTGAAAAATATAGCGGTAGAGTACGCGTCATCTTCGAACTTGAATAGTTTGAGCTGTTTTTGCATCCTGGCATTTGGGGGGAATGAAACACCTAGCTGTAAGGCGACTGGTGATGCCATTGCAATAAGAGTCGGCACGCTGGTGATTAGAAAGCACTGGAGGGCGCTTGGACACAGTAACGGAATTGATCGTTGTAATCGACGATGCGCGCTGAGCGTGGTCAATTTAACGAAGTGATGTGATGTGCTCCGTTGATTGCGGCAACGGCTAGCGTGAAAGAACGTCGGCATCTTGGCTCTTCCTTCCAGTCTTGTAGATGACATCGAAATGACAGGCTTGTAATTGGAGTCCAATGGCCAAGGGGTCCAGGTAAGTTTTTGAGTGCCGACAACCAGCACACAACATGATGGTCTGCCACAACAGTGAAATGTCGACCGTGGAGGCAAGGACGAAAATTTTCTATGGAACAGACAACAGCCAGACACTCTTCTTTAGTTGTGGAGTATTTCTTTACCGCTGAAGTGAAAACGCGGCTTGCGTATGCGGCAACCTTCTCGCAAAATGCGCGGTCGCGCTGCAGGTGTACGGCATCAGTTCCTTGACCACTAGCGTCGGTGTGCAGCAATGAGGGTGCCTTGTAGTCGAAGTGATGAAGAACAGGTGGTGAAGTGAGTGCGCGCTTGAGATCTTCGAACGAGGCCAATTGAAGGAACAGATACTAGACACAAGTTTATGGAGGGGCGAGACAATGCTGGCAAAATTCCGTATAAAACGACGGAGACATGACGCGAGGCCAACGAAGTTGCGCAGTTCTTTTGCACGAAGTGGGCGTGGAAAGTTGAGCACGGCAGAAATTCGGGTCTGTTTGGATGCCGTCTTTGGTTACGGCATCACCCAGAACTCTGATCGTCGTGCTAGCGAAGCAGCACTTCTTCGTGCTTATTTGAACTCCGGTATTGGAAAATAACGTGAGCACTTCATTCAGGTGTTGCAGATGATCAGTGAAGGTCGAGGAAAACGCCACGAAACGCCACGAGAACAGTGTGTGTCACCCGCTGAGACGTTGCGGGAGCATTGCATAAGCCGAAACGCATTACGATACACTCGTAAACAACGTCTGGAATGGAAAAAGCGGTCTTCTCTGTCAGCTTCGGGCGCTGGAATTTCTCAATACCCGAAGCGAACGATATGGCCGGAGAAGTATTGCGAACCTTCCAAAGAATCAAGTGCGTCATCAATACGGGGCATGGCATATACATCCTTGCGGGTGATCTTGTTGAGCCCGCGGTAATCGACACAAAATCGTACCGACCCGTCCTTATTCTGTACCTAAACAACGAGAGATGACCAAGGACTTGCGGAGGGGCGTATGACGTTTCGTTTGACCATATCGGCGACATTCTCCTCGATGAGTTTGAGTTCGGCCGGAGAGAACCGATAGGGGCAGCGACGCACAATACTCCGGCCATCGGTGTCTGTACGATGGAAGCAACGGAGGTCTGTTCGAGTGGTGAAGTATTGGTGTGGAAGGAGGCGCCATGCTTCGTGAGCAATTTTAGCAACGCTTCCCGCTGGGGAGCGGTTGTCAGGGCTTACAGCGGAAGCAAGGGCAGATGAATCGGGAGGTTTGCTCTGTTGATCGAGGCCGCGCTTGCGAGGCGTAAAGAACAATTCCAGGGAGACTGGTTGGGTATCTACATAACAGGTCACCGCTGATCCTTGAGGTAGGAAGAGTGTCGCAGTGGTAGTATTCAAACCAATGATTGCTGCAGAGTTTTCCTGGAAGCCTACCAGGCTGGAAGCGAACGCAATTCCACGGACAAGACGGCGACCGTGAGAAGCGACGAACACGCCTCCATTCCAAATGTTTGTGTGGTGAACTGTCCTGGACCGGGAGGTATTACCGAATCCGCAGCAGTAAAAAAAAACGCAATCGTTGCTCGTCGATACCTCCGCTGCAGGGACCGGTCTCGGTCATATTGACGACGTGCTGGCGGCAGGAGATTAAATAGGATGCTTTCTAGAGGAAGTCCCAACCCAAAATGAGTTCATGAGCGCACGGGAATAAAACTGCCAACGTTATGTGATGACGGATACCGTCAATGAAGAGATGCGCTGTACATTGGGCGGATGCTGGAGCGGTTGCTCCGCTACCTCCAATCAAGGACGATCCCATGGAAGGCATCTTCACTTTTCGCAAGCGAGAACACAGTTCCGCACGCGTAACAGAAATAGAAGCATCCATGTTTACCAAAGCCACTAATTGCACACCTTTCACTGCTTTCACGGACACCAATAACGTGTTTGACGGGCGTCCAGGAGGATTTGTAACGTTTCTCGGCGATGCAGCTTTCCCTCCAAAAATTGCACTGGTTAGTTTTTCGATCGTTGTACAGGGAGGTGAGATACAGGCCGGAGTGGAGAAACACAGCCCGGAGTGGTGATGAGGAGCGGCGTCTCGAAGCACGTGTGTTGAAGTCTGCCGGAGATGGAGACCGGCGAGGGGCAGCACTGTCGGGGCTGAATGGTTCTGAAATCGAGGAGATGCTGGCTCATCACGTAAAAGGGCGGCATAACCATGACGGTCGTCTTGCTGGCGGCGACGGCGGCAAAACCGGGAGATGCGGCCTCGAAAGCAGCAGCAGCATATGCTCCGCGAGGAACGCCAGGCAAAATAGTAAGGCGGGTTGGGCGCTCGCGCGAATAGGTGGTAGTGAAGGCGGGTTGGTAGTGAAGGCGGGTTGGGCGCTCGCGCTCGCGCGTGCCAGGTGGTAGTGAAGAGGCACAGGCGCTGTGCTTAGAGGTGGTGCGAATGGTATGGCAGTAACCTGTGCGTACGAAGCCAGTCGTGCCCAACGAGAGGCGGTAGCATGAAGGGATGACAATACCACCTTAAAATGCCGCGCAAGTCGGTATAGACGGCTTGGAAGTGAGCGCTGTTTCACGATGGCGAGCCGTAGGCTTGCATTTCCTCACGGATTATGGCTCGGATGACGGACCGGAGCTCCATGCTACTTGCCAAGAGGATATATGAAAATTCCGGTCGACTGCAGGGCATCGGGGCGGAGACACACGGAGACGACTTCCGACACCGTCGGCGGGTTGTATTCATCGAGGGCGTTGAAAGCGGTAGGCACTATGCCTTTAAGGAGGTGTTGCATGCAGTCGCTTTTGGGCATGACAGTCGCTTTTGGGCACGGCGGCCAAGGGCAAAGATGCCCTCAATGTACGAGGTGTATGACTTGCTGTAATCCTGCACTCACTGAGACAGCTTATTCTTCGCAAACTCTGAGCGAACCGTAGGTGTGCCAAAAATCCGCGATAGCTGTTCCTTGAAACAAGACAAATCACGGGAAGTCGCTCTCATGATTCAGGAACAATGTCTTGGCTGCTTGGGTGACATAGAACGGCACTTTGGTTAGCTTAGATGGCTCGTTCCAGTTGTTGTATACGCTAACATGGTCACAGTTTTCTAGCCAGTGTTCGACGTCCTCACCAGGCAGGCCAGAGAAGATTTCCGGATCGCTGTGGCGGTTGTTGGCAGCGCTGGGAAGATGGGCAGTTGGGGCTTGGACCGTGCGGGAGGACGCTGCGAGATCGTCTTGCGACATCGTGGGCTGCTGGCGTAAGCGGCGTCGTGCACGTAGCTCCAGGAGAGATCTTAAGAAGGCGAGAGGTCGAAGTGATCTTAAAACGCTTCCACCCCTTGAAGTGCCACGTTTCCGACACCGCTTTATTCCGCGAAGTGAGGATGGCGCCCACGAAAACACATGAGCCAACGACTGATCATGGCTTTGTACTGGTAATAAAGATGAGGTCCAAATCGGTTCCCACAATATATATTGGACAACTACTCACAGGAATGCCAGACTTTAGGAATTTAGGAATGCCAGACTGACGTCTGGCAGTCCTAAATTAGGTAGAGAGCTTCACTATTATCCCTTAAGCAATACAACTACTGCATTTTGCCAATATTGACATACGAGGCCGACATACGAACTTGGAGAACAACAAAGAATCTCGAGGGGAAGTTTACCAACACACACTGGGCGATGAAGCGAGATATGATATGCGCTGCATTAGGAGATGGGACGACACAACGCATTTGTGTCATCCTGCCTTCTTTGTCATTGTGTGAGTAAACTCTTCTTGCCCATGAGGAACCAACCATCTCAAACTGTGCTTTTCATAGGAAGACAGCCGAGTGGTTGAGGGACTAGATTGATTTGTGGGTTTTAACGTCTGATTATGAGAGACGCCGTTGTGCAGGTCACCGGATATTTCGACCACCTGAGGTTCTTTAACTGCAGTGACATCGCACAGCCCACGGGCCTCAATATTTCGCCTCCATCGAAACGCAGCCGCCGCGGCCTGGATTCGATCCCGCGAGCTTTGGATCAGCAGCCGAGTGCCATAACTGCTGGACCTCTGTGGCGTGGGCAAGTGAACAAGGGAAGAGCCAGGGGTAGCCGAAGTAATAACCGACGTTATAAAAATGGACATGGGCAGGCCACGTGATCAGAAGGCTAGATAACTGATGCACAGTTGGGTCGACGGAACGGATAACAACACACGGGAAGCGCTGCCGCGGGCGAAAGAAAGCACGGTGGGGTGACGTAATTAATAAAGGCGCAGGCATCAATTGTAATCAGCTCGTGCAGGACAGGAAAGGATGGAGAGCATTGGAAGAGGACCTTGGTCCTGCAGTGGAGATAACACAGGCTGTTGATAGATTTAAAAACTGCAAATATTGTCCACTATTCCTTCACTGGTGTCATTGGACTGCGTCTATCGAAGAAAGCCCTTGATCAATGTCCCTTATGAATGAATTATGAACAAATATTGAACAATAGATAGCGCTGGGCTACTCGTAACACTAAAGCCTATTTAATTAATGCGTCATTACGAACGAAGGTTGATAAATAATTATATGAATTGCCTATTCTGGCTGGCTATTTAATGACAGTGTTTATGTCGCGTGGATAGTGCCGTGCTTTCAAGTGCGAGTAATTGTGGCTGGGTTAAGGAAAAGACGCTGCTAACTGCCAGTCTTGTCGGGATGGCAGCGCGGATCAGCGCCCGTATGGTGGAGAAAGGGAATGAAAAAGTAGCAAAATGAAGAACGCCACATAGAGTGAAGGGCTCCGAGAACTTTGACAAGCTGAGGCTCTTTAACGTGCACTGACTAGGCGCACAATATTGGCCCCTAGCATTTTCAACTCCACCGGAAATGCGACCGCAGTGGCCGAGTGTGCACCCGCACCTTTTGGGTCCCCAATCAAGCACCATAAGCAATATACCACCGCAGCGGACCCGACTGCTAATTTGTTAATGAGTTCTCCGGTAGGCGGAAACGAAACAACGCTGTAGGTTCCAATACCAACCTGGCAAATGTGTTATGTGCTGGTATCTTTGTGTACAGGGGTGCGGGCGGACGCACTTGATGGGAAAACAGTTTAAGCCAGCGTCACGCTGTTAGAACGACACGACAGCGTAGCTGTTCTTTTATCGTAAATTGTGACCTAGCTGGCAAGGTTTCGAGTTCTGATGTCTTGAGCAATAAGTTATATTAGTCGTATGACCCTTCATCATTATCTACTGACCATACGTGATTCTTTCTTCCTTTCCTTGCATTTCGCGCTGTAAGGAAATGCAGCCGCGGATGCAGGGATCGAATCCGAAACTTCTTGCTACGCCTTTTATAGGCTTCATCACACATTAGCCTTTGCATAATCGTTACCATGTTGTAGTGAGTTCAGAGCGGCAGTGACCAGCGGGTGGAAGGCCATAACGGGTCCACTTTTCCCTTCTGGATGACTACCACATAAATATCGTCCGAGCAGGGCAGAGCGTCGAGCTTGACATCCGCTGCTGAGCAAAACATCCGACGGATCCCACGAATTGTGGGGATATACCCTCATACGAAGCAGTCAGCTAGGAAATGCATGCGCCGAAGTATGTGGCACTGAGCCAAATGTTCCGGGTAGCATGAATGTCTTCGTACAAATTGAGTAGCGTACACGTAACGTGGCCTTCTCATGGCTTTCGTGGTTGTCCGCATCACTGTGGTCCCTGCGCACGTTAGTGTACCTATACGCTCAATGAGTACACACTACGGTGCGCTGAAGTACATAAGAGTCGTTCGTTGCGGTGTGCCTATGCGGGGTAAAACTAAACTGCACTATATACCCTGCTGTGTGATACTAATACATACGTATTATTTATCACGTTGCTATGGGAGTGGTTACCAACAGCGTACGATCAGCCACAGTCGCAGTTCCTTCCTTGACACCCCGCCGGGTGCGGGTTTGAGTGCTACACACCTTACTCTTCGGTTGGCTACCTACGGTGGTTACAGCGGTTTGTCCTGTCTGTCTGCTGCTTATATCTGCATTGAAACCAAGCGCTCATATTCTAAACAGCACCATTTTCTCTTGTTTAATCTACGCAAGGTGCGTTCTCATGAAATATTTGGTGTCCCTTTTGTTGGACCTTGACTGACACAGGCAGTAATGTTAAAATTCAAAGTGAAGCATACCAGCATTGCCCGGGCGGGAATTAGCCACATGTGATCGTGTTATCGTTAATCGTGACGTGAGAACAACTATAACGTATTATAGATGCCAAAATGACTAAATTAATTTCGTTATGCATTGAAGCCTTGCAGTGCCAATTTCGGTGCATACGATACATAGATGGATGACCGAAGCACGGATGGATGATAGATGCTAAATGATGGAAGGTTGCTTGGTAGGTGATAGAGGATAGATGGATGATAGACGGATGATTGATAGATAGAAGAAGAGACGGGTGGATGGATGGAGATAGAAGATAAATGGAACGGATGGAAAATTGATGCACGATCGATGATAAATGGATAATGGATTGTGATGATTGAATTTTGGTTGCTGGCCACGGGTTCAAAGGAGATAGAAACAGAAAAGGGAAGAAGACGACAGAGTTAGTCGGGCGGCCATCGCCGCGTTCGATCGGGCGCTTGGGCCTTCATGCCCTGTGTACTCGGCACTCGCCCTGTGCGGACACAACCGGTCCGAAAGGACGACGCAATCGTCCCGTCAGCGGCCGGAGACCTGAGAGATGCGATGTGCGTCCACGAGAACCAATGACGTGGCCTGCTTTCAAATTAACGAAGACCAGGCCATCGTGCTACCTGACGCCTGTGTTCGCCACAACGGCATCAAGGCAATGCTTGTGACTTTGAAGACATCGCATGTTGTGTCGAGATGTAGCACCTGCGATATAGCTGCCTGTTAGTTTAAAGGACAATTCCGGCGAAAACGACAATTCCGGCGATTTTTCAGTGTCCACTGATCTCAGTGAAATTTTCATTATAATTTTCCTCGGCACTGTCATAATATATGCCAAGTCAGGCGGATGTAGGTCATTTAGATTTCCTGTAAACAAATTTTACAGTTTCTTGACGGAATCTCACGCGGACCATCCTGTGTGCTTGACGTCATCACCTCCGCGCTGCCTACCCGAGCCAGCGGGCCTTCGAAAGCAAAACGGCGATGCTTAAGCGTTCAAATTGTCGCTTTCGAGACCAGAAAATCTGGCATAACTCAATATATCATCGGATGACCTCACCGCTGGTATTTCTGTGGCGCCAGTTCCATATTTCTAGTAATGGGAAGGTTGTGACATCACTGCACACGCTTCACCAAGCACGTTCCCGTTTCGGTTTCGGTTTGAAGACGACTTTCAGTTGCTTATGTAAAATTATTGGTGCGTTTCTGAGCAAAACTGAGCCACCCTGGGGTTTACAGGACTATCAGTACCATTGGAAATCACTGATATCCGAACATGGTGAAAAAACCGCCGGAGTTGCCCTTTAACAAGACCACCCCTACGTGCTGGCTGGCGCCTGTGTTCGCCGCAACGGCGTGAATGAGTGGTTGACGACATCAAGAACTTTGTGCCTTGTGCCTAGGCGTGATGCCCTATGGATCTCATCAGAAAGATCATTCTTATTCTATGATGTTGAGCGTTAATGGCGTTAGTGTACTGTAGTGTTAGTTTCTCATTTGTCAGCTGTCTATCCCCGTACACAACTCTGCCTACGTCTCTTATCATGTGGCCATAAAGTGATTCTTTTTATGTATGCCGTCTCGTCCCCTCTAGTACAAGCTCCTGGGCCCAAGAACCTCTCCCAAGATAGATGGTAAATATTGCGGAAGTACGCAAAGAAATGCTTCCCATTTAAAGCAGCATCTTTCGTGGGACCTAGGTGACCTTGCTAATATTTCTTAATGGAGTAATCCAAGGTACTTCTACTACTTTACTGTGCTTACCCAAAGAGCCCTGAATTGAACGAGAACTCAGGTGCCATATTGATCTGTTCCATGTTGCCAGCACATGGAGAAAGAGTTACCACTTCAGCCGTGATCTCTCCTTTCTTCCTGTTCTTTATTTCAGAAGCGCACATGGCTATCCTTCCTATAAACTCCCTTGTTACTGAGAATGAAAGACCTCAGCTGCTAGAAGATGTCACGGCACTTGTCCGCGAAGTACATGGACCTGGCAGCGACCAATCACTTTTTCGGACCTACATCATTATGGCGACCAAAGTGAAGTCTTAATTAGTGCTTATTCGAGGGATGCTTCATATGCCTGTTGCCCTTTCTTACAAGTATTCCAATCCATATTTCTTATAGAAAATAACATGCTTTTATCTCCTGCTGCTAATAAAGAACATAAAATTGTGTGCTGTGCTGCATTTCATTTAAGCAAACCTTTACAAAAGCTTTCTGGCCTAGATTTCTTTGTGCCCTTCAACTAGATTTAGAAAATGTTCTTCGCCTATGCAACGGATGTGTGCGTGAAGCTGACTTCCTGTACGTTGAGAATTAAATCCATCACAGGTGAACACTATCTTCACAGTTTAGCGTTACTTGAACTGATTTCTGTATTGCTGTTGTGAGCACCTACCAGGGCAAAGTGTATTCAAAGGACCCATGATAATGCTGACGACCGTATTATATCTACCGCTACACCGTCTCGGTGCATTCCCGATTCCGTCCGGTCGTCTTTTCTGTAAGGGCTTCGTGCAGTTTGGTTTCTTCTTTACGCAAAATAGTGAACTAATTTCACACCTCTCCTATCTGAGTAAAACAGCTGAGCTAGGCGGGGCGAGCGTGTTAACTATCTTGTAGAACAATCATTACCCCTATCGCTATCATTTAGCAGTAGGCTGAGGGCAAGGTTGTGGGTAGCGCGTCCACAGCAAGTGGGTCTTCGCTTTTCCCTTCTGCGCAACATGAGCTTTTTCCTTCTCTGTTTCCTTTTCTTACCCATCATTATGTAGCATTGTCGCTATCACTAACCAAAGAAAGGAATTTGGGAAGGGCTCGTTTATTTTTTTAAACAACCTAATGAAGCCAACAGAGAATGAAGCCAATGAAAGCGAAGGGGAAATTATTGCAGTTTTCAACTGCGTGCAGTAATTATCAAATAGTTCGTAAGGAATTGAAGCGGACGAAAAACACGTGTGCCTTTGATAGGGAGCTAGCCTGAGAACGTTGGCCAACGCGTCCGATGCTCTGCAACCTAAGCTATGAAAGCTGTCGCGCTTCCGTCCACTACAATAAGTTCTCCTGTGATTTTCTTGGATTCATCGTATTTGGCTTCAATAGACTGTAACAAATAAACGAGCCCTTGGCCCCTTCCCTTCATTCGTTATTTCGTAGCTTGGGCCTCGCTCCGGCAGACTTGGTTCCTTTAGGTGCCATGCGAGGGTTTATTGCAGCATTACTTGATGAAGGGCTAGTTGGTGAAACATCTCGTGAGGAAAGGCGCAATTTTTGGCACCACGAAAGCACCACGAAAGTCACGTTTGTCTTTCTTTCATGGTGTCAAAAATGGCACCTTTCATTACTAGAGTGTTTATTGGTCAGAAGCCATGTGATAAAACCCGTGCTACGTGACGCCATCTGGCCAAAAAAAAAGTGGTTCACACTCGTCGCCATGGCGACGAGTGGCACCGTCTAACACTCCCAGGATTATACACACATAAGTACATTTCTTAGGCCTCCTTGTAAATACCCAATAATATGGGTGGGAGTATAGGGTTTCCAAAAAGTACTAGAGACAACTCTGTCTATGGGTCTTGCAAGCAAGTCGGGTCCGCCAGAAGTGGAATGATGGGTAGTGCGGTCATTTGCCGAGTTTTGGTTCTAAAGGCTTAATATGGCTTAGCTGCCTTAAAAACGGGTCGTTTGTGACAATATCTTGTGTTGCTAACGCATTAATTATGCGCATGAACATATGTGTACATAATACATTTGCTCGGTACGAAAATAACGACGAGATTTCCTGAATATGATGTGATAATGCTAGTGCTGCCATGTCAACTCGTCCCTACTTTTAACAGTGCCTGTACATGTATAGGCGCGACAAATTACCCTGTTTCAATTCAAAGAGAATACTTATTTGCTTGCGAGTGATGTGTTCGCGTTTTCAAGCACCTAAAAAGTATGCGCGCCTTCTTAATATCCATAAATGGGTAATCGCTTGCTCCTGTAAGTACAGGCTTAGTGCTCCACTGACTTTTCACTAACCGTGTGGTCAAGCCACTTCGCGAAACCGTAACAGAAACTCACTTTCTCCTAGTGTTTCGTGGTTGGCTGTGTTAAGAACGCAATTCTCAAAAAGCAGTGGTTGCTGTCTTCACCAGTGTTGCAAACTGCGTCTAAGCTCATTTTTGGAGCATCACCTGTAGGACCGTCTGCTTGTCGTCCAGTCGGCGCCTGCTACGAACGATTACTCTTAGCCTGCCTGGCATGTTTTCTCGGCGTTTAATTGATCAGATAGCGCAGGCGGAATGCTGTATAGTACACGATATATGAGCAGCCTTGTCACAAGGAATGAATGTTAGCCGTGAAAACGGCCCATCGCTAGGACTTTCTGTTGCGTGATGCAAATGAAGAGAAAGGAAGTAGCAAAGCTACATTCTTAAGCTTCGCGAAACGCGGAATAAAAAATGTCTACATACCTACTTGCTCCGCTGCAAATGATGTCAAAAGACTCGTCTGCCGCCTCTGATGCGTAAACCCCCTGTTCTCTCACTTCCCGCCCCTCACGTTCTTCCCCTCGAATCTCACTCCTTCCCTAATGTATGTGATGAAAGTTCTGCTTAATTCAACGCGGCTTAACTAGTGAAATTTACCGCTTTCACCCTGCTCTCGAGCCATCTGCTGGGGCTTTTAATTACTGTTGCTTTAAAGCCAGCTACAGAGCCGCGCCTTCTGTCGGATTGTTTTTAAAGCGTGGCGTCTGTTGAACGCCCATTTCTAACCCCGTTGATCATAACCTTAAAACAATCCAATGTGTATCATTGATTAACAGGACGCTACAGATCACGGTTATGTATATGTACATTTTACCTCAAATAGGCCTGACCTTTTCTGTGCACTGTATTAACGCTTCTGACCCCGTCGACCTGTGCTAGTAGCACGGTTCGTTTTGACCAACAGGTTGGCTTTGGCCGGGCGGTTTAGTAGAGTGACAGACACATAGATAGACGGACAGTAGCGCAAGAAAGACTATCGCCTTTAGTAAAGTTAGGCCAAACAACGATACAAAGACTATGTGTGGCCGACAACAAACGCATGCAAGACCGAGAGGAACTTCACTGCACCTCATCCGTTAATGAAAGTGACAGTCGAATGTTGTCCAGCACTAACGCCTGCACCACAGCTACAGCCGCTGCCTTCTTCGCGTAACGGAAGCGGTGTAGTAATGTTATTCGCGTCACCAAAGCTACAAAATGGTACTAAACAAAGTCACCAGAAATTTTGAAGCCACGAGCACAGAAACTAAATAAATACGTGTACTACCCATCATTCCCATGGCAGCTGGACAATCGGAGCGCAACAGTTCCCTCCAGTATTTTTGTAGAGAACTCTATGGACGGGAGATCCATCACCTTTGTAGCTCCGTTGATAGAGTATCGGACGCGTTATCCGAAGGTCGTAGGTTCGACTCCTACCGAACACAGGTGTGTTTTTTCGCCCACTGAGATTCCTTTCAAATTATTTCATAACTAGTGTGCTATGGTTACGACCAACACTGTAAGCCAAAAAGACAAAAAGGGGTAGTGGGGTTCATCCCTTTGGGCGGTAACTGACGTGCCACAACCATTCGTCCCTAAAGAATGACCGATCTGTCCCTCGGAGAGTAACTGGCACAGGACGAACTGTTCATTCCTCAGAAATTTCGAAGAGACCAACAGTTGTTTTGTAGTGTTCCTATTTACAAAGGCGCAACATAATCCACTGTTATGGAACGGGCATCCATTTTTAATGTATCCCTCTTCACTTCAACGCCCTCCTCTTTCCCTCCCAGGATGTCGCACCTCTTCTAGCGGAAGGTCCATACCGCTTCATGCTTCTTGCACTGCACAGATTAAATGTTTATCCCTACACTCGCGCTTTTCAGCCTTGGAGCGAACCGTTTATTCCTAGAAGTGTCGCACGGTGCTGTAGCCTATCCCAAGCAGCGATCTGCGACCATTTTCTCAAACGCGATAATCTTCGCAGTTTCTTGTGACTAGGCACCAATGCGTTGTCTGTATCGTCCCAGGCATCCGGTGCCCGGTGACAAGAGATTACTCCTCGAAAAAAAAAAAGAAGACATGCGTTGGTGAACATTTTTCTGAAGCATTATAGCTTGTCAAAAGAACGAAGACATTTATTAATCTTTTTTATTCATGTACCCTTAACGCCCGAGGGCATTACATACGGGGGAAGAGTACACACGTAAAATCAATACAGCAGTCATGTACGAATATACAGAGCAAACAAACAACTATACACCTATTCCATGTTGGTAAAGAGTGGTAGGCACCGCCGATATAGCCAGGGCTTGTAGCGACGTCGCGGCGCGGAGGCCCCGCCCACCGCTCGCAGCGGCCCTGCATGGTCGTGCCGCCGCCGTCGGCGCAGCCTGTGCGAAAGCTGCCTCCGAGCACAGGACGTCGGAGCGCCGTCGGCTTGTTTACAACAGTTCGCAAGGGGTAGCCGCGTGAGATGGAACTTGCAGCAGCTCTGCAGGAAGTATTAAATGAATACAGAAACGAGTACATGGACGCCAAGCTATGGCAAGATGTGATAAACTGATTGAAACTGCAAGCATCTTGCCACCATGGATGTGAATGATCGCGATCTATCATGTCGGCGTCGCTTCATGCGTATGTTATAATTTGGTAACTGGTGCAAGAGTGAACCACCTGGAACAGTGAGACGTATATAAATACGACTTCAAACCACCTCATCTAAAAATACTCTTTCGAACTAAAGCCTCCACTGAATCCTCGCGCACAGGCAAATGTATCGGGTTAGTTACTCAAGCACACGAAAAGAGCGTTATTGGGGACGCTATCCTCTATTTAAATACGGCTGTGACAACACGCATGAAAAGAAAAGTGAAACAACCACGTGACGAGGACAAGGCTCTTGAATAACCGCCAGCAAGGCGGGTAACAGCGGCTCGCGGCTAAGCTGCGATTGTGAAGGCGTAAAGTCCTGAAGTGACGTGGCAAATTTCAAGCGTGCAGTTTATTGGAACAGTCTGAGAATCAGAAAAAGAAAGTAAAACGCATCATGATCAGAACAGCATTGCCCAAGACGCTTCACTTATGTATGCTATCGCAGCGGCAAACGATGTGCGAAAGAAAATGTCGCTGTAATCGGCCTTTCGCGCACGGCATCAGCTACAGGAGTTAACCTCTCACTTCAGTCGAGTGATATAAAAATTCGTATGGCGCATCTAGAACTTCCTCACTTCAGTAATACACGGAGACCGCGATTAGTTATGCACATATGACAGCGTGCTACGCTAATGTAGTGCGTGCTTTGCGGTAGGCGTCATCGCTCTGTGTCGACACCTTGCTGATGTCAAGAAACATGGTGTCGACCATTATACTTGACAAACCTATGACAAGGATATTTCTCCCAAATGAAACAAGCCGCACTAATAGCTAAATAATGACACCAAAGCTTAGCCGTGACGAAAATGTTTGGCACATACCGATGAGCCGGCATTACAGGTTCAATCGTCCCATTCCTTAGGGAAGATGTAACCAGGAAACCAATAAAAACCTATCGTGCATTTCTTGTTACCTGCTGCGCAACCAACCCACGGCGCAGCTCATCGGTGCGCACTTTTTTCTTCGTTGCGCGGTGGTAAGCAGCACCCGCGCCAGCGAAAACCCAGCGGCTGCTACGGTAGGCGCGCCGGCGGATGCCTACCATGCGGAACCAAAACACCCGACGACAGCGACACCACATCTTCATGACGTAGGCTGGTGGAGTAGGTCTATCAGGACAATACTTGCGAAATAAAATAAGCATAGCAACACTATACTAGTATTCTAACATCCCAAAAGAGCTGTCAATGAAAATGGTTGGGCAGGTTATACAAGTGCTTTAACAAATCAATATAAGTACATATGACATCTTAGATATTTACACAACATAAACTAAAACACCAAGTGAAGTTTTACTTAGCGAGCGATGTTTTAATTCGCATGGCTTTGTTATAGAGACAATATGTTTTGGCAGTTGATTGCAATTATTAACAGCGACCACTAGACGTGATTATAAATACAGGTTTGTTTGGGCGAAGAAAGGTTGTAATTTGAAGACGTGGTCCAGTCGGGCCAATACTCGGTGCGCAGGTTTGATGAGTGCAGAAATATAGGAACCGTTGTGATGGACCTTGTGAAAGAGAGTGAAGAAAGACAGTAGTCTGCACGATGGCAGAGAAGGCAAGCTTAGGGACATTTTTATGTCAGTGATGCTGGATCAAATAGAGTAATTGTTTTAGATGCGAAGCAGCTTATATGGTCGGGGCTATGTCCCTCCCTCCAACCGCCGTGTGGCGTCCACACCCGCACTGCTCATGCGCATCTTTCTCCCCCTCCTCTCCTTGGCTCATCTCCTCTCGGCATTCCTCCTCTCCTATTCGAGCGGCGCGCGTTGACTAAGGAAACGCTCTTTCTTCCATGAACGCTTTACCAGCTGGCAAGGAACGAGAACGCGCCCGCGAGAGGAGGAGGAGGAGAAAAACTTTATTTATCCCAGGAGGGAAAGGGACAGTGGCGGAGGAAGCGGAGAAACCTACACTGCGTAGGTATCCGCTATCCTCTTGGCCCAATCCAGGATCTGGTCCTGGACCTCGGGCGCCGAGCTGTGCATAGCAGCCTCCCACTGCTCCTTATTATTAATATTAAGTGATTTAGGTGGGGGGTGTCGAGCGCACCCCCACATGACGTGGTCGAGATTGGCTTTTTGAGTGCAGAAAATGCATGAGGGGGAGGGATATACAGCAGGGTGTATAAGATGACGGAAAGCAGGCGTAGGAAACGTGCGAGTTTGCAACTGGCGCCACAAAATCTCGCATTGACGGTCAGCTCCACGGTGTAAGGGGGGGTATACGGTGCGTTGAAGGCGGTAGTGATTTGTTATGTCATGGAAGGTCAGAAGACGATCCCGCGCACTGAATGGGACTGTGTGTCCTGAGGCGGCGCCAGTAGCCTGCGCTCGGCCCGTCATTCCTCGGGCACAGGCATGAGCCGCCTCATTGCCACTCAGTCCCGCATGCGCGGGCGTCCATATGAGAGCAATGTCCTGCGTGGGGGGATGCTTATTAAGAATTGAAAGGGCAGTTTTCGAGATACGACCGGCACTGAAGTTACGTATGGCAGTTTTGGAGTCACTAATAATCATAGTGATATCGGGGATGGATAATGCTAATGAAATGGCAGCCTCCTCTGCCTCCTCTGAAGAAGTGGCATAGATGGATGCCATTGTGATTGCCTTGCCATTGGAATCTACAGCTGAAAGGACATAGGACGGGGAAAATGGGTATTCTGCTGCATCGACATAGAGCACGTCTTTCGCTCCTTGTAATCTTTTCTGAAGGGCTTTTGCCCTTTGGATTCGTCGTTGAGTATGGTACGTGGGGTGCATGTTCTTTGGAAGGGGAGATATGTGTAATTGGTCGTGTATGTGACGCGGAATGTCGTACTTGGATTTGGTTATAGAAGTGAAATTTATGTGGGTAGAAGCTAAGATGTGACGACCTGTACTAGTAGTCGCGAGTCTAGCGTATTGTGCCGTTAGGTGAGCTTCGATAATTTCGGACAAAGTATTTATGACACCAGTCTGGTGTAGTCGTGCGTTAGAGGCGGTTGATGCAATTCCTAACACATATTTGTAAACACGGCGGAGGAGGGTGTTCACCACATCCTCCTCTGTCCGTGTAAGGTGAAGGTATGGGAGGGTATAAGTGATCTTACTTATTATGAAAGCCTGTACGAGACGCAGTAGCTCCGACTCCCGGAGCCCTCCTTTTCTGCCCGAGATTCTCCCAATTATTCTTAGCGTGTTTTCGACGGTAGTGCGTAAAGTGTTGAGTGTGTGCGTGTTAAGTCGGTTATTTTGAATAAATAGACCTAGTACACGAATGCGTGAGACTGTAGGGATTGGATCGCCGGTCATGTGAACCTCGACCATAGGAGCATGTCTGTTTCGACGGCGGGTTGGAAGGAGGAGTAACTCTGATTTACTGGGGGTACAGCGAAGGTTCATTTTGGAGGTCAGTGCTGTCGTTATGTCTACAGCTGCCTGCAGAGTATCTTGAATGTGTCCATCTGAGCCTCCCTTCACCCATAAGGTAATATCGTCTGCATAGATGGAAACGCTTAGTTCTGGGATTTGTTGAAGAGTAGTGGGAATAGGTAGCATAGCCAGGTTAAAAAGGAATGGGGAGAGTACCGATCCCTGAGGAGTGCCGAAGCTGCCCAGTGTATAAGGTGATGACTGCTGTTGTCCGAACGTTAGTGTTGCTGTGCGGTCTGTGAGAAAGCTGGCTATGTATGAGTAAGTTTTAGAACCACAAGAAATGTGGTTAAGGCCAGAATATATAGCCGAGTGGGCTACATTATTAAATGCTCCATGTATATCCAGACACACTATTGCCTGTGTATCCTCGCTCTGATTTGGAATTATGATGTCGTGTTGCAGGCGAAGCATCGTGTCTTGCGCCGAAAGCGATGGTCGAAAGCCAATCATTTGTGGAGGAAGTAGCCCATTATCCTCTACGTGCCTCTGAAGACGCGCAAGCAGCACGTGCTCCATAGCTTTCCCGAGGCACGATGTGAGAGAAATGGGCCTAAGATTTTCTATTTTGGGAGGTTTATTCGGCTTGGGTATAAATATGACTCGGGCGGCCTTCCAAGATGGTGGAAGGACGCCCTTGTCAAAACACTGATTAAAGTACTTTGTCAACGCCTTGATTGACGGTGCGTCAAGATTTCTAAGCAGTTTGTTGCTGACGCGGTCGGGGCCCGGTGCTGACTTGGTACGGAGGGTGGCGAGGGCGTGCCTAACTTCCGCTTCCGTAATCTCCGCATCAAGTGAGGCGTTCGGTTCGCCTGTATAAGAGGGCGCAGGATCCTTGCTAGATGGGGGTAAGTGTAACGCACGAAGGTTATCGAAAAACTCTCCTAATTTGTCCTTATGTTCGTGTAAAAGTTTGGTAATTGTGTGGCAGTGTCGTGTTCGAGATGTAGAGGGGTCCCGCGAGAGACAACGCTGACGCAGGCAGCGTCGCGACACCTAGTCAAACCGATGGAAACGCGGTGTGCAACCCCCGTGCTGCTTCGCATCGCCTCATGGCCCCCTTTAGCAGGAGATGGAGGAGGAGGAAACAACTTTATTTTAAGTGTCCGGCGAGTTGTTTGGGGATTCGGGCGAATATCCACGCCTATAGGTGTCGCCCACGAGCCCCTGAGCTCTGGAGGCTTCCTCGGCAAGCTGGACGCCCAAAGTTGGTCCTCAAGGTCGAAGCTGAGCATTGCAGTCTGCAGGCGCGTTCGGTGCGAGGCTGCGTCCCAGTCTGGAACCCCACCTCCTTCGCACTCCCATAACATGTGTTCCATGGCTGCCCTGGCTTCGCAAAACTTGCAACTTGAAGAATAAAGCTCTGGGTAACAAGATTTAAGATCACGGGGTTCGGAAAAGTTCGGGAGATGGCGTAATTTTTTTATGAAACGGGCACTTTTGTTCTGCGGAGACTAGAGCTTATAGACGATTTTCCGCAGCTAGTTTGTCTAAGCAAAACTAGATGGCGCCACCGCACGGAAGCACCATGGCCTTCTCCTCGGCGGTGCATCCGCGATGTGGCGTGTGGCGTCCGTTGCCCTGGCCTACGGCGAGAAGCAGCAGGCGGCCGTCGGCGACGGTGAAGGGGAAGTAGAAAGGAGAAGGCCGTTAGATCACGTGTTCAAACATGGCAGCGCGCGTTCGCCGCTGCGGAAAAGCGTCTATTTATTAGGTATGCCTGGTGAGGGCTCCAGATCTGTGAGGCACAATCTAGCGTGGGGCGGACTTGTGTTTTGTAAGCTAAAAAAATGTCGCCCGCATCTTCCCACGGGAGAACTCGAGTAAATGCGTCGCAGAGTGGTGGGGGTATCGCGTGAATGTTGCGTAATTGGGTATGGTTTGGGAATGCGTAATTATTATTTCGTCTTTATTATTCTTATTTATTGAATGAAGGAGAAGCGCCTCGTTCCATCGCATCTACTCGAGCCTAGCAAAGCGTCAAGCGAAAGCCAAGACGCCCTTGACGGAATTCCCAACGCGCGCTCCGCCGCTTATATACGCACCGCCCGCGTTCGAGGGAGAGGAGTACGGGGTAGAGGTCCGCAAAGACGCCCTTGACTGAATTCCGAACGCGTGCTCCGCCGGACCCCACTGCACATGCTCGGCTTGCTGAACGGCCGGTGGGCCGGCACGAGACGAGCCGAGCATGCGCAGTGGGGGTGTTGACGGCGCCGCCGCCGACGCCGAAGCGCGACATCGTGCGACTAAGAAATGCTCCGCATTTAAAATTTAGTAGCAAAGTTGGCGAAATGCAAGCCACGTTTAATGTATCGGAGGGTTCTACAAGTGCCACTAATTATACTCTTAATATGCAGGTTACATGATAAATCTGACGCTAAATGAACACCGAAGTGCTTAAAGCTGGAAGCATGTTCAACTTTCTTGTTACTGAGCGCGTAGTCATTCATTAAATTGTGTTTAATTTTGCATTGAAAGCAAGAACTTTTGTCTTGGTACGTTGACTTCCATCTGCCAGTGCTGACACCATTTATCTAGCCTATTTAGATCGTTCCACAACTTATGAGTCTTCGGTGTTAGCCACCTTTTTATATATCACTCAGTCATCCGCGATTAATCTAACTATCGAAATCGTGCAGTTAGCGATATCAGTAATGTAAACTAAAAATAGAATCTGTCCAAGTACAGATCCGTGTGAAACTCCCGATTTCAGGTGTGTTATTGGCTAATTATTCTCGTTCACTAGAACGGTTTGATAGCGGTTAGTTAGGAGCTCAATTATCCAATTGATTCCGTAAGTGCTTAGTAGTCCTTTTTATTGGCCGAGCGAGAGGGGCCTTATCAAAGGCTTTCTCGAAATCCACAAAAATGGCATCAACCTTGCGCACATCATGTACGGCAATATGATTGTCTGTAATTAATTCTAATAGTTGCGTTTCGCAGGACAGACCGCGCAAGAAGTGATGCTCGTTAGCAAAAAGGAGTAATTTTCCTTTAAATAGTTCGTCACCGCAGATGAAATGATGTGCTCGAGCAGCTTGCTGCCGACACAGGTTAGCGTGAGTGGCCTGCTATTAGATGAGCTTCAGGTGTCACCCGATTTAAATATAGGGATTACACGGACTAGCTTCCAGTCGTCGGGTACAGAACCAAGTAAGTTTACAGAACCAAAAAAGTTAATGAAACAAGTAAGTTTATTTAGCGAATCGTTATTGCGGTGCGATATTGTGCTTCCATATGCGTTATACGAGTGCGTTTGGTTGAATAGTGCAGGTCGCGAGGAGTAGGGTAAGACAGCTTCTCGGCAATCCAGGAAAGACATTGAAGGGCACAACGGTGTATCCGAGCGGACGCTGTCGGGTTGATTTCAGAACGTACAAAATCTCCCTTCTGAGTTAGCTGTTGGGGATGAGTTCAGAGCTTCGGAATATTGAGAAAGTCTTTCGGAAAGCATATCGCTCTAAGCCATGATTTTTTCAAAAAGGCATTCTAGAAGAATGTATTATTTCCTGCGCAGAACTCTCCGTACACTTGTAGTTACGTCATATTACTTTTTTCGGAGACGCCACAGGCAAATAATTTTGACATACAAGCCACTCTCAGACAGCCTTTCTTAATGCAATCAAAATTTTTAGACTGTGTTATGAAGTTCCAGTAATTCGCTTTAGAGTTTAAGACTTTGACAGCCACTGTGAGGCCTGTAGTTAGTATGCTTCATCAACATGACCTCACGCAATACTGCATTTTTACATCTAACAAATGTAATACATCGTTTCACGTACTGAAAAGAGCCCCGTCACGGGGGTCTAGTGGCTAGGGCACTCCGCTGCAGATCCGAAGGTCACGGGATCGAATCCCGGCCGCTGCGGCTGCATTTTGGTGGAGGCGAAATGTTGAGGCCCGTGTGCTGTGCGATGTCAGTGCACGTTAAAGAACCCCAGGTGGTGAAAATTTCCGGAGACCTCCACTACGGCATCTCTCATAATCAGAGCTGGTTTTGGACGTTAAACCCCACAAATCAGTCAATCACGTATGAAAGGAGTTTCTTTGTTTTGTTCATCATCGCTGCCTGTCTGCATTCATCGCCGATCATCGTCCAAGATATCAGGCCACCGACGACAACGAACGAAGAATGAACTTAACGGACACGCTGTAGTGACGGAATGAAAACAGCGGGTGGGTAGGTCCGGCGGATAAGATAACGCAAATTTGGGCGAAAAATAGGCAGTAACTGACACCAACCACGGCAGCGCAGTGTTGCGCGGTTTGTACAGCAATGCGCAGGAATGTAACGCATCAGAAAGTTACGCATTAAAGAACAGTTTATGGACAGTGCCACATGTGCAGTTCTGGAGTACGGTGGCCTGCGACAGCTAGTGGCCCCACCCCAGCCTAGTACGTTCCACCGCAAGACACTATTGTCAGGCGGCAAAGTTGGCTACGCCTAGGCACAGCATTCGCGATGCGGCGAAGCCAACCTATCGTACTAGTCAACACAAAAAAAAAAAAAAGTACGCAGCTTCCGCTAAGTCGCGCAAGGCCAGATAACACTGAATAGTCTACTGAAGCGGGTCACTTGATAGTCGCGGTATTTCGGCGGCAAGATGTCATGTGGCATTTCCTTACGTGATTTTCGCGCGAAGATGTCCCGATACATTGTATTAAGTGATCTTGGCGGAAACATTTCACGTTACATTTTGTTACACGATTTTGCCCGGAACATATCCCGTGATCACCCAAAGTCACGTAACGCAATGTCACGTGCTATGTTTCCGCCAACATCACGTAGCGCAATGGCACGTGACATGTTCCTGTCAAAATCACGCAACGCAACTGCACGTGACATGTTCCCTCGAGATCACGTAACACAATGTAACGAACGAGACATGTTTCCGCCAAAATCACGCAACGCAATTTTACATGATACGTTGCCTCTAAAATCACGTAATGTAATGTCAGGTCCCATCTTCTCGCCAAAATCACGTAAAACAATGTCACGTGACAGGTTTCTGCAATAATCACGTAACACAATATCACGTGGTATATCGCGTGACACATGAAAGATATGGCTACCTTAAGCAGCTTTATGTCCTTTTCTTGTCCTTTTCTGCTGACGAATTTATTTCACTACATACTGAGAAACATGGCTCTTTAGTTCATTTTAATGCACGTAGCTTGCGAAGAAATCATGATAACATTAATGATTTCATTTACTCTACCAGACAACCTCTCTCATTTATATGTATATCTTATTAGACTTATTAACTTATTAGACTCTCATTCGAATAGTACCATTGCCTATAATGATTGCCTTCTAGGATACGGGTTAACGTGCCTGATTGAGTCGCACACTAGATCCAACACACGTGGCACTAACACTCTTTTAGATCATGCTTTTTCTAACTTTAGTCATCTAGTGTCTGGAGTAGTTGATGTCGACATTACCGATCATTATCCCATATTCATCACATTTGATAGCCCGATAACTCGAATCAACACAGCTTTTACTGCAACGCGCTTTGAACAAGAAAGTTTCATTTGTGCTATTTCAAATTGTGCCTGGTCTAAAGTTAGCTCACAAACTGATCCACAGTCGGCGGTTGATACATTTTCCTCTTTATTCTTATAAGCTGTTTCTTCTAGCACTTATACCATTGCTTATAACAAAAGATATCAAATGCCTCAAAACCCCTGGATGACCTCCGCCTTATTAACGAGCCTCATAAAAAAGGATAATCTTTACAGGAAAGTGAAGAGACAACCCTTTAATAATGCCTTGGCACTTCGCTATAAAACTTATTGTAATACTCTTAACTCTTCGTTAAAACTCGCCAAGAAACGCTATTATAATGAAGAATTTATAAAGAATAAAAATAATCCTAAAAGACAGTGGAAACTGTTCAATGACTTCTTAAATTCTCCTGATAATAACTCGCCCATAACAAAAATTACTCATCATAACGCAACTTATTGTAACTCTGACGACATTGCTAATGCATTTTCTGAGTATTTCGGTTTGTCATCCAGCTGTTCCAACAACGTTTCTTCACCTAGTTTGCCACGCTAGCCTCACTCATTTTTTCTATTTTCCGTTTCCTCTGACGAAATAGTATCAGCTATTCGTAATCTTAAAAGTACTTCTCCCGGCCTGGATAACATCTGTGCACATCATTTAAAGATGGTTGCTCATTTCAGTTCTCAGCCTTTGACCCATATAATCAATCTTATCTTTTCTAAAGGTTCTTTTCCTGACTCATTAAAACGTGCTAAGGTCATACCAACTTTTAAGAAAGGTGATAAACATGCTATTAAAAAATTCACAGCATATCCACGAAGTGAATGATGATGACTGGGCGAAGCTCCGGAGTTCATCGTAGATCGTGCCGAGTTCCGGATTAATTTAGTTAACGCGCTCGCTACGAATCCTTATGGTTCAACTACGCACAAGTGAAATCTCCCACCGGCACTTCATTGCAAGTCAAGATCCAGTGCCTATATATATATATATATATATATATATATATATATATATATATATATATATATATATATATATATATATATATATATATATATATATATATATGGGTGGCCGGTGAACGGTTCTCCAGCGCGAGCAGTCGGTATTTTTCAATCAAGAAACTTGCTAGAAGACGCTGCCTGCGTCAAGCTTGTTTCTCGCGGGTGAGGGCGCGTTCTCCTTCTTTGCGAGCTGGTAGCGCGTTCATCGAAGAAAGAGCGTTTCCATAGTCAACGCGCCGGGAGGCACGCGCCGAGGGCGCGCCTCCCACACGTAGCATCATTCATTTCTTTGAAGGTAACGCGCTACTACAACGGACGGACAGACCCAAACCTTAAGGAGCTTCGCCCCTGAAATTATAGGCTTATATCTATTCTTCCATCGTTAAGTAAATTAATTGAGCATCTGTTTGTAAAGCGTCTTAATGCGTACCTTTCGAAATTTAATATTATAAACCCTTCCCAGTTTGGTTTTCGTCATGGAAGCTCCACTAACCATGCTCTGCTTTCTTTGACTGACTTCATCAAACATTCCATTGATAGTGGTAACTTCTCGTGGTCAGTATTTTTGGATTTAACCAAAGCCTTCGACACGCTCAATCACCCCATTCTTTTCAATAAGTAGATTCTTATGGTATTACCGGACTCCCTTTAACCTTTCTGAAGAGTTACCTGTCTAACCGACAAAACGTGGTCTTTACTGGTGGCTTCTATTCTAATACTAAGATACTAATCAAGGTGTTCCACATGGATCCATTCTTGGTCCCCTCCTATTTATTACTTATATAAATGACCTCCCTGATGTCATATGTTCTGCACATTGCGTGTTGTATGCTGACGACACCACAGTATCATGTAAGGCCAAAACAGTTCCATCTTTAATATCAAAACTGAACTCTGTACTCAACAATGTAGTTTTATGGTGTGACAACAATGACCTAACTATAAACCCTTCTAAAACTCAGTTTATAATTTTCAGATCTTCTCAAAAACATTTATTAACTTCGGCTGCTCTAACAATAGGTCCTAATACTATCTATGCTTGTGATTCTATTTCTTCCCTCGGAGTACGTTTAGACACAACTCTCAATTTCGGTCTACATTTGTCAGACAATAAGAACAAGACTGCTTTTGGTATTCGTGCACTAATTAAAGCTAGGCCATATTTCTCCACTAATGCATTATTGTCGCTCTAATTCTCATTTGTTCATAGTCACTTTAGCTATGGCATAACTACCTGGGCGAACACATATCATTCGTACATCTCATCTGTGCAGCACATCCAGAACCAAGCAGTCCGCATTATCACTTTCAGCCCTCGTCGTTCTAATGTTATTTCATTGCTTAGACAATATAATATTCTATGTAGTAATAAGTTATTTGAATTTCATTGTACTTGTTTGTTTTTTAATATAATTAACCGTCGGCTACTTTTCGATCTCATCAACTGTGGCTTACTAAAAACACTAACCACACTCATTTCGCATTAGAAGGAAGTTTATTACTACCCCAAGTTCGCACTAATTACGGCATAAAATCATTGTCATTCACAGCCATTTCATCATGGAACTCTACTCCACCCAATATTAAATCTCTAGCTAACCTGTACACGTTCAAAAAAATTTTGAAATTATACCTTCTATCGTCATAAATCATTCTATGTTCTCCATTCTGAATTGTTATATAGGGATTGTACTGTTTTAGTTGTATTTATTACTATGTTTTATCGCTTCGTTGTTTTGCTAGTTGTCGTATAATAGTGTTGTCTTGCCATTTTCCTTTGCATTTTTTTATGCTTCATTCATCGTGGGTCCCCCTATAGTCTTCGGACTATGGGACGCTAGTCTATAAAACGTCTCCTTCATTTTATGTATCGCTACTCTGCTAACAATAAACTTCAAACTTCTGTTGAAAGCGGTATGACAGAGCTCTTACCGTTAGCTTAAGCAGCTTCGCTGCGCAAGGAACACGCTTTCTTTTTAGCAGCGAAGCTGTTTTAGCTTTTAGTAGTTTGTAGTGTCATGAAATATGACCTTGAAATGAGCTTGCCTAGCAACCAAGCGAAGCTAAATCCACCAGCATAACCTTGCGTTGCCTCGACATCATGGTGAACGCGGAAGATGACGTCACAACGACGCGTCACCGGAAGAAGAAGTTCAAGTTCAAGAAGATTATGAACATGAAGCAGCTGAGCAAGTAGTACAAAAAGTAAGTACATAATAGCCAGAGATGCTTCCGTTAATGAGGAAAAGGCAGGCCTCCTCTTCGCTTGGCTGGTCCTATTCACTAAGATTGCCAAATTTCACCCCTGCATATGTAGCCGAGCTTTTAGCGATCATTCTAGCACTGCGGAAACTCAGGCACTGATGTTAACAGATTCTCTCTCGTTTTGCACTGCACTAACAGCTTCTTCTAAGTACCCTGCCCTGCGGACGTTACGGACCAATAGTCTCGGCGCTCCCAGCAATGGAATTTAGCACAAGGATAAGATATCAGACATTTGCACTTCACCAGGATGCCGTTGAAGTGTTGACAACATGGACAGATTTTCGACACTTAAAATTTCCGTTGAAAAGCCAATGGTGTCTGTCACGACAACTGGAAGTGACAATTACGAGGTTACGCTGTCGAGTCCTCCATTAAATCTCTATTCGCACAGGGCTAGTCTGGTGATATCGCCTCTGTGCCCATTCTGTTCTGAAATTGAAACTATAGAGCATTACTTTCTAAATATAGCCGGCACACGTCAATAAGGAAAATACGTCTGTAAATAAAGCTTTCTAAGCTTGGGCTAACCTTCTCAACGGAAATTATTCTTTCTTTTTGTGCCTCGGTAATGGGCTTTGATGCAGCGTAGAATTTTATTGAAACACCAAAACGGATACGTTTGTAGTTATTTGTAGTTATTTACACAAGAAGGTCTTTAGGTTATGATGGTAATGTCTGAAACAAAATAAAAGAATTAAGAAACGCAAGCTCTCTCTGTTTGGATAGTACTAATGTATAATCAGTCTATGTAATCTTCTTTCTTTTCTTTCTTTTATTTCCCCGAATTCGTTTAATCTTTCTTCCACTGTTTTTCTTCATGAAGTGGTATACGCGAAATACGATATAAAACTCAGATTATCAGGTCGTGGCCAATCTCCCGTTGTGGGTATGTGCCAGTTATGTAGGATCATCATCATGAGTATAAAAAGAACGATATGATGATCAAGGTAATGATGATGATTACTATGGTGAGTACGAAGACCAGGACTAGCCAAGTGCCCATCAGCTTCGCTATCCTTGCGCCAGTAATGTAAGCAGCGCTAAATTTTGAAATGTGAAACATTTATTGGCGAACTTGAGGAACTTTGACCATATCTATCGATATATATAGTCGCCTACGTCGGTGGTCTCCTGGCCGTCTCGTTAAGCCGACATGCACGGAGACTTTGATGGTAGGGTACGAACGTATGACGAACATAAGTGATTGATCTCTACACTACTACACTACTAGTACTAGTGATCGCTACACTACTCGTCAAGTACGTCATGATTCACGACACTACAACCACGTGTGGCTCATACACGTAGTGTTCAGCCCGTGGCGTTCCGGTATGCGCCACAGGTGTTTGAAATAGGCTGTATAAAATGTAATCTCGGGCCAACCAAAATAGGCGCTTGGTTTCAAAATAACTAAGGCACACCGTTTGTGCTCGCGTGAGATTGAAATGTAGATATAACAGTCAAACGGATAACCACGAACGCGCTGTAATATCCGAAGACACCAACCAAGTGAAGCGGTAGACGAGGAGCGATTGCGCCTAACGAGTGTCCCCGAGTTGCCAAGCAAGCAGGCCACCGCTAGGATACGGCGGCTCCTCCGACAAGGTAAGTACCTAAGCCACCAGCATTTGTGATGACGGTTCTTGAGTAACGTCAACTGCGCGTGTATTGTGTGTTAAGCGCTGTGACATCGATTTAATAAACGATACATATATTCTAGAAGCACTGGGCATGCTTTGTTCCTTGCATGATTCACGACGCTCATGATACGAGTGTCGGTGCACCGTAGCCGGCGTTTCTCTTCGATGAAACAGGTGTCTGTTCTGTGCAATAACGCGAGTGCCAGTGTTACGTGAGCTGTCATTTCGTCACCACGGTTCGGTCGGGCTTCCTGGTTAGCCCCCGTTTAGCACGCACCTACTCATGCACTTTGCACACAGACATTCATCCTACTCGTAACACTAGGTTGAACGCGATACGATTCGTCATAGGCAATTTGCTGGCTGACTGCTCCGCATGGCACTGATACCCGCAATGCGGTGGATCTGCATCTTTTCTTATTAATATTAGTATTACTTTTTTTATCGTGGGCAACGCAGACTCTTATTTGGGTACCACTAGGATAGTAGTTTGAGGTCAAGCACGGGTCCGCATTTCTGTCTCTGCAACCGAGCTGTTTCGTTAATTATTTATTTTGCGGGTCGCTGCCTGTGGCTATCTCTCTCGAGCTTGGCCACCCATGCCGCTCCTGTGACTATCTCTTGATCGACGCAAACCTCTGTACTCCGGTGCGAAACGTTGAGAAGCCATCGATGGGCCTCGGAGTGCTTCGTGAAGCGTCTCCCAAAGTCTCAGACGAAATACGGGTGTTGGGAGGCCAAGTGCCACAATTAACCGCGACTACCGGTTTCGTGTAAGCAAAACCCAGAAAAAGCGAGGACTAACTGGATGCCGTTCAGCTTCGCTATGTGTAGCCTTGACACATTAGCGCAAGGTTTAGTGCATAATTGCGAATTAGTGTCCACGTGACACAGAGGTCGTCTTGGAGGGGCCACACTTCGAAACAGGTAGGGGAGAAGTTGGAGGGGGTGGGGCACATTTGTAAATATCGGCTCCCTGGGAATACCCTTGCCACTTGTTACGACCGGGGCATCGGAGACGGAACGGCGCCACCAGAAACTTGTTAACGCAGGTGTCGTTACAGAAAATGCAGGTACGAGTCGACGGACCTGCCGAAAACAGGAGCGAACCGAGGGCCGTTAACGACTTCCACGTTACCTCAGCAGGGGGTGGCGAGTGATATTTACCGAGAGGGGTCCTGCTACCGTCGTATGGTCCGACTGCGTTATGGATTGCCTCGGCGACCTCCGTAGTTAAAGGGACGGTCCACAACCTTCTACCCCTTAGACCCCCAACATCGAATTGGAGGAGAAACGTCAACTGGGTCCTCCCTAGAAGGCGTTACAGGACGACGCGGACTATTTAATCAATCGGAGAACCCCAGCTTTGGAGATTCGGCATTCAGCTACCTTGTAATAAACCTTGTAAATATATACCCCTCCCAACGCTCATCGTACTTTCTCTGCTGCCCCGTGAACTCCTCGCCTGGAGGCGACACGAGTCCACAACAACGGGTTGGCAGCGGTGAGATCGCGAAAACTGGGTGGCAAGCGGTTGGATGAACCACGACAACGGAGGCAAGGGTTCGAATGAACCGGGGGCTCCATGGAGAAAGGATCGGCCCGAAAGCCCTAGAAACTGGAAGAGGGCGGGATGCACGCAGCGTACCACGACTCCGCAGTGTTCGGTGAGTGCCTGGCTTTGTCTTGAGCGACATCGAGTCGTTTAGCCTAGAACCGTTAAAAGTTCGATCGTACAACTACCTAGAATTGTGGTAGTGCGTATCTCCAGCAGAAAGCAGCTTTCAAAGGGATGTAAACAAGCGTGCAAATCATGACATGCATGTCATGAGCGACATGATTTACATGCCACGGTCTTGGTGCTCTCCTGGCCGTTTCGCTAATCGGATATTTACGAAAACTGGTATGCCACATCATGACTACATGACGAAAATAAAGACAGGTCATAACGTGAAAATCACGACATGCATGTCATGAGCGGCATGATTTACATGTCACAGTCTTGGTGCTTTCCTGGTCGTCTCGTTAATGGGATGTATACAAAAATTGGTATGCCACAATATGACTGCACGGCGAACATAAATGACAGGTCACAACATGAAAATCATGACATGCATGTCATGAATGACATGGTTTACATGCCACGCGTTTCGCTAATGGGACGTATACGCAAATTGGCATGTCACAACATGACTTCATCACAAACATAAATGACAGGTCATAACACGAAAATCATGACATGCATGTCATGAGTGACATGATTTACATGCGACGGTCTTGGTGCTCTCCTGGCCGTTTCGTTTTTGGGATGTATACGGAAATTGGTATGCCAGGACATGACTGCATGGCGAACATGACTGACAGGTCACAACATGACAATCATGATATGCATGTCATGGGCGACATGATGTACACGCCACGCGTTTCGTTAACGGCATGTATACGAAAATTGGCATACCACAAGATGACTGCATCATGAACGTAAATGACAGATTATAACATGAAAATCATGAGATGCATGTCATGAGCGACATGATTTACATGCCACGGTCTTTGTGCTGTCTTTGCCGTTTCGTTAGTGGGATGTGTAGGAAAATTGGTATGCAACAATATGACTGCATTACGAACATAAATGACAGGTCATAACATGAAAAGCATAACATGCATGTCATGGGCGGCATGATTTACATGCCAGGCGTTTCGTTAATGGGATGTATACCAAAATCGCTATGGCACAACACGACAGCATGACGAACGTAAATGACAGGTCATAACATTAGAATCATGACACGCGTGTCATGGCCGGCATGATTAACATACATGCCATGGTCCTGGCGCTATACTGCCGTTTCGTTAATGGGATGGCTCCGTCTACTGACCAGAGGGCGCTACGTAGCTCTTGTCGGACGGCTCAGTCGCGCACGGTGGAAACCGAGGCGACAGCGACGCGCGCGTTTCTTCGCTGCTTTCCGGTTGTGCTGCGAACCACACGAAAGCTCGCGGCGTTGCCCTTTGGAACAGTTTGTCGCAGGTTTGGAGCGCGCGTCTCAAAGGAAATAAAACGAAAGAAGGTGGGACGGGCTGTCGCTGCTGCTATAGAGTTGGAGACGCGCATCGCGTTCGCGTATTTCCCTGTCACAGTCTGCCAAATTTTGCTTCTTCTCTCCGCCAGGCAGTGCATTCTGGCGCTGATGTCACACATCGAAAACTCGACTGCACGGAGCCTATACGAAAATTGGTTTGGCACAACAGGACTGCATGACGATCATAAATGACAGGTCATAACATGAAAATCGTGACATGCATGTCATTAGCGGCATGATCTACATGCCACTCGTTTCTTTAAATTGATGTATACCAATATTGCTATGGCACAACCCGACTGCATGACGAACGTAAATGACAAGTCATAACGTGAGAATCATGACATACGTGTATGAGCGGCATGGTTTACATGCCCCAGTCATGGTGCTCTTGCGGCCGTTTCGTTAACTTCATAGTTACTAAACTCGGTATAGCGAGACAACAATGCATATCCATTTTACGTTCCTTATGCGTGCTTCGCATTTCCTTGATTCCCACTGCACGTGGGATCTGCCAATTTTTTAATATTAGTATTACTTTTTTATCGTGGGCAACGCAGACTCTTATTTGGGTACCACTAAGATAGTAGTTTGAGGTCAAGCTCGGGTCCGCATTTCTGTCTCTGCAACCGAGCTGTTTCGTTAATTATTTATTTTGCGGGTCGCTGCCTGTGGGTATCTCTCTCGAGCTTGGCCACCCATGCCGCTCCTGTGACTATCTCTTGATAGACGCAAACCTCTGTACTCCGGTGCGAAACGTTGAGAAGCCATCGATGGGCCTCGGAGTGCTTCGTGAAGCGTCTCCCAAAGTCTCAGACGAAATACGGGTGTTGGGAGGCCAAGGGCCACAATTAACCGCGACTACCGGTTTCGTGTAAACAAAACCCAGAAAGAGCGAGGACTAACTGGATGCCGTTCAGCTTCGCTATGTGTAGCCTTGACACATTAGCGCAAGGTTTAGTGCATAATTGCGAATTAGTGTCCACGCGACACAGAGGTCGTCTTGGAGGGGCCACACTTCGAAACAGGTAGGGGAGAAGTTGGAGGGGGAGGGGCACATTTGTAAAATCGGCTCCCTGGGAATACCCTTGCCACTTGTTACGACCGGGGCATCGGAGACGGAACGGCGCCACCAGAAACTTGTTAACGCAGGTGTCGTTACAGAAAATGCAGATACGAGTCGACGGACCTGCCGAAAACAGGAGCGAACCGAAGGCCGTTAACGACTTCCACGTTACCTCAGCAGGGGGTGGCGAGTGATATTTACCGAGAGGGGTCCTGCTACCGTCGTATGGTCCGACTGCGTTATGGATTGCCTCGGCGACCTCCGTAGTTAAAGGGACGGTCCACCACCTTCTACCCCTTCGGACCCCCAACATCGAATTGGAGGAGAAACGTCAACTGGGTCCTCCCTAGAAGGCGTTACAGGACGACGCGGACTATTTAATCAATCGGAGAACCCCAGCTTTGGAGATTCGGCATTCAGCTACCTTGTAAATAAACCTTGTAAATATATACCCCTCCCAACGCTCATCGTACTCTTCTCTGCTGCCCCGTGAACTCCTCGCCTGGAGGCGACACGAGTCCACAACAACGGGTGGCAGCGGTGAGATCGCGAAAACTGGGTGGCAAGCGGTTGGATGAACCACGACAACGGAGGACCAAGGGTTCGAATGAACCGGGGGCTCCATGGAGAAAGGATCGGCCGAAAGCCCTAGAAACTGGAAGAGGGCGGGATCCACGCAGCGTACCACGACTCCACAGTGTTCGGTGAGTGCCTGGCTTTGTTCTTGAGCGACATCGAGTCGTTTAGCCTAGAACCGTTAAAAGTTCGATCGTACAACTACCTAGAATTGTGGTAGTGCGTATCTCAGCAGAAAGCAGCTTTCAAAGGGATTTAAACAAGCTGCTGAAAACAACCCATATATGTTTGTGGAATAGTTCAAAATTGGTAGTGGACGTGAGGAAGTGAACAGAGAGCCTGAGATTGCTAATTGACGTTGTTGAAAGGATAGGGGCAGAGGAGGAAGAGTTTCGTAGGTTGGGAGTTGATTGAGGGATTAAGAAATTGGAAAAGGTAGAGAAAGATTAGGTCACCTGGGGACTGCTAGTGTGGGCTTTAGTTAATTCTGTGGAATTTACCAGGCTTCAATTTCTCTAGAACCAGAATTGAAACGCTGGTGGGGTCAATTGTTATTGTTTTTCCGAAGCCGAGCCAAATTTTAAAGTAGTCAATATGGATTTTAAGAGTTTGATGAAAGCTAGCCTGTTGATGCTGTGTGAGGAGTTTTATCTGGATGTAGATGAAGATTTGCCTCAATCGGAAATTCGAAACCAAATAGTAGAAAGTTGTAGCGATGCGGAGGATATCAAATATTTCGAGACTTTAATTCTAATTAGGCAGGAAAGGATATAAAGGAAAGAATTCAGGACGAAGGACGCAGGCAAGAGTTGACATTTTCGAACGAAGAGATTGGAAGGCTAGAGCGTCAACGCAAGGAAAATCAGCGAGGTAATCAGGTATCTGCGGAAGAAGCGCACGAAAGGTGGATCTCGCATGCGATGTCCAAGATGATTTCGACTCGTCATGCAAGAACACCAGTGAAAGGCCAAGAGAGCGCCGTGAAGTGAAATGTGAGGAGGAGGTCGCATTTGAGGAACGCGACGAGGTATCGTGCCAATGGGATGAGAGTGAAGCACCTAGGAGGGTTGCCAACGATTTGGTACGGATACAAAGGGAGTATGTCGCGACGGTAGATCCTGCATGCCGCGTCCAAGGTAATTTCGACTCGCTAGGCAGGACTAGCAGTGAAAGGCCAGCAGGGTGCGGTGAAGCACAATGTGAGAAGGAGGTTACAGTCGAGGTCAGCTCCCAGGTATACAAGTTAGGTATCTTAGAAGCAGACAGCTGCAACTTTCGTAAGTGTTTGAAGCTGTCCGCCAGTCAGAAAGTGAAGGAACAGATGGTGTCGCTGGAAATCGTTTAGATTGCGTGGATTAGCCAGCTAGCGAGTGCAGTGAGGTTGTACAGGTGCAAGAAAAGGAAGCGGAGGGTTCCAAAATGCGTAGAAGGAAGCGGCATAGGCCGAAAAAGCATCGAAGAGAGAGGAACGGCGCAAAGAGCGAGGAAGGCCTCAAATCGGGCTTCAAACGAAAAAGCACGAAAATGAGAAATGTGTGGTTGTCACCCAAGAAAAATCGGCGCAGAATACGTAGGAGCCGCCGAACAAAAGCTGGAAAAGAAGTGCACTCTGCGCGGAAGCGGTCCGAGAGCCGGTTGCAGTTATCTTCCCGTCCTCTTCATGCGCAGCATTGTCGCTGTGCGAGTGCAAGGTCAGGGGTCGTCGCGAAGTCAGCGAACAATGCGACGACGGTAGTGCAGGCAAGGCGATGGCAAAGGATAGTGGCGCCGAGTGAAGGGTCGAACAGGTGTTTCTCGTTTTGCGTTTCCTGTCTAAAGCCTGTTTCACATGCGAGCGGCTGCGCATAGAGTTACTGTATATTTATGCTAGCATAAAGAGTTGCGCGTCTGTTTTCCAAACGCCGCCAGCTACGAAGCAACCGAGCATTGCAGAGAAGGTGACGTCAGGCCAACTTTTGTGCTTCTCGGCGCCGGCGCTGCCGCGAACTGAATTATCGCCAGTCTAGTTCAAAGCGAATCCAGCGGAACTTTGCCTGCGTTGGAGCGCGTTCCGAGCATTGATTTCAAGACGCGCATGTTGCGGGACAAATCAAAGTGCTGAGAAGGTGTTATTTTTCATTCACGTTTTCACAGTGGCTGTTGATTAGTCCTGCAGCGTTTCTGTCGGAACGCAAAATGACCGGTTGTATATGTATTTATGTGCCGCGTGTTAAAAACAGCAACGCCTTTAATCTGTCTCGTCACTACGCTGTCGCTGCGTTTTATTTCCTATTAGGCTTAAAAGCGGTCTACGAGCGTTGGAAAACTGCCCAGGCTCGGTCGGAAATGCCGCCTGCAAAAACTGAGCGTGGCTTCGCCGCATAGCTTTGGTTGCTTGCTGGCCAAGATGGCGGACCTATGCCCAACTCTGCTACCTGCGGTAGCATATAGAGTAACTCTAGCTGCGCGGCGGCGTTCGCGCGATCTGGCGGCAGAGCGGCGCGCGACCGCGGCTTCGTTTCAGGTGCATCGCGCTTGCGCGACGCCCGCCGCTGCGACGCGCAGTGCGGTTTGCGTAGAGCGCCCGCCCACGCGGGGTCTCCAATAGCTGCGCCTTGCTCCAAACGTTCTTCTTTTGGTGCCCCGTTCAGTTGCGGACTTCACATTTTCAGTTCCGTTTATTAAATGCGAAGCATTTCTTAGCGAACTTCGGCGAGTTTGAGCGTATCTATCTATCTATCTAGCCGCCTACGATTTTGTGCTCTCCTGGCCGTTTCGCTAATGGGATGTTTACAAAAATTGGTATGCCACGACATGACTGCCTGGCGAACATAAATGATAGGTCATAAAATCAAAATTATGATATGCATGTCATGAGCGGCATGATTCACATGCCACGGTCTTAGTGCTCTCCTGGCCGTTTCGTTAATTGGATGTATACGAAAATTGGTATGCCACAACATGACTGCCTGGCGAACATAAATGACAGGGCATAAAGTGAAAATCGTGACATGCATGTCATGAGCGGCATGATTTACATGCCACGGTCTTGGTGCTCTCCTGGCCTTTTCGTTAATGGGATGTATAATTGGTATGCCACAACATGACTGCATGACGAACATAAGAGACAGATCATAACATGAAAGGCATGACACGCATGTCATGAGCGGCATGATTTACATGCCACGGTCTTGGTGCTCTCCTGGCCGTTTCGCTAATGGGATGTAGGCGAAAATTGGTATGACACAACATGACTGCCTGACGAACATAAATGGCAGGTCATAGCGTGAACATCATGATATGCATATCATGAGCGGCATGGTTTACATCCCACGGTCTTGGTGCTCTTCTGGCCGTTTCGTTAATGGGATGTATACGAAAATTGGTATGGCACAACATGACTGCCTGGCGAACATAAATGACAGGGCATAAAGTGAAAATCGTGACATGCATGTCATGAGCGGCATGATTTACATGCCACGGTCTTGGTGCTCTCCTGGCCGTTTCGTTAATGGGATGTATACGAAAATTGGTATGCCAAAACATGAATGCATGACGAACATAAATGACAGGTCATAACATGAAAATCATCACATGATTTACATGTCACAGTCTTGGTGCTCTCCTAGCCGTTTCGTTAATGGGATGTACACGAAAATTGGTATGCCACTATATGACTTCATGACGAACATAAATGACAGGTCATAACATGAAAATCGCGACATGAATGTCATGAGCGGCATAATTTACATGCCACGCGTTTCGTTAATGGATGCATACGAAAATTGGCATGTCTGCATGACTGCATGACGAACATGACTGCATGACGAACATAAATGACAGGTCATAAGATGAGCATCATGACATGCATGTCATGAGCAGCGTGATTTACATGCCACGGTCCTGGCGCTATACTACCGTTTCGTTAATGGGATGCATACGAAAATTAGTATGGCACAACAAGACTGCATGACGATCATAAATGACAGGTCATAGGGTGAAAATCGTGACATTCAAATCATATGCGGCATGATTTACATGCCACGCGTTTCCTTAATGGGATGTATACCAAAATTGCTACGGCACAACACGACTTCATGACCAACGTAAATGACAGGCCATAGCATCAGAATCATGACATGCGTGTGTGAGCGGCATGGTTTACATGCCACAGTCGTGATTCTCTTGCGGCCGTTTCGTTAACTTCGTATGTACAATGCAAATCGATTTTACGTTCCTGATGCGTGTTTCGCATTTCCTTGATTCCCACTGCACGTGGGATCTGCCAATTTTTTTCTTGACCTTCCTAACCTTGTTTTCCTTTTTCCTTTCTTTTATCGTGAACGTTCTGTTGCGAGCCCATAGAATGGGCCGTAGAGAAGAAGAAGGAATTGGTTCCTGTGCTTTGAAACTCGCCCAGGAACTTCAAGGGTCTTTTTTCTCCAACGCGGCAAGGCACTCGTGTGCCGGCGGCCCTTGTTCTTATCGGGCTACGGGGTAGTTTGATGGAAGACTATCCTAGTGAGGTCGAAGCTATAAACAAGAGAAAAAAATTCACAAGATATCAACGGAGTGAATGATGATGAGTGGGCGAAGCTCCGGAGGTTCATCGTAGATCGTGCCGAGTTCCGGACTAATTTAGTTAACGCGCACGCTACGAATCCTTATGGTTCAACTACGCACAAGTGAAATCTCCCACCGGCACTTCATTGCAAGTCAAGATCCAGTGCCTATATATATATATATATATATATATATATATATATATATATATATATATATATGGGTGGCCGGTGAACGGTTCTCCAGCGCGAGCAGTTGGTATTTTTCAATCAAGAAACTCGCTAGAAGACGCTGCCTGCGTCAAGCTTGTCTCTTGCGGGTTGATTGATTGATAGATTGTGGTTAGGAAAGGACGCTAATTTCTGCAGCCCATGTAGGGAGCACGGCTAAGCGTCCGTGGGGGGTGGGAGAAAGGGAGTGAAAGAGATAGAGAGGAGAGAAAGGCCGTAGTGGAGGGCTCCGGAAATTTAGACCACCTGGGGTTCTTTAACGTGCACTGACAACGCACAGTACACGGGCCTCTGGCATTTTCGCCTCCATCGAAAATGCGACCGCCGCGGCCGGGATCGAACCCGCGTTTTTTGGGTGGCAGCCGAGTACCGTAACCACTACACAGGTTCATCGAAGAAAGAGCGTTTCCATAGTCAACGCGCGCCTTTCGCTCTCTCTGTCTCTCCCACAAGACAGCATGGAAGAGTGAGAGAGCTCGCGCGCCGGGAGGCACGCGCCGAGGGCGTGCCTCCCACACGCGCCCTCCTATTATAGTAGCGCGTTCCCGCACGCGCGCTCCTAGTAGCGCGTTCCTAGTAGGTAACGCGCTACTACAACGGACGGACAGACCCAAACCTTAAGGAGCTTCGCCCCTAAAAAAGCAACATGTGCTACGAATGCGAAGCACCCAGCGCCGCGGGGTCCCTCTGCCAGGACCCATATGGTTAACAACACCCGGTAAAAATATAAAAGCGCAATATAGCACGTGCAAACAATCTGTCCGTTTCGAATGGAAACTTTGTCGGCAGCGAAAAAAGGAACAGGGCGGCACATCTACGCCTCCAGGACCCCTTGGAAAAGGCGTGAGCAAGTAGCAGGGGATGTCTGCTGGAAAATGTCGTCTGCTACGAAGCTTCGCCTGAACGCGAGCTCTACTCCGAACCGATCGACGCCGCGACTCCGCCCCTGTCACGTGCTTCTCACGTCACGCGCCTGACCGGCCAATAGAGATTTCCGCCGGTGGAGCTGCCCGCGATGTTTTCCAACTTTTGCGAAATAATTATCTAGGGACCTTATTGCGAAATCGTTCGCAGCGGCGCGAGACGCTCGAAAAACAAGTTTTGAGGACCGTGCGGCGGGCGCCGCGCCGCTTTTGGAGCAAAATCGCTCGAATGTGAAACAGGCCTAAGAAAAGTGTTCAATGAGCGACCACCGCGAGTACGGCTCAAGAGCGGGAGACATAAGTTCTCGGAACTTGTTGGAGAGACACTTTTGCTTGTTTGTTTATTTTAGCCTTGCGAAGTGATGTTTCTTTATCTCCACGTGTAGCCTGAGATTTGCTTTTGTAGCTTTCTTGCAAATGTCAGACTGAATTTCGTGAACTGTACTTTTTGTTGAGCCGATAGTGGTTGTGAAGTGGAAAGTGACAAAGCGAGTTGTTTGTTGAAAGGTTAGTCATCACGTGTGAGATTGAATGGTTTGCGATGTGTTTAAGAGATTGAGTTTGAAGAATCGTATGACCGCAAATGTTTTGAAAGAGTACACTCTTAGTCGGGACTGGATAACGAATTACCTGGAAGCGGTACGCCTCAACGTCACGGCTAGCGTGCTGGCTACAGAAAGCCGAGCGAAAAAAATAGCCGTGATGCTCCCTCCGCGCCGCGGAATGCATGTGCGCATGCGCACGCTTATGGTCTGCAAAAAAGAAGAGGAAGAAAATGGGCGAGGAGACGCAGGCGCTGTGCACGCTCGAAGGTCCGAAGCGCAGTCGTTGCGGGCTCCGCCATTTGATCTCTTTGTGCTGTGAACGCCGCCTGAGAGCTGTGCAACCGAGTCGGCCGCGTGTGCTGTTTCTGTGCCGCGAGATTCGCCGTGTGGTCTCCTCAGTGAACGCGAAAGGAGTGTTACGCCAACACCGCCTGCGAGCTGTGCAACCAAGTCGGCCTTGTGTGCTGTTTCTGTGCCGCGAGATTCGCCGTGTGGTCTCCTCAGTGAACGCGGAAGGTGTGTTACACAGACAGTACAACACAGCGCTCTACGAGAAGGTTTCGCCATGAAGGCTGAAGGGAGCGAGCCGCTGCGCACACCGAGGCAGGCACGGCCCAGTACAGAACACGAATGGTAAGTGATGCAGCTGCACTTCTCTGTTGAGGCCCCTGCAGGTGTCGTGCGACACCGCGTGTCGTCTGTAAAGCGCAATAAAAAGTAAGAAGATGCAGTATTGGCATTTAGAAACGATCGACGTGAAAGAAATGTGTGTTTGGAAACTGATGAAGGCAATGCAGTCATTGTGACTGCATTGCCTTCATCAATATGCCTATCATGCGAGGGGTCCTGCTACCGTCGATGAGAGCGCGTATGATAGGCATATTGTGCGATATTATTTCCTTGCGATAAAGCTTGACTGTGGCTGCATGCTTTTTCTCAATATAAAACGAAACGGCGCCGCAGTGCTTAAGGTGTTCGGCTGCTGACTCCACAGACGGCGGCTCGAACCTTGGCGGCTCGACGCCGTCTGAACACGACACGAGTCCATAACAACTGGTGGCAGCATTGGGATCGCGACACAGTACGCTCTTGTTTGGTCGGCCCCCCGCCCCCGTTCCTCCACACTTCTCTCTCCTTTTTTGTTTGTTGGTTCCACTTCGCGTTCTTCAACAACCTGAGAAGTGTAAGAAATTATGTTGAAGGCACACGTGTTACAATGGACGACTTTTTGCCACAGGGCAGCATGTTCTACATGGGCGAAGTTCCTTTACGTATTTTACGTGCGCCGAGCAGTACTTCCCCATTTTTGACGGTTTCAGCTATACTAACTTCTTCAGGGTTTCTATTTTTGTCATAGGTGGTTTGTATGAACTCGCCAGGCCTAATAAGCTACTAATTAACTGCAATGCGCACAAAATTGATCGAATGTGAACATAACTATTGATAATGGTTATAACCCCCGCGCTTATGAAACAAACATATTTCCCTTTTTGCGTGGATGTTCTCTAAAACAGATCACATCAATGTGTGGTGCGGTTTTATGCTAGCCCTTGCTACTGACACAAGCGTTAAAGAGGGGCTGCAAAAAATTGCGGGGCCCTTAAGCTTCGCCTTTAAGAGTTAAACGTGATAGCAAAATCTGGCCCTTAGTGCGCACTTACACCACTGAGTGCATACTTATTAATATGTGTTGTTACACACACACACAAACACACATACACGCGCGCGCGCGCGACGTCTCTATAGTAATGGTAGAGGTTGTCAATCTATTTAACAGCACTTTTATATCAACTTCATGCAAATATTGTACAGTGATGTAGTCACATGGTCCTGTATTATGAACTGCGTGCAGGTGTGACACTTTTATTCGTAAATTAGCACATTCTGTCGTCCTTCTTGCGTTAACTATCTGGCAGCTGTTCGATTTGTTCTTCTGGAGACCTCTTCCGGCCAACAGCAACAAGCATCGCCTTATGGTCGGTGAAATGGCAAACAGCACGTTGTCTAATATTTGCTGCTTGCTTGATATGTTCGCTGTCCTAGAACGTCGAAATCATATAGGCTCTGCTGTAGTCGCATGGCCTCCGAGATGGCGGGCGCGCCCGCCATCTCGGAGGCCATGGTATTCGAGACATGTTTTTCACAATGTCTCACAGATTGCAGCACACTATCTAATGTTTGTATGATATGTTCAGTAAAGTTTATTGCTCCTACAAATCGCCGAATGGGCTCATTTTCGTCGTGACACCTGCCGAACAAAATGCGTTAAGGAGAGTCCTTCCACTACCTGACATTTATGTAGCGTTTTTTTCCCAAGCAGTTGCAAGTGACATCGCGGCTTTGCGGTAGGACACCAGCTTGCCAAGCAAAAGGCCCGGGTTTCGATCCTACATGGGACGGAAAATTTTTATTCTGTATTTTATTTGCATCTTTCTCGATTCTTCGGTCACGGACGATTTTTCGCTCACAAGCGACGCCGACACCGACGGTGGAATTTCTGCGAAACGAGCTCTCTAACGCTATCGCGTTAATACGACGCAGTACTAATCTATGACAAGTGGTACAACTCACAATGCGAAGCAGCGCTGAAACCGCTGTCAATAATGTAAGCATGGTTAAAAAACGAAATTGAGACCACGCTAGAACTGTTCACTTGCGAAATATACGTAAAGAAATGAGCAATTTCTCAAACATTGGAACGTACGGTATTCACATTCTCGATTGGCGATTTCTGGTTATACACTGAAATAGTAGAAATTCCAGCTGGATGGCACTGGATACGTCGATGTCTGCAGGCAGGAGCAATCTTGCCAAACGTCTAGAGCTGCGTGGACTTTTCCTTTTTCGTTTTCTTTTTTGTAATTCAAGAACACTTGGATCCTAATGATATGCGGAGATGCATGATTAACTCTCTCTCTAGAAGAATTTCGGCTACTGTAGCCTAAAAGCAATGGCGCCTTGAGGATGTCAACTGTCAGATAGCTAAACAAAGGAAAAACAAAAACAAACGATATTCGGCGCGAACCTAAGGCATACAGGGGATGGTAAAAAAACCAGTATATGAAGGAGGAGCTTGCAACTGCCCAACAGACCCCTACAGCTTTGAAGAAACAAACAGACAAATTGGGTAATTATCTGTGAATTAGAACCAGTGGCATTGTCCTGCGGATTTTATTGTTTGCTTTGTCTGCAGCTAAGAGACGACTTTCGCCAGACAGGGAAAATCATTCAAATAGCAGCCCGAGTCCTGCGCCTTCGTCGCCTGCTGACTCGCGCTGACGAGAAACAGGCGAACCGCTACGGCATCCGGGGAAAGGGCATCGAAGGAGATCTGTGGCTTCCTTTCGACCAGCCTTGAACCACACCGGAAACGCTAATCTGGCACGGACAGGCATATGACATGCGGCTCACTTGCAACCTCTCGGAGATATATGCTTGCCGTTTCGTGAAGGAAATCTCTGAAAACGTTATGCTAATTTCATCTAGCAAATGCATTTCTCCACGTATATTATTTCTCATTTTCGGGTGTACTTAGTTAAAACACGGCACATTCCTTAATCACAATAGTTTAGTCAGCAAAGAAAAGCTAAGATGTTACGCCGTGAGTATATCATTGCACCCGCCTACAGAAAGGATTTTGAGAAAGAAAAAGATAATCTTTGTAAATGGTGCAAAATACCTGTGATTTACAAATTTATCGCCGCAGACATAATACACTGAGCGAAACGAAACTCTCTGGATATTAACTTTTCTATACGCACTTTATTGCGGAGCTACTATTGTGCGATTGTGGTACACCGTTATATTTTAAAATTGTACTGAAACATAAATGGTTTTCCGAAGATGTGGAAATTTAGGAAGTGTTTACAAGGCCACATTTAACAGCGAAACTCTTGCCTACGGCACAAAAACGTCCCCGCTCCACAAAAAAAGTTCGACATTCCCTAAGCATATTCATATGAGATGAGAACGCGAAACCGTTTCTTTTGGCTAGATTGTTGTTGTGGAGGGGTGCTGGAAGCTGGTCTTGCCGAGTTGTGTTATAAAGAATGAGGCAGTGTGGGAGGGCGGATTGTGTTTATTTAGATTATTTGATGCTATCTAAAAGTTTTCGACACTTCACATATCCTCTTGTATTTTGTCGCCCAGGTAGTGTACGCAGATATGCCCGAGCCAGGCCTCGGGCATGTCGAAGTAGTACCACCGCCGCGGCGTCGTGGGTGGTGTCATTAGACAGTCACCCTTTTATCGTTCCAGTGACGGCGTACTTGGGCTGGTGTACAAGACACTTACATGGCCTTGCGATCCGAGTAGTAGGTGGATACATAACATCTCGCACAATGTATGGGTCGGTGGTGAATGCGAGATCGATGGACGTATACATCTCGACGTCGTGATGGCCTCAGTGGGTGTCTTCAATTCGAGATTGAACTCGGCAGGCGTGGCGGCGAGGAACGATGGGTTAGGTGGCGCATTCGTGTGCCTAGTGCTACTACGGCGACTCCACGCAGCTGGGAGCGCGCTTTCACCAACCCAACGAAGAAACTCGACGACGCGGTCGCACGCTGCTGCAGGTAGCTGCAGCAGAGCGCAGCGCGAGCCGACTGCCGCTGCGGCGGGTGTTGGCGCCGGCGTCACTTCCGGTAAGAGAGGTCACGTGCTTTCCGAGCACTGCTTTTGCGGACGCTTTTTGCGGACGGCAGCTGGGCGCGCTGTCGCCAACCTAGCCAAGAAACGCGTTCGCGTTAAATGCCTTGCCTCGCTGTTGCCTAGCAAAGGCTGATGCCACAGCTGGCGCGCCACCTCGTTCACCGCTCTTCTGTCAATCTCTTGACGTCACTAGCGCATGGGCTCCTCTTCCTCGGTGCCACGTGCACGTCTGCGACCTTCTATGGTTTGAGGGGAACCTCGCTAAGCTGAACTCGATGCCATACTTTGAGTAAGGGTCAGGTGGCTGTCGGACTGCATCGCGAGGAGCTTCCCGAAACATCAGACCTCTACGAATTGTGGGTCTCTTTCTCGAGTATGGCCACCCATGCAGCACGACGAAATACGGCTGCTGAGAGGCAGAGCGTCACATGTTGCCACGACCAGCGTTTTCGTGTAAACAAAAACCTAGAAAAACCGTGGACATGCTGGGTGCCGATCAGCTCCACTATGTGCAGCTTTGCGCATTAGTGCCAACCTGAAGCAGAGGTCGTCTTGGAGGCACCATACTTCGGATCGCGTAGGGGAGAAGTCGGAGGGGGAGGGGTACATTTGTGGGAATCAGCTCCCTCGGAATGCCCTTGCAAGTATGCTCTTCTTTCGTCGTCAACCCCCCCCGCCAACCCCTCCACCATTTAGCCACACTTCTCTCTTCCTCTTTTAAGGGGCGAAGCTCCTTAGGGTGTGGGTCGTTCCGTCCTCCGTACATAGTGTGTAGCCACCTGTAGTTTCATGAAGTGCTCACTAGATGGCGAGATGGCGCCGCAGTGCTCGCTTCATTCAGATGTATGGGAACGCGTAGCATAGAAGTCTGTCTGTCTGTCTGTCTCTCCGTCCGTCCGTCCGTCCGTCTGTCTGTCTGTCTGTCTGTCTGTCTGTCTGTCTGTCTGTCTGTCTGTCTGCCTGTCTGTCTGTCTGTCTGTCCGTCTGTCTGTCTGTCCGATCGCTGCGGTGCTGCTTAGCTAGTACGTGAATTGATCAATAGAAGGCGCGGAGGCGCTTGCTGCGTGCTCTAGTGTGATAGGAGAGCGCTAGATGGCGACACAGTGTTTGTCACGTCTTTGATGATGTATGTACTGGGCAAGATTCACGAAGATTCACGGTTTTTACCGATGAACCACCGGAGCTTCGCCCACTCATCATTCACTCCGTCGATATGCGTGGATTTTTTTTAAATTCCAAGCATTTCTTAGCGAACTTCGGCGACTTGGAGCGTATCTATCTATCTATCTATCTATCTATCTATCTATCTATCTATCTATCTATCTATCTATCTATCTATCTATCTATCTATCTATCTATCTATCTATCTATCTATCTATCTATCTATCTATCTATCTACGACTCCATTCTCTCTTGTCGTTTCGCTAATGGGTTGTATACGAAAATTGGTATACCACAACATGACTGCATGACGAACATAAGTGACAGATCATAACATGAAAATAATGAAATGCATGTCATGAGCGGGCTGATCTGCACGCCGCGCGTTTCGTTAATGTGATGTATACCAAGATTTCTATCGCACAACACGACTGCATGACGAACTTAAATGCCAGGTCATAACATCACAACCATGACATGCGCGTCATGAGCGGCATGGTTTACATACCACAATCTTGGTGCTCTTGCGGCCGTTTGTTAACTTCATATGTACCAAACTCGGTATAGCGAGACAACTTGCGAAGGGTGTCGTTTGTTTCAACTAGATCTAGGACAAATTATGGCACGCAATAACTTGACCGTCAAATAGTAGACATATGTAACAGTTGTCCTTCTGTTGTTGAGTTATCACAGATAAGCATATCTGTATATTATTTTAAAAAGAAAGTAAGATTGCTCTTTGATCCAGGATGAAGCGCTTCTTTTCCCGATGTTTATGTACGTGCATTTGTATTTTACCACTTCCAATGTCTACTCCTGTTCTCTAATTGTACTTCACTGCGTTTGAAGTGTATAGTTACGTATATCGTCTGCTCCATATAGATTTTGATTTTGAATTCTTTACAGTGATGTTATTGAATTGTGCTGCACGGGATGTTTTCGCTTACCTCACTGCTGTCCTTGTTTTGTTCACGTGCCGGGATGTAGGCCTAGTCAGGAAACAGTTACGTCTGTTTCCTTTTGCCTGATCTCGGTGGCATGTAACTGTTTTACACATACCAGAATAAAGAGTATTATTAAACAATGCAGATACATTTCATGTTCCTGATGCGTGCTTCGCATTTCCTTGATTCCTATAGCACGTGGGATCTGCCATTCTTTTTTCGTCGTCGATTCTGCTTAGCATTTTTTAACAACATTACACGTAGAACACGGAGCAGACCATGCTGAAGGCACACTTGTTACAAAGGACCATTTCTTGCGACAGCGCAGCGTGTTATACATGGGAGGAGTTCCCACACCTGTTTTGTTACGCTAAGCAGCACGTCCCCATTTTTGACGGTTTCTGTTGTACTAAATTCTTCAGGGTTTCTATTTTCTTATAGGGGGATTGTATGAACTCACCTGGTGTAATGATCTACTAATTAACTGAAAAAATTGATGAAATCTGAACATAAACATTGATTATGGTTATAACTCCCGCGCTTATGAAACGAACATATTGTCCTTTATGCGTGGATGTTCTCTAAAAGAGGTCACATCAACATCCGCTGCGATTTTACGCTAGCCCTCACTACTTACACAAGCGTTAAACAGGGGCTGCAATACGAAGCAGTACTAATCTATGACAAGTGGTACAACTGGCAATGCGAAGCAGCGCTAAAGCTCTGTCATCGTCAAAAAAAGGATATTAGACCACGCTAGAACTGTTCACTCGCGAAATATACGTAAGAAACGAGCAATTTTTCAAACAAATGGAACGTAGAATATTCACATTCACGGTTGGCGACTTCCGGTTATACACTGAAATAATAGAAATTCCAGCTGGCTGGCAATGGATGCATCGATGTCTGCAGGCAGTATCAATCATACCACACGTCTACAACTGTACTTTTTTTTGTAATCTACAGAACATTTTGATCATTATGATATGCGGAGATGAAAGAGTAACTCTCTCTGGAAGAATTTCGGCTACTGTAGCCTAAAGGCAATGCCTTCTTGAGGATATTAACTGTCAGGTTGCGAAACAAATAAAAAGAAAAGAGGAAACGGTACCCTGTGCCTGTCTAAGCCAGTAGAGGCGATGGTAAACAACCTGGTAAATGAATGAGGAGCTTTCAACTCCCAACAGACTACTACAGGCTTGAAGAAAGGAATAGACGAATTGGGTAATTACCCCTGAATTAGAGCCAGTGGGATTTTCCTGCGGATTATATTATTTGCTTTGTCTGCCGCTAAGAGACGACTTTCGCCAAACAGGGAAACTCATTCAAATAGCAGGCTAAAGCCCGAACCACACGTACGCTTGTAAGACGCGTGCGATGCGCGTGCGCCAGCTTGCGCGCGCTCATTCGCGAACTGCGCATGCGTACACGGCGCAGGCGCATCTAGGCGCCGAGAACAAGCCAGGCTTGATATCGGCTAAGGTAGACTTCTGTCTCGATTTCAGGCGTCCCACGGTGCACATTCACGCTGCTGGCCGAGCGCTGCCGAGATAAGCGTCCAAGACGGATAAATAAACAAGAAAATAGCTTTATTTTCTTGTTTTCTTGATCTTCTTGATCTTCTGTTTTCTTGATCTTCGTGAATCAGAATCAAACTGCTGTTTGTTTTTTTTCCTCGCAGTATTGAGCGCTTTACCACCGCGGCAGCGCTCGGCCAGCAGTGTGAATTTGCACCGTCATTGAACCAAGACGGACGCCCAAACATCGACCACCTTCAAAGCATCATGTCGCTTCCCCGTGGCAGCCGCAGCGACTTGTTCACCGGTTGCACGCTTGAGACCACACTATAGCAGTGCGCTCGCGGTCCGTCACGTGGCTCATTTTCAAGTTTCGCGGCTTTCTTTAGAATGCGGAAAAATTAACACCGTAAGACATATCGTACAGGAAACTTCATTCGGTGGTTTATGAAGGTGCTCTACAGCTCAGTGTTCATATTTTGGTTTTCAGCCCATAATTTCGTATTTATTAACGGCTATCTATGCAATACAATTACGCTTGTACACATAAATCAAATTACTCCTGCACCAATTCGGCCGATGTATAGCAGCCAATTCAGATTGTTTGTTCTTTCCTTTTCGTATTTATTTAACGGCTATCTATGCAATACAATTACGCTTGTACACATAAATTGATTTGCGAGCATTGTTCAAAGATGTTTAGGCACATTAAAGCGCGTTACGGGCTCGCGTGCGTCCCGTCGCTGTGGGCATGGTCGCACTCCGTCGTGCGCGACCTATCGTGCACCTTGCTTCAGCGTGCACGACGCCATCGAATGTGCGCTAGTGTTCGTCTAGCATTGCTTCTGAGTGTTGGTGGCGTTGTGAGGCCACCACCTCTGCGACGGAATTGTAGCAAGGCCTACATCGCGCAGAGTGAAGCTCTATCAAAAGATCGGCACGAAGCGATACCTGCCGCGCCCGCGTCTGCATAGCCTGGAGTGAACGCTCGCTGGCGCACCCGACGTGTGGCTGCGAGGCACTATTCCGCGCCAGGCGAACGCGTTGGCCAGGCGCGGTAGAGTATCGCGCGTGGGCGCATGCGTGGATGTGTACAGAAGCGTATACGTGTGGTTCGGCCTTAACGCATACCCCAGCCCTGCGCGTTCGTCGCCTACTGACTCGCACCGACAAGAAACAAGCGAACCGCTACAGCGTCCGGGGAGAGGGCAAGGAACGAGACGCCAGATATCCTTTCGAACAACCTTGAACCACGCCGGAAAAGCTAATCTGCCAGAGACAGACATATGACGTGCAAGCTCTCGAACATATACACTTGCTGATTTGTGGCGATAAAATAGGTTGTCGTCGCCCAATCCTTGTGGCGGTTTCGCCGCGCGAAGAAACAAAAGAAAAGCTGCAGCAGCCCATCTTAAAAGCAAAGGACGGCGTGTGTCGGAATTCACACCCTGCAGGCTAGAACGGGCAGTTCTGTGCACCGCAGGCGCTCTTCGGCAGGCGAAGATCACGTGTTATCCATCACCACAGCTACCGGAGATGGAAACGTATCACTTCTCTTGTAAGTTTACCATGCTTCGGCGCTTATTTTTGGAGATATTTTCGCGTGAGTTGATAAGAAGCGGAGGGGCGTACAGAACTAAACGCAACGCTCTTAAGGATGGAAAGTCTGCTTCAAGTCATTCCTATCACGTGATAGGAATGAAGAATAAACTTATTGAGGGACTTCAGTAAACTTACTGCGTTCTGACTGCGCATAGCTTTAATTAAAGGCGTGGTTTCCTGCCGTCATCTGCTGTGAACAAAGTTAATGGATGTGTTATGGTAAGCAGTATGAGCATCAGTTTATTCGTCATTCCTATCACGTGATAGGAATGACGAATAAACTGATGCTCAATACTGCATTACCATAACACATACATTAACTTTGTTCACAGCAGATGATGGCAGGAAATCACGCCTTTAATTAAAGCTATGCGCAATCAGAACGCAGTAAGTTTACTGAAGTCCTTCAATAAGTTTATTCGTCATTCCTATCACGTGAGAGGAATGACGAAGAAACTTATTGAAGGACTTCAGTAAACTTACTGCATTATGATTGCGCATAGCTTTAATTAAAGGCGTGATTTCCTGCCATCGTCTGCTGTGAACAAAGTTAATGTATGTGTTATGGTAATGTAGTATTGAGCATCGACTGTTCAAAAAACGAAAGAAAATATCTGAGCCTCCAAACACAGTTTGATCGGTGAACTGGTGAGAAATTTTTTTTTAAAAAAGGCGATAATGGTAGGTATGTATATTATACGACTATTCGAAAATATGGTTACCCACTTGTTCTATTTTTCTTTTCAAATTATTCAGGTTAACCTTATTCAGGCGGCACAATGATATTACGAGATATATAACACTAGGCCGAAAATTAATTGTAGGCTGGATTAAGCAATTCAGAACTACAGTGTTCAGCGTTTTCTCTAAGCAAGATCGTTCGGAATACTGTCAAGCCCATCTATATGCGCAATTAAATTCGCTCCTTAGTAATCAACAGCCCTAAATATTTATAGTACCCTGCGCCAGAAGGAAATTACGTCGCGGCAGGAAAGTAAACGTGGTGTTTTTGTTTGTAACTTTTTTATAAAAGTGTGGCTGATCCCTCTGTCATAGAAATCGGTATAACGTGAAAGTGAAACTTGTCTTGCCCGAAGTTGGGGAATGCATAAACGGTGATGTCATCAATCAAGAACCGCGGGAGATGGCTTAGGTACTGTGAACATGTGAAAAATTTACATGTCGGCATTAGCGACACCTCGACACAACACAGGGACCCTCTCCGGTTGCACACGAGGTAACGTTCTCGAACTACTCACAGTGCTCCGGAAACACTGAAGTGCACGCGCCAGAGCCGTGCGCAAATCTGCCTTAAACTAGGAGCGTCCTCAAACGGTAACACCTCGCAAGCGATACCGAACGGGATGTCAGCAAATCGTTTCGTGAAAACACAGCCCAATGCAGCGAAACGCCAATCATTTGCTTGTCTACGGCCGTCCTTGGGTTCCTGGAGCAGTGGCCGACGCAAGCTCAGCACCCGAGACCACGTAAGACAAATTTTGTAGCGGCCGCTTTCGTACTTCGCCGAGGAACGCTCCGTCACGACACCGCCATGACCCTAACTTCCGCGGTGGTCGAGACGCGAGAACTACCGATGTGCTGACTACCGATGCGAAGTAGCACGACAGCCTTCTTCGCTCTATCTATCGTTCCTAGATGGCGGTACCACCGCAGCGAACTTAAGCGAACCAAGAGTGCAGTATAAGGGAGACGATGTTAATATAAGAGTAATTGTTCTTGCTAAGCACTATAGTTCACGGTATTAAGTACCTTCACTTTAACCGGACGGCATTTAAATGCAAATTGTAAAGCGCTATACTTAACATCTAAGGCCCATCTGTTCCGTCTATGAGCAATGTAGCGGTAATGTATGGGCAGAGCTTCCAGCACCTCTCGCGAAATCCCGGTTGAAGGTGGGTTCGAGTCCGACTGGGTGGAACTCTTTCGTTCTGAATGCATATTCATTTTTTCAGGGATGCACTTCTGTTACGGAAGTGCGTCACTGAGTTCTTGGTGGACCGCGGCATAAAATACTTTCGTGTTAAAATAGTCGTTAAAGAAAGCTGGTACTCAGATACGAAGTTTTGTGGCGATTTCCACGCAACTGTACTGCATTGATTGTGACTGTACTGTGTTTAAAGTATTTCACAATGCGATGATCTTTCGCGTTGCTGACAATTAGAGCGCAAACTATTTTTCAGTTAAAGTATCGAGAGCTTTAAACCGTTCAAAAATGGAAAGCAGTTCTCAATGCCCTATTATGTCTATTTGTCAACAAAGCACCGCACGTGCTTTGATTTATTGAGTGTACTACGGACTTCCACGTCGTATTTCTCTCGGTGCGACACCTCCTTATCCAATCATTGTGTTCACGAGAACCGCCTTCATGGAATAGCTGGTACGAGCTCCTCTTTATTTCGCTTTAGCTTTTTCTTTTCTTTTTTGCCGAGACGTATATAGCTATACTGAGTTTTTAAAAGCTGTGATGCGGCGGCGTATGACAGCATCTATAATACAACCCCTCGTGGGTGGCCCCAAGGAAAACATTGAGAAACTGCTATCTTTTTAGGGGAAGAAATGCTTCAATTTTTGTTTGACTCACTCGACGATACTGTTGATATGCGCTGTTTTTCATTTGTTAGCGTTTGTTTTCTTTCACAGATGAACTAGATCATCCTTGGAAGGTTAGCCAGACTTCGTGGCGGCTCTCGTGGAAGACCGCGAAATTACGAGGGCACTTAGGCACACTAGCAATTTTTTTATAAGAAAGCATGCCGCTTCATATAGGGCGCTGGGGGTTTTTCTTTTCAGGCAGAAAACGGTCTTGACGAGAACCGATACTAGCGGGAGAGAAGCAAGAATTGCGCGCGCACCTCTTTTATGATAACGGTCGTTTCGGCCTCGCGCGCACTACTGCTACGCCGACACAGGCCAGGCATTAAATGTTCTCCTCAAATAATCGAACAATTTGCGTATTTGCAAGAAGGCTGCAGCGACGACAAAATGGCGTGTCGCAACCGCTTACTTTAGAGCAAAGCGGTGAGAAAGCAAAGAAACTCATACGACTCGTTCAAACAGCAACACTGCCTTCAATGTATCTGTTACTAACATTAGCGTAACCACGCAATGGGCCTTTTTTGAGGAGGATTTCTGCCTTGTCATGTTTCAATAAGCATCCATAACCGGTTAAGTTATTCCAAAATCAAGTCCTTGCAGGCACAGAAGCACGAATGTTATGAATACCTAGGTCTTCAAGAAAATGGATGCGAATGTTATCCTTGCTTCCTCCACTAAACGATCCAAAAGAGAGATATTTTTTATCGAATTTAATCGAATGGTGATTTCTGGCAACCTTCAATTAAGAAGGTTTTAAGGATCACAGTGATCCCTCAAGGTGCCGAAATATTGCAGATATTCTGTAGGCATGCCTGGGAAAAACTTTTTTTTTCTTGCCATGTACATTGTACATGACAAGTCAGCCACCATTTATTATATGTCTCCTTCTAGCGTTTCGATGCGTAGATATGTGCACAACTTGTATCCGAGTTATTAGTATATTTTGGTTAGTTTATCTTTTTATAGAACTGTGTAGATCGCTTTAGGACATTTATTACGCCTTCGCAGAACTTTCCCCCTTGGTACTGTTTCAAAACCTTTTGGCGCGTTTAGTTGTCTATACTGTGAGACTAGAGGTATCCGGCGCTAGTAAAAGTACCACATCTTGTCCAAAGCTTCGATGAAATAAAGTGTTCCTACTAGAAGGCTCGTTCGGTACGTAAGCATTTGCCTGGAAAGTTAGCTTAACACATGACAATACTACATCTCACATGACCAGCGAAACTATTTATCCAATCAAGAGGGCTTGAAAATCCTAAAATTCAGTAACACGGTTTCTCTTAAAGTTTCTTTATGTAACTCACTTCGTCTATACTCTGTCTAAGTTGGTGAAAGTGAGATACAGATATACACACCGTCAACTTACGTCTCGTCTCAACTAGCTGCATCTGATATCTTTTGCAGTGACTGCGCTCTTCATCTTCTGCAACGCTGCAGAGATCCTCGCCAACTTGCCTCCTCCCGCGGGCCCGAGAAAGCTGCACCACGATGCCGCAGACAGCTTCAAGGTGTGCGACGTCTTGCAGCGCTTCGCGTTATTCAAAGGGGAAGCACCGCACCAATAATCCACAGTTTGTCCCTGCCTCCCTGTTGAATCTCACTTGTGAAATGTAAAAATTTGCTGACACACATATTCGGCTCGTCCTGGGGTGTAGGGCTCATATGTTCGCCGTCACACTTACAAATATTTATGACTGGAAGTAAAGCCATCACCGTAAAATTTTGAATGTAATGACTAGATGCAGCGCTGCTAATTGTAAGATCACAGATCTGAGAAGCAGGAGGTAACTTCACCGAAGCAGAGTGGAACCTACATACAACTCCAGGGATTCTGGCCCCAGACAAATTTGAGTGCTGCATCTTGCCCTGTGTTTGGCAAAGAAATTAAGGAGAAAAGTATGATTATGTTAACGTAGGTTATCAAAAGATAAGTTTTTATATGAATATAATCATAATTTGGAATCTCTCAAGGCATTTTTCAGCGTACCCACTAGCAAATAAGGCTGCAGCAGTCTTTATAACCTCAACTGCACTGTTTGATTCGAGTAAGAAAATTGTATTTCTCCACTGTTAAGGGAAGGAATGATAACAAATTTTTAATGGCATTTGGCTTTGCGGACCGGCACTCGCAACCGAACCCGTTTGAATGGTTTCGGAGTGTTTATCCTTTTTTTTCCATAAGCTATCGGTAGTTTTGCTGCGTTGCACCCATGAGTGACTTCTACGGCCATACCGTGGCGTTTCCTTAACCTGGTAGCCCTATTTGAACCCATTATGATAGCATCGAAAGGTTTTTTTTTTTTTGTAAATAATTGCCACGTTGGATGACCCAAGGACACGGCTAAGCTTTCTGCCACAATCCTTCAGCAATTTCTGAACTGATTACGCTCATTCGGACATATTCAATAGTTTCTGAGTGCTAATTTTGCACTGAGTCATTGCTATTTTTGCATATTCATGTTGATGTGCATGACTTCACTACATTTGGTGTTTCCATCACATGGTAACCACATTCGAATCCATTTCAAAGGGTTTTCGAGCGAACCTTGTATTCCTTAGTAAGTGCCGGCATCGGTGCCGCCTATACGCGAAAGCAATCTTTGTGGTAGATGGAGGAAAGAATGCTTAGAGGAAAGCCCTCGCTATCCGATCTTCGCTACAAAAAGTGAACCGGAAGTCACGTGATTTCCAATAGGCTACCGAGACACGGTAGTCGCGCCGTGAGTTGTCTACAGCGTTGTCTGCACCACCAATTGTGTTGTTGCTGGAGCCGGCCGCTTAGAGCTGAGGTTGCGAATATTTATGCTGTCTTCGCGTCACTCTTGTTTCGTGCATTACGAAGGGTACGGGAGGCCTACAGTTAGAGTTGGTCACCACGACTGCGCGCTTAGTTCATTCAGTATGCCGTGGAAAGCTGTCGTTTTTGAGAGAATCAAGAGCCTTTTCAAATAGCTTGGCGCCACAGCTTCACTGTGCTCTTTTGGCACTGCTGTCCTCCGTCCCTCAGCGCTGTTAGCCTATATGTCCAAGGAGAAGTCAACACTGCCGTCCGGTTCTAGTGCGCGAAGCGGCGGTACTCATCGAAGCCATTTGCATCTAGAAGTGCCTGACACAATGGCGTTAGACACGGTAACGACATGCGGAGCAGCGTGAGGTGCACTGATTCTGTTTACGCTGTGTGCACGGTAGGTTTATCCTTGCCAAGCTTTGTTCGTTACGGTAATGCCGAATAAAGCTACGGAATACTGTGATCACCCATGCATAAACAATATGAAGAATGTGCAACTTACGTGTGTAAGGTGGCGCCTGATTCCACTCCAGTGAGGGTGCCTCCATGCCAGTACCACTGTGGCGCTGGCATGGATGCATACTTAGTTCCGCCCACGCACCGCCCTTTTGCAATTAGTCAATGTGTCCAGCGCATGTATCATTCAAACAAGTGTAGGTCGTCTCTTGTGAAGATTACTCTTGTGAAGAACACTGTTGTGAAGATTAAATGTGAACATTAAATTTACTAAAAGCTCTTTCTATCAACATAGTTAATGTGCTTCATGAAGTACGCATTCGGTCAATGAAGCATAGTTTCGGATCCCATTATTTGCGTTTACGGATGCGTAGTTTTCGGTTCCTACAGTTTTGGTGTTGTATATGGCACATGTGATAGCGCGGTAACATTGGCGGACGCGATAACACATTCGATCGTGCTGTTACGTTATTACGACCTGTCCGCTCATTGTAACCGTAGCGGGTTAAGCAACTGCTAAGTTGATGTCGTGTTGACGCAGGCACCGGCTTGACAGCTGGGCTCTTCGATCGTGCCTTAGTCCGCTTCTGCCGCAATGCACACTCAGAGAAACCCGGAGTGGCAGGTTGTACGTTGAAAGAGCTACCTGCACCGGAAAGAATGAACCATGCTCACCACGTACATACATTGAGTATCGCGCACACACCGCCCAGGCACGGTGACGGTAATCGACTAGGCTGTACTGACCACGCCTTGTGCGCTGGTTATCGTAGTCAGGCGTGTAGTCCCTTGGTGGATTGCTGAGACTGAGTTTCCCAGCTCCCCAGACAACCACCGTTCCACTTACGAAGGCTCTGTCGTTGGGGATAACGAAGAGTTTCCTTCGAAGGCCGTAATGTACCAATTCTGATCGTGGATGGATAGATGGATGTTAGGAGCGTCCCCTTTATAACACAGAGGTAGCCGTTGGGCCACCAAGGTCCACTTTTGTTTTATCCCCTACAAACTTTTGTTTCGCCAAATCACATATTTTCACAACAAATTTTTCCCCTTGCCTAACTATTTTATCTATTATCGTTCCGCTGTGAAGTAACAATCTTAGTCTAATTACCTTGCGTTTCTCTTTGCTCCATACCTTTCCCGCCGCCAATACTGCAGGAGCCCTTTACTTATTTCTGTCGCCGACATGTTCAGCTTTCCCGTGGTATCCATGAAACCCATGGCCTCCTGCACACACCTACGCCTGTGTGGATATCTGTACATTCAATCGAAATATGATCTGTCGTTTCGCTAGCTTTTCCACAGCACGTACATGTATCCCCTTCTTTATTGAACTTCGCTCTGTAACCTTGTGTTCTCAGGAAACCTGACCTCGCCTCAAACAGTAAAGCGCTTCCCTTGGAAATATGATAAAATTTTTTGTCTCGATTTCGTCTTTCCCTTTTCTGTAGTTGCTTAATGACGCTTTGATCTTCCTTGCTGCTGTCCTATCCGACTTCTGCGCCCCTATGGCCATGCTCTTAACGCTCTTTTTTGGCCCATCCATTTCATTACTGGCTGTATGTATACTTACTGGCAAGCCTCCTAGTTCTCTTCCTCCATTGTGAGTCAGCGTTCTTTCTATACAAATACCTGAATATCGCTGCCCATCTACTTTCTTTTATATTCCTTCATCTCTGTTAGTACCTAATTTTACATTGAGCTTCCCTTCCCTCAAAGTCGGACCATGCCATATCCCCCTTAACAGCCTCATTTGTGGTCTTCCATTTGGGAGGACGTCCGACCGTCCTCTCATTCACGTCGAACCTCGATGTCCGTCGTAAACACGAAAGCTGCTGCCATCTATCGGCGCTTATTTCCTCAGCATAGTCTTTTAGATTAATGCGTCTCTATTGCGCCAATTTGGAGGCTATGTGTTTACGTACTTCGTTGCCGGATTAATACCGGTTACTATAGCCAAAGATAGCCAGGAACTCGCTAGCTGGCAACATGGGCGCTACAAGTTGGCGTCGCTTACAATGATCCCCCCCCCACCCTTGAAACCTTTATAAAAATGCCATATATGGCGATATCAGGAATTGGGCATATCCGGCTATATATGGCACGTGTCCGTTTGTGGCCGTATTTGCCAAAATCGTGATAGAGGAATATATAGCATAATATATGACATAACCGATCACTTCCCAATCTGTCTTACATTTCCTACTGATATGCCCGTAAACGACAGCAACTACTACACTTCAGTGTTTAATGCGGATGCCTTTGTGGAATCCATAAGTAAAACTGATTGGTCGCCAATAAATTCCGTGCATGATCCTGAAGCAGCACTAAATAAATTTTGCTCTTTATTTTTGATGGCAGTCTCGAGTAACACGCGTACTGTGAAATGTAGGAAAAAATATAAATACCCGCACAACCCATGGATGACGGCTGGTCTTCTAAAAAGTCTAAGGACGAAGGAAAACATGTACAAGAAAACAAAACGTCAGCCCTTTAACACTGCCCTTGCTAGACGATATAGATGTTACTGTAAATTATTGAACATTTTGCTTAAACGGACAAAAAAAGCTTACTACGAAAGTAAATTTGTACAGAATAAAAACAACCCCAAAAACCAGTGGCAGCTGCTAAACTCTTTTCTGAATAGGTCGTCTGGTGATGCCCCCATTACCAAAATAAATTATAATGGTCTAAGTCTCTCGGAGCCGAATGAAATTGCGAATGCTTTCTCGGACTACTTTTCTTCCGTTCATTCTAGTAACAACCGGCGTGCGCAGTTGCATAGCACTTTACGCCGCACACCACAGTCGTTCTTTTTGTTACCAGTTACACCAGATGAAGTGTTTTCCACTATTAACAGTCTTAAAAATACCGGACCTGGTTTAGATAGCATCTCTGTGAGACATTTAAAACTAGTTGCACATTCTATTTCAGCCACATTGTGCAATATTATTAACCTGATGTTCAAACACGGATTATTTCCTTCATTCTTGAAAAATGCCAAGATTGTTCCTATTTTTAAAAAAGGTGACAAACAATTAGTTACTAACTATCGTCCAATTGCTATTATTTCCTGCCTTAGTAAACTCATTGAGAAATTATTCGTGAAACGTCTTAATAACTACCTAGCCAAGTTCCATTTATTAAAGAATAACCAATTTAGTTTCCGCCCTGGAAGTTCGACCAATCTTGCTGTGCTGTCTCTAACTGACTACATTAAAAAATGCATCGACTCAGGAAATTTCGTAGGATCTGTGTTTTTAGACTTCACTAAAGCTTTTGACACAATTAACCATCAAGTACTGTTTAATAAACTTGAGTGTTACGGTATAACTGCTCCTGCGCTAACATTATTAAAAAACTATTTACTTGACCGACAGTATACGGTACGCGTAGCGGAAACATTCTCGGCAACTAAATGCAATAACCAGGGTGTACCACAGGGCTCAGTCATATGTCCTTTACTGTTCATTTTATATATTAACGATCTTCCGGATTCTCTCAATTCATCCGACAACGATCATTGCATTTTATACGCCGATGACACTACCATATCTTCATCTGATAAATCTATTACTGCTCTCACTTCACGGCTAAATACTGCATTGAGTAACATCATGAACTGGTGCAGCAATAATTACTTAGTTCTTAATCCTTCAAAAACAAAATATATGGTGTTTAAGACTGCTCAAAGGCCCTTAACAATTATTCCCGACTTAACACTTGGGACTCATTCTATACCCGCTTGCGAAGACGTCACATTTCTTGGCATACATCTTGACCCTAAACTTACATTCCGCTGTCATTTCCACCATCTCAAGCATAAAGCTTCGTTTGGCATCCGCGCACTAATCAAAGCTCGCCCTTTCTTTTCTCGCGAGGCTCTTGTAGCGTTGTACTTCGCTTTCATTCATAGTCACATTAACTATGGTATCGTTTCATGGGGGAACACGTACGCTTGTCACTTGTCATCAGTACAACATATCCAAAATCAGTCAATACGCATTATCACTTCTAGTTCCATGCAATCTAATGCTTCTGTGTTACTCCACTCCTTCAATATCTTGCCTGTCATTCGTTTGTTCCAGTACAACATAGTCGTCTTATTTCACGAAATGATTCATAATAACCTCATGCATCCACTCGTGTCACGTGATTTACTGCAGAATAAAAACCTGACAAGATTTGCAGCTAATAAGAATTTTTTGTTGCCAACAGTTCACACTAATTACGGCAAAAAAACATCTACATTCACTGCTATTTCACTCTGGAATGATTTACCTACATCTATCAGATCTTGTGTTTCCCTTCCAGTCTTTAAAAATGACCTTAGAGATCACTATCTGTACTAAGTGTACCCACGTCATGGCTGTTGTCTAAATGACTTTTTTTGCTTGTACTTTGAACTTCTTTTGTTGTGCTTTTTTCATGTTTAACTGATCTGTATTGAAATGTTTTATCTATATGTTTTGATTTTTTCTAATAATTCTGTTCATTTGCTGCTGTTAGTTATTACCTACAATGCTTGTATAATGAACCGAGGGTCCCACTACAGTTCTTTTACATTGGGACCCTCGCCTGTATATTCGCTAATCTTGTATTACCTTTTAAAATCAATAAACTGAAACTGAAAGGGCCTACAGGAGGAATGTCATGTATGACGGTGACAAGAACTGGGCAGATATGGCCAGATAAGGCCGCATACCATATATAGCTGATTTGCATATGTGGCCATATACACATAATTGTCTATATATGGGAGGGCTCCGTATGTGACCATATTTGCCAAATTCATGTCTGAGTCATACATGGCATTCCTCCTGTATGCATTTTATTGCCCTATATTCCTCTATCACGATTTGGGCAAGTGCGCCCACATACGGACACGTGCCATATATAGATGGATATGCCCAATTCCTGATATAGCCATATATGGCATTTTTGTAAGGGAATGCACGGGCCCTATGATGAGCTTGTTCTCTAGAGTCAATATATTAACTGCTTTAACAAAACTTGATACTGGGCTAGATGGTGCAAGTTCATTCTCACGGTAATATAGGCGCAGGAACAACATTCACATTGACACGAGGAGACAGGATAACTTTTTGATAACTTTTTGCGTCTCCTTCAGGTTTACCTGAATACAACGTTCGTCTCCTTTGAGGGTAATTTCTATCGCCAGAAGAAGGGTATTTGCATTGGCTCCTGCGTGGCCCCAATATTGTGCAATGTCTTTTTAGCCTACGTTGACCGCGACCTTCAGCGCTGTTTTGCGGGAAAAGGTGTGCAGAAAGTGTTTAGGTACGTGGACGATTATCTTATTTGTTTAGACAAGCTAACCGATATGACGTACACTGAAGTTGTGGGTAACATCTTGGACAGCTTCCGAGATAATGGGAAGGGCTTAGTTTATACGCACGAGCTACCATCAAAAGGGTCGCTACAGTTTTTAGACATTAACATGACACTAAGGGACGACCATGTATGTTGGGAGTATGCCCCGCGTGCCCAAAAAGAGCCGTTACCCTACCGTTCTGCGCAGTCCAAGACTGTCAAGAGGGCTATCACCCATATGTTCTTAGGATCGGCGGTGGCCAAGTCTTGCCCGCACAAAATGCACTCAAGTTTTGTTAAGCAAGTACAGCGGTTGCTTTCGGCGGACTACCCCTCGGAAGTGATTCTATCTGTCACTGAGGGCCTTCTGAGAAAGACAAAACAGTCACTGTTCGGAGAAGTGGTTGACAAAGAAAAAAGGACCGCCACCAAACCGGTGGTAATACCGTACGTACATAGAATCGCACACCATGTGAAAAAGGTGGCCAACAGGTACGGAGTGCCTGTGGTTTTTTCTGCGCCGAAGAAGCTTGGGCTACTGTGTTCACGTGTGTCAAGAAAGGGAGCAAAAAGAAGAGAATGCGAGAAAAAACATGGCGTAGAGTATGCTAAGTGTGCCACTAAGGTGGTCTATGAGGTTCCGATGACGTGCGGTGTATCGTATATAGGTCAAACAGGCCGCTGCTTCAATGACCGGGCAATGGAACACGCACGGGCTGGTAAGAACGGTGGAAGTAATATGGCAGAACACTGTGCAAAATGTAGTGATTGCGAGCCAAACTGGAAAGAAACGAAAATTCTTGGTAGGGGAAGGGAACAGACGGCACGTGAACTGTTAGAAGCATATTTTATTTTCAAGAAGGGTAAAGAATGCATTAGCGATACATCTGTTAATCTTAGAAAAGGAGAGATAAAATATCTAGACGGATGTGTGTAATGATATGTGATGCCGGATGACGGTGGCGATGTGCTTGACTGATGGAGCATACTTGTGGTACGTGTATATATTTGTCGGCGTAGCCAAAAATAAAGGTAGATGAAAGTGAGCGCTTGTCCTGTCTCCTCGTGTCAATGTGAATGTTGTTCCTGCGCCTATATTACCGTGACAATGATATTAACTGCATGTGGAGGCAGCCGCCCCGCCATGGTTGTCTAGTGGCTATGGTACTCGGCTGCTGCTGCGAAGGTCGCGGGATCTAATCCCGCGACTGCTGCATTTCGATGGAGGCGAAATGTGGAAACCCTTGTGATCTGCGATGTCAGTGCACCCTAAAGAACCCCAAGTTGTCGAAATTTCCGGAGCCCTCCCCTGCAGCGTCTCTTATAATGAGATCGGGGTCTTGGGACGTTAAACCCAAGAAATCAAACAGTGTGGAGGCACCCGAACTCCAGTCGTATGCGAGTGCCGCCCTTGCACGCTACATGCGGGCGTGGCAGCGCCTTTGTTTATGATCGCCTCGGTCAATCAGTCAGAGAACATTTTCACAGAAGGAGCAGCTCCGTGGTTCAGGAGAGAACTACCACCACAGAAGATCACCTTCCTGGCTCGGGTGGCAGCAGGCGGCCACCCGGCGCAACGTGAGGTGGTATCGTCTGCTATATGTGCTGTTCGCGGCGCTGGAAGCGCATGCGCAAGCGAGCTGAAGCGTGCTCTCAGGCTGAGGACGAAGCCCCCTTACAAAGCATCGTACGAGGCATGCCCCTGCCTTCCCTAAGCTCTTTCCTTCCTTCATGTCACAGAAAGAGTGCGCACAGCCTCGTTCTTTTCCTGCGCTCTCGGGGGCGCCGGACCGTGGCTCATTTGGGCAGGGTCCGGCCACAATTTGGAAAAAACAAAGAAAACCAGAAAGGAAGAAAAGAGTAAGAAAGAGAGAGAAAGACAAAGAGAAGCAAAGACCGAGATGGAGAGGAGAGAAACTGAGAGAAAACGAGGAAGAAAGAAAGAAAGAAAGAAAGAAAGAAAGAAAGAAAGAATAAGAAAGCACGTGCAAGCCAATCTTCGCTTACTCCATTTTCCCCGGCAGGGGCAAATGCTCCAAAAATGTCTATATGTTACGCTTTTTTCGTCGAGTCGTGATTGTTGATTAGTCATGCTTATTATTATGGCTTCTAGCATCATCCTATAATATTTCCCCCCTGATCAACCACGTCCATATCCATTGCACCGTTTATGGGAGTAAGGGTAGTCATCTTTCACTCTCGCTTACATCAGTGCTGAATCCGTGCTTAGTAACTGTCATTATTGAGCTGTTACCCTATTATATTATGATTACCATTACAACCGCGACGTTGTTTGTACAAATAACACTGTTTGATCCACGACCTTTGGGAACGGAATTTCTCTACCCGTATTAGCGGTTTCATGCGCATTATCATGAGTATTTTAACGACTGTCATGATCGTGTATTGCTAGTTATATTGATAATTTAATTCCTGTGGATGGACATGTAATCTTCTGTTGTTTTTAATGGTGTTATTGCGTTATTGGTTTTATGTGCAAATTACGAACAATCTTTCTCGATTATTTGCTGACATTGTCAAGATCGCCTCAGGGCGAGACATATGAGGCTTTCACCTTGGAAGTAAATAAATTAATAATAATTAGTAAATAAACAAGCAAATAAATGATGCATTGATGCAATACATTGCGAGCAGCAACAGCATGTCCACGCAAAGGCAGTTAAGACGCCCTGCCGATGTATTTATCATGCACTTTGTCTTGTGCCAACTGTGACCACGTATTCCTCGCAAGCCTTTTGATTTTCTCTACCCACTTAACTTTCTAGTGGTCCCGGCTATACATGCATCTGATTGAAATCTAGTCCGTTGCCTTTAGTGTCTGATACTTAGAATGCCTTCTCTCAAATGCCCTTCGTCTACTTCGAAGATTGCGGTGCGCTCTATTTTATGAGATACTGTGTATACAGGGATCCGGCCTTTTAACGTGATAGCGTTAGGGAGCTTGGGTTACAGAATGCGGTGCCAGCACTCGGCATAGGAGCTGGCGGTGGTGGGGGTGGTGAAAAACATTTATTGATATGTACAGAAAGAGATAGGGGCGGCCTTAAGGGTCGACCCTGTACAACCTCTAGGAGGGGTCCCTAGTCCGGGGACCCCTGTGGCTGCCGCGGCGGCACGCGCCCTGGCCACGAGGGCTTTTTGGCCCTCCAAGGTGGAGCAGACGAGCAGGGCAGCCTCCCAGCTCTCTCGGGTAGGGGGTGAAGGGGAGGTGATTGGGGGGACCGCCGGGTTAGATGGACATGCCCACACCATGTGGAAAAGATCCGCAAGGGCTAAATCACAGTTGCGGGCATTCCCCAGAGAAGGCCGAATTGAAGTGCTGGAGTATCGCGGCACAATACTGTGTTGGTGTAGAGCCGTAAGAGCCAGCGCTCGTCAGCTTTAGAGAGGCCTGGTGCCGGAGGTGGAAATCAGAGCCTGTTCGATTTATACATAGCTGTGATTTCACGAAATGATGTTACCGGTTTGGGTTCTGGATCATCAGGCGATGGAGGGTAAGGCGGGTCCCGGGGATGAAGCGCGCGGGCCGAGGCATCGGCAGCCTCGTTATCACCTAGCCCTGAGTGGGCCGGAGTCCAGATAACGGCGCGTGTAGACGGGCGGTCCAGATAATAACAGCGCTTGAGGATTCGAGCAGCGCGATTAGTGATGCGACCTTTTATGAGATTTGGACACGCACTCCGCGAATCAGTAAGAATGATCCGAGATGCGGGGTCCACTGCGGCGAGAGCTATGGCGACTTCCTCCGCGTGAGTGATGTTTGGTGCTCGTCCGTAGCGGAAAAGAAATGATCTCGAATCACCCAGACTACTTAGACCGTACACCGTGGCGAAGATGCGTTAGTGAAGAAAATTGAATTTCTCAAAGTAAAATCCGTCAGAGAAACTGCAAACTACCACTTAAATGCAACCTACACGTATGATAGCTCGACGTTGTAACTTCAATGCACGAGAAAACTTAATTCTGTTGCGAGGAACCTCAAATACGTGCCCCTTTTTGGTGTTTCCGCCATACCAACAACGGCGCGTCCGGGCAGCGCCACCTATAGACCTTTCTATCGACACTTTCGCACGGGCGAGCCGGAACCTGTTTTGTCGTCTGCTAGCGCGCGGGAGAGAACTCTACGGACCACGCCCCCCTTCTTTTGGGCTGTTTGTTGCGCCGAGCCGCCCACACGTTTTGCCGTGCTTGCATGGTGCGCGCACTGTTTTTCGCAGACTAGAGCGCTTTAAGATGTCCTTTAAGAACAGGCTATCGGCAGGGCATCACTGCACTGCTAACGGTTTCATCTACAACCAGACGAAAACAAATGCTGCACATAAACATCTGTGCAGCAAGGACAACGTGGCGCACGAGGAGTGCGGCTGCGCACTCACTGACGTACTCGTGCCAAGACGCCGCACCGCTCATGTTCCCACGCGGTCTAACGCTGGTGTCGCCAACACCCCCTCAACCCTAGTCAGTGCCCTCTTTAGCATCTGTTACGAATGTCTCAGATTCCTTCTTTCGTTCTCTCTCATTACTTGATTAGCTTCAACCATGAGAGATAAACGCCTTTCACGGTACTTCCATAGCAAGGGGTTTTAGTACGGACATTCCTTTTTCTTTATTTTTCTGTTTTGGTTGCTGTTGTCCTTGCTGCTGTATGATCCCGGCCTGTGCGACGAGCCTTTCATTTCCACATTCAATTGCAGCCTGTAGCAGCCAAGAAACGGTCTGTCTTCTACTTCTTATGTCAGCCGCTGTGGGCACTTTCCCGGCACCTTTGTCGTTTCTTGGATGGAGGCTCTACGCTTGTATATATATATATATATATATATATATATATATATATATATATATATATATATATATATATATATATATATATAAAGGGCGAAGGAGTTTACGCTCGCGTGTTTGAAAGACATCCACCTAGCTAATAGAAAAACGATGCAAAGCGAACAAGCGTGCGGGTCGGTGCTGCGCAGTGCAAACCAGGTGGTCGTCTTTTGTTGAAGAGCAAACGTATGTCAGCATCTTCCGTGACGCGAACGCTTCTCTCAGAAAAATATAATAATAAAAATAAAAATAAGAAAAATAAGTGGGGAGATCGATGGCACTCGATAATAAACCAGGGTGCGAAAACGAACCTGAATGAATGCTTATTCACCATGACTGCGATAAATGCGAAACCCGATCAGAACAAGAAAAATCCAGGTCTCACCTGCAGTGGGAGCCGATATTATGCCAAGGTGCCAGATAGGTTTGTATGTATTAGCCAATGTTACTAATTAGAGAAAGTCAGCACACAATAGCCGACAGTTAACCAAGATGAAGAACTCTAGCCAAGAGTAGCCATCTAGCGCTGGTTTTAATTGATTGATTTGTGTGATTTAACGTCGTCCCAAAACCGAACTCTGATTATGAGAGACGCCGTCATGGAGGTTTCCGGAAATTTCGACCATCTGGGGTTCTTTAACATGCACTGACATCGCACAGCACACGGCGCCTCAGCATTTCGCCTCCATCGAACTGCAGCCGCCACGGCTTTTATTTGAGTAAATTCCGCACATACGCCATGGTTTATATATATTGCCACAAATATTTTACGATGTTATGCATGCAGATATACGTGCGCCATTTGTTGACTCACTTTATCACACCTCGTTAAAGTTTACTTGTCTTACTATCAGTGTCTGAACGCGGTTGCACTACACCTTGAGTTTGTCTTTATGTTGTCTAATGTCGTGAACATGGATATAACATATCACATCCCTCGAGCTGTACCTTTCGTTTGCCACCAATCTTAACCCTCTTAAAGCGTTCACGTCGAGTCATAATCATGTCGTGCCATGACCATATCATGTCATGAAAATGACTAACTCGTATCACATCTCCACCTCTCTCTCATAGCTTTTCGCATCACTGATGCTGATGTCATATCATGTAAGTAAGTGGTGTCATGAACGTGATTATACTTATATCACATCCCTCGAGCTTTACCTTTCGTTTGACACCCACCTTCACCCCGTTCCGTTAATTTTCGCTCTGTCATGCCCATGTGATACAATGTATTAGATGTCATGAACATGACTGACTCGTATCGCGTGTTTCCATCCATATCTTTCGTTTGACACCCATTTTGACCCCATCGCGTTAATTTTTGCTTTTGTATGCTCATGCCATATCATCTATTTGGTGTCATGAACATGACTAACTTCTCTCGACCTATATGTTTTGTTTGACACTTATTTTGACCTCCTTCCTTTACATTTGTCTTTGCAGAGTCATGCTCTTGACATGAGCACGTCATACACGTCATGAGCGTGACTATTACCAATATTACATTCTTCGACATGCGCCTTTTGTTTGACATCCATATCAGTCCCCTTCCAGTAATCTTATGTTTGCAGAGTCATGCTCATGTCATAGCATGACCTGAGCACATCATGTTATGAACCTGACCACGGCAAATATCATATCCTTCGACAAGAACTTTTCATGTGACTCCGTCTGGACCCCTTCCAGTAGTTTTATTTTTGCAGAGTCATGCTGATATCATAGCATGATATGAGCATATCGTGTCACGTCAGAAACGTGATCATTATAGCCACTATCACATTTCTCAACATTCACCTTTCGTTTGACGCCCGTCTCGACCTTCTCCCAGGATGGTTATCTTTTCAGAGTCGTGCTCATGTCATAGCATGACCTTAGCATATCCTGTCATGTCATGAACGTTACTATGAACACTATCGGATCCTGCGACAATCATCATTCGTTTGAAACCCGTCCTGACTTCATCCCATTAATTTTTGTGTTGTCATACTCATGTCATATAGTCTATTTCATGTCATGAATATGGCTAACTCGTATCGCGTCTCTAGACCTACATCATCTATTTGACACTCATCTTGACCTCCTTCCTTTACATTTGTTTTTGCAGTCATGTTCATGACATGAGCACATAAAGTCATGTCATGAACGTGACTATGACCAATATTACATTCGTCCACATGCACCTACACGCATATCGATCCCCTTCCAGTTGTATTATATTTGCAGAGTCATGCTCATGTCATAGCGTGACCTGAGCACGTCATGTCATGTCATGAACCTAACTATGACCAATATCACATTCTTCGATATGCAACTCTTGTGTGACACCCATATCGATCCCCTTCCAGTAGTCTTGTTTGGAGAGTCACGTTCATGTCATAGCAAGGCCTGAGCACACCGTGTCATGCTATGAACGTGACTATGACCAATATCACATCCTTCGACATGCACGTTTCCTTTGACACCCATCTCGACCGCCTTCTTACAGTTTCAAGCTTTTCCTTGTATTATGTGTCATTAATTATATGCTTCGCAAAATCAGGTCTTTCTTTATTCGTGCTTTGATTATTATCATGGTGCACTCTCATTATCGTAACCGCTCTATCCTAAATAGCGTAACTTAAAATCATTATTTTGTGATTTTCAATGACTGATTTCTGGACAGGCAACTCACTTTCATGGTTATAGTCATGAGCATGACTTAAGGCGTGGCTATCATGCACATTATGCTTCAGTCATGTCCGCGTTGAATTAAGGGTTCGTTTGATATATCGTGTAAAGTGAGTAGTCACCTATTAAAGACGATAGTCTTTCTAGGGATACTTGAACTCAGAAATATTGGTCTGTCTATCTATTTGTCAGTCTGTCACACGACTCAGTCACCCGGCCAAAGCTTAAGCATTTGCCTAACGCCCAGCCATCTTCAACTGGTAGCTACGTCCATACTTGTGAACATTGTCAATCAAAAAGCAAATATTACGCATATGTGAGGCGCAACATCAATAAGTATTAGGCGGCGTGTTCCTTTACTAGAAAATACATAGATAAGTAATTCTAAAGACCCTAGTGTTTAAAGGCCCTAGTGTTTCTTAGGCTGCGCTACTAGATGCGATGCTATTGCACGAAAGAGGAGGCACTGGCACGAAAAAGGCCTCTGCCGACAATTCGGTGCTGCCACCTGGCAGTTGCCCAGGGATTCTGCACAAGCTAATGTTTCCCAACAGCGCTGCCAGATAGCGTCCATATCTCACTCAGCGTAGTACGGCCGGCGGAAGACCATCGTCTTTCGGCGACATTTTCGTCGACATTTGCAAGGTATCATCTTTTTTGATAATTTTCCATAATTTTAGAACCACTCTCTTTTAAGCACACTCTGACTAAAACATTAAGGTTACTCTAATTGAGACATTAAGGCTCTCGCCTTAATGAGTGGCACCATTGTTTGCAAAAGTAACTGTATTCCTATGATGAGGCAAGTCATCTGACAACAGAAACTCAAACAAAAAAGGCGACACTGTTCCCGGTTTCCCAGTTTTATTGCTACCAACCGGCTCCGCTGATCCCGCCTCTGCCCGCGCAATAACACGCAAAACAATGCCTATGACAACTGTCCTACTAATCAATCAGATCCCACATACTAATGAACCTACCGAACGATTCCAGGATGTTGATAAAGAGCGAAAGCAAGATCTTGCTGAAACACACACAACGAATGCACGCGCCCGCACGGAGAGCCCGGGGAGCAAACAGCCCAAGATGACGCCGCCGCTAGACGTCGCCAACGGCACTTTCATGGCGGCGCCCAGGAGGCCTCAGTTAGAAAGATCTACATAAGGGAATGCTGGCATGGGCATGTAACTCGCGTAAACATCATCCAGATGGAGCTCGCCACCTTGTTAGCGCGGCGCGAAAATATATAATCACGCGAACTACGTTCGCAGGTGCCAATGCCGGCCTCTAAAGTGAGGAGGACGAAGTTTCTAGGCGTGCTTGTGCGCTCCGGTGTCCGGACATCAAAAAATGCCAGATGTTCTTTTTGTGAAGATACTCGGTTTGTGAAGATACTCGGTGTGAAGATACTCGGGATACTCAGATACTCGGTTTCTGTTTGTTACCTTGGTCACAATAAAAATAAAATAATACAGAGGAGACACTAGTTTTCATCATTGTTCTCGCTGCGTTTCAACGCGATGGTATGGATAACGATTGAGGAGTAGGTATTGCGAACGGGACCCGATAAAAGACGACCCTTAAGCGTTATCGATTTTTATTTACTGCGAAGGTTCTATCATCGTTCGCCAGATAGAAGAAAAACGGCATATCCCACATGCAGTGGGAATCAAGGAAATGCGAAGCACGCATCCGGAACGTAAAATGGATCTGCATTTTTTTTATTGAAGTGGTAAATAGGAGAGATTGGTGCCTTTAGTAGTGGCACCGGCTACTCCTTTTCGCTTAGCAATCTCAGAAAAGTTTCAATAAAGAAGTAAAAAAACAGCAAGAAAGAAAGTTTCAGAAGACATACACATTTGCCCCACTAAAAAGGTCAGCGCTATATACAGTTCGACAGTGCGTGGATTAGAGCTCCGTGCCGACTTTCACATAGGAAGCGTGTGCACATGCGATTAGAATAGTTCATATGAACGTCTGTGCGAAACAAAACACACACAAGGAATTAGACATAATCTGAAACATGTGAGAACAATAAAGAGCACTGTTGAATACACAGGGGTGGCATTATTCGTTGGGTCTTTGGAACCAAGCCAAAGTTAATATTTCCAGAGGATATGCATTTGTCTCGCTATACCGATTTTGGTACATACGAAGAAAAGCACCAAGACCATGGCATGTACATCACGCCGCTCATGATATGCGTGTCACGATTTTCATGTTATGACCTGTCACTTATGTTTGTCATGCAGTCATGTTGCAACATCGAAATTTTCCTATATATCCCAATAACGAAACGGCCAGGAGAGGCCAGGAGGTAGGCGGCTAGATAGATAGATAGACAGATACTCTCAAAGTCGCCGAAGTTCGCTAAGAAATGCTTCGCATTTAATAAGTAAATAAGCAGACAATTGTCAGTATAGTACAATATTGCGCTACCGATTCCGTTGCGCAACGAAAAGCACTTGTAGTCAGGTAAAATATCATAAGTTATTTGCGTGTGCCTTTCGCCAGGTGTTCCAGAGCTTCCCGCATGTCGTAGCTATCGAAGACACCGACAACAGCACCATGTTTCATTGCTGGACAGCGGAGCGAGCGACGATCGACAGCGATGCCAGAACGGCAACTTACGTGGGACATTTTCCTGCCGTTGGGTATGTTTTGCTGCAGTCGTGTTTCAAAGTGGTCGGCATCAAACTTCACGTAATCTTGTTTTGATCCTTAAGAAGTATCAAGACTGTTATTTTGTGCCTTCCCTGTTGCCTTATCTGGCTGATTTATCTGCTATATGGATCAACACAGGCTGCTGCTGTATGATTGGCCGCAATGGTTTATCCTCATTGCTGTGTGAATGGCAGTAGTGATAAAGTAAGCATGGATGAATGTTGAAAATGACCAGAATAGCACCATTCAGAGAGAGCCAGTGACAGTTGCCAAGTGTTCTACATATCCCGTGTCTTCATTTCTCAGTCGAGGTTTGGTGCTAAGGTGCCTTTCGGTTGACATATGTTTTAAATTAATAAACAATAATTTATCACAGCTCTTAAAATTGAACGAATGAATTGAGTCTGTGTATTTATTAATTCCGTGCAGAAGGACCAGAACGTTCCACGCCAAAGCCGTGAAGGACTTGCCGAGGTTCACCTTTACCGTTGATGATGGTGAGATGACTTCAAGCACATTAATGATACAGGAAATACGAATATAGTAAATCTGCACCACTCGTGTAAGTTAATTGGGGTGATGGTTTTCTCCCTCTCGATGGTTTCGATGTCCGCGGCGACACGTTGAAGGACGGAATCTGGAGCAAGATGTCCTCACGGCAAAACACTAAAGTTTATTTGCACTGTACACTACAACTTGGCCGGGGCGGCCGGTACTGTCAGCAGACATCTCAACAACACAACTGGGCTCGAACCACACCAAGCGGTTCATTCCGAGCCCTTAACGTTTGCACTTAAACGCGAACAAGCACCAAGCTTCCAAACCTCATCATAACTCGTCAGAGGCAGCGCCAAGCTCGATCTCTCACCACCTTGCCGCGTCTGCGACCCGAGTTCGCGCTAAGCTCTCTCCTCTTCTCTCTTATCTGTTCTCGGTTAAATACCTCTCATCGCTTCTACGACCGCCTTCTGGGACCAACCCATGTGCAGCACTTTACCAATCACGTACACGTTCACCCTCTCCATGAGAGCCTACGGTTACGCCCTCGCGACGGGGTTGGCCGGGCGGCTATGACAAACTAGCGTGTATTTGAGTGTTTAAGCTAGCTAAGTGTTTAGGTGTCTTTTAAGTTTTTAAGTGTCGAGCTTGATGTTTACCTGTGTACAGTATGGTGCCTACGCCCGTGTCTCCCTCTTCTAGGTTCTACTTTATCTTTCTTTCTCTGTTTTAGTCCCCCTCCCGCATCCCCCGCACAGGACGGTTGAGGTGTCCCTCGACGAGAGACAGTTACTATCCTGTGCTTTTCTCTTCTTTTCAAATAAAGAATCTCTCTCTCCCACACTTCGACCCGCTTGCTGCACCGAGCTTCACCGAAAGATATCATCCACTAATCCCGTGATCAGTTAGCAGGGCTCTGCAGGAGGCCTACATTGCCACTCTGTTTACCTGGCGGCATGCAACCCAGCCGCCGCTTCAAGAGAACCGTTAGACAGGTCTATTGTACCCAAAAGCACTTCCGCACATTTCCACGGCGGGGTCATCTTCTCCGAAGGGGCAACCCCTTGACGACAGTTCGAGCGAGCAGAAAGGTCAAAGGATTACTTTGACAGCGAGCCCCCGCTGTTCTTGCAAGCGACTCCCCCCCTGTTGTTCCTTTCTCGGATGCTCTTCCGAAAATGCTCTACTATGCCGCAGTGAAGAGACCTGTCAACCGTCATGTCAACCCTGTGCTGTGCAGCTATGTCCGTCACAGCAATTACTGACCGCGTGCGTCGCGGGAACAAAGCCGCCACTTCTACTGCGTACAGAGTGTATACCACGACGTTTCTACGGGAAAAGCCATGCGCTAGGCCGCCGTCGCCTGCTCTTCCCCGCCGATCTACCGCTGAACATAACAGTGTAGTTTTCCGTACATAGTACAGTTTCTTTCCCCGACTTTGCAAATTAATTTGACGATATTCAAATGAGGAACACTTAAGAAAAAGTGTGAATCAGAAGTTCTAATAAATGAGCAAGAATTTACAGAGTTAGCTACCTTTAGAATATGCCGCAGTTTCTGTTCTGTTCTGTTCTGTGACTTCAACTTCCACTTTATATGGACGTTTTGCGAAATGTCAGTTGTCACATTCTAGGACAAGAAAATAGTGTAATCCCGTCAGATGGCGCAACCAAATTTAATTTTTATGAAAATTATTTTTTAATAGACATGCTCAAGCACTCAGTTCACACCAGGGGAAATACAACTTTCATTCATTCAAACTTGGCACACATTTTAAACACAATTCTGAAATTGTGTAATTGTACAGCAGAGCAATCGCACAAAACACATCAATTTGGGAACGGTAACGTACCACTCGTTTACACTGGTTTTTTTGCTCTGGGTCTGATATTTTCGTGCTCCATGGCTGTGCGTTTACTACTCGTCACTGCACAGCGCTTAGGAATACTGTATGCTCCATGACGTACTAATTTTGGCGAAGTTCCTACACTAGTAAGCACAAAAAATTGATACATGATGACTACTGTTGCCTAATCAAGCTTACGAATTAATAAAATTTGATGTGTATTTTCCAGACCTTACCCCCAAGGAAGGCGCGTTCTACTATACTGATTACGAGAACTGCGTCGTGGAAGGGCTCGAGTATCACGGCCGTCGTGAGTTCCTTGACAATATTCTTGTGTTTTCAGAAGCCGGTTATGCGAACTTGTCTGCAAGAGGCTCACAACGATGCATGCAATGACTGGGACACGGTCAATGAACGATATATATCGTAGTATTTGGACACAACAGGGCAATTGAGTAGGCACGTGCGCTTTTACGTATACGTGCGATATCATTACGTGCTCTCAATCAGAAAGCTGCGTCTCGCGTTGGTAAACAAGGTTTTGCTAGCACGAATCATTCAGGAACAACTATTAACAACGAATGCCTTGTATATCTAAATACATCGACGCTCTTTCTGTCCTCTTGTAATTTCCACAGCCTTCATAGAGAACCTACCGTACCGTTGTCATAAGCGTGTAGTGGTATCATCATCAGTCTCAGACAAAATATCGCGGCTTGAATACAGCGCAACCCCGTTTGTCGTCTGCTAGTTCCACTTACTACGCTCATCAAACTGTACAGTAGAAAGTGTGCACTGTTAATACCACACTTCTAACGTAAAAGTGATTGTGTGTTGGTTGGTAGAGTTACCCTGTCTCTGCGTATGTTGAAAAATAACGCCGACAATCTATACTACCTTAAGTTGTGTAGCCCGTGCATAGATAAAGCGTACGCCAACTGTATACATGCTCATCTTACTTTACATGGCGACACTCTATACTACCTGGTGAGTGGCCAATTCAGCAGGAGCTGCCAGTGCGCAGAGAAGAATCCAAGAAAACAAATAGATTCATTATGTAAAGAAAAGGCGTGCAAAACACGGACACAAGGGAAGAGTGTCCCTTGTGTCCGTGCTTTGCACGAGTTTTCTTTACATAATGAATCTTTTCCAAATCTCTTAGATTTCTGTCCTTCTAAGGACTGAGCAGTGCAATTCGGATGCTCCTTAATATTCGTGATGTACTGCAGGCATTACTGTCTACTGTTTGCGTATATGCTCTAAGAAGTTTAACGCCAGATTTCTTATTATTTTCTATATATCAGTATGTTGTACAATTATATTTTGCAACCTCCGTGTGGGACCTTCTTTGTTTCAGAGTGTGTCCTCTGGGTCAAAAAAGAGCTGAAGAATTCGGTGCCTCAGAACTGCCTCGACTACTATGCTGACATTTGCGGAGTTGGCTTTCCCGAATACAGCAGGGACCTCTGCAGGGACGGCTGACATGACCGATGACATCAGACGTAAAGCACTTTCTGCTTTGTATGAAACAGGAGTTCACTGGCAATAAAAATTTTGGCGTTCACCTAAATTATCTCATAGATCTTAATAGCCTTGGAGAAGGGTGCCTCATATTTACCACTTCCCTCCGGTGCCTGCCTACCAGAGCGAACGAAATGCATAGCCTACGAACCTCTAGGAGTTCCCTTCCGCTAGGCGGCGAGTTTTTCCTTCGTTCATTTAAATTCAATTCCATTTGCATATCATTTCCTGCCTTTAAGGATTGTAGGAGCCTAACCTTTCCTATGGCAAAAACCAGCGCATCCAGTGCACTTCCAGCACGTTTTCCTTACTGTGAGCTCTGGAAACGCGCCGGGAACAACGATATTTCACTTGGCGGTACACACCGGGGCGGTGGCAGTGCTGTGTTCTTTTAATCAATCAACCTGAATTTTATTGACATATCATTGGAACGATTACAAGATATCTAGCTTGCACTTGTGTGCGCTGCCATTGTACTGGGAACAGCTCGCATCGCTGGAACATCACTGGTACCAGTGAGAGGATCGCTGAGTGCTCTGTACACGGCGGGCTGCGCACTGGCACGAGTTCGGAAAGAACTGGAAGCAGCCCAAGAGACGCTAGCGCTGGTTTCAGAGGCGCGAGTTCTGCACTGGTGCCAGTATTAGTTTAATTTGCTAGGTGCGAGCACACTGGGAATATTTACCGCCTGGCAGCACTTCGTCGCTGCGACCTACAGCATGCAGTAATTCGCGGCGTACGGGTTCCGGGCGCACTAAGTGCTAGCAGCTGTGAATGTTTAAATTTTGTGCATTTCCCTGCACTTAGCCTATACACGCAACGTCACGTCTATCAACAGCTCCCGTGATTGTTCTGCTGTAGTGTCTAATAGTGTGGAGGAGCCGGTGCAAACAACAGTAAAATTTTACATGGCGCTGTTATAACGATAATTCAATGACGTTGTCAATTTATTGACGGTATCACCACGTGGCAACGCACCTCTGGCGATACCTGCACCTTTATGGTTATTCAAGGTGCGCCGAAAGGTAATCATAGGAAAGTTTCTTCAGCTCATATACGATAACTTTAGCTTTCGCAAACCACTCAGTCCCCATCGGTCTGCCCCAGTGGACAGACCGATGGGAACATTCCCAGAAAGGCTTAGGCATAGCGTCCCTATACCGAGTCTGTCTACACGCGAACGGCGCTCCAAGCCTTAAAAACACGCAACTCGGAAGAATTAAAATTTTTGCTCAGTGCAGCCTTGGCTTTGCCTAACGTGAAAAAAATATTTTTTTTTATTTCTCCGCGGCTTTCGAAGAAGAAATGGCGAGTATGGAAGGGACGCGCTTTGAGCAAGCACATATCGGTACTGGGAAGCTGTTACGGCACACTTCTCTAACTCAGATTCAAACACGACTTTGTCGATCACCATGGTTTACTGAACCAAGAAGACGATGTATTTTTCACTGCATTGCGCCTGCCTTTTGCGGAGAGATCAACATTTGAGAGTGACGAACATGCATGTGTACCAGGACATACTAACAATGTACTAAGGACGTAACGAACAAGTGCTTAGGACGTTACTGGCGAGTACGTAAACCCCAAGTCTAAAAAAAAGAGAGGTAGTGATTTAGATGTTGCATGTCGACTTGAAGCAAACGAATGACTACTAACCGTCCCTTAAGGGGACGTGAATCCGCGGACGCCAGCATCGGCAGCGTCGACGGCATTTGACTCACTCCACCAGGGCAGAATCCAGGGCAGGCATTGATTTGTGATTTGTGGGGTTTAACGTCCCAAAACCAGTTCTGATTATGAGAGACGCCGTAGTGGAGGGCTCCGGAAATTTCGACCACCTGGGGTTCTTTAACGTGCACTGACATCGCACAGCACACGGGCCTCAACATTTCGCCTCCATCGAAATGCAGCCGCCGCGGCCGGGATTCGATCCCGCGACCTTCGGATCTGCAGCCGAGTGCCATAACCACTAGACCACCGTGGCGGGGCCAGGGCAGGCATCCGGCAGATGATCTAACAAAAGACTATTAGAACATAACTATAACGTAACAAGGTTTCTGGCCACCTAGGAAGATATTGCCGTGATTGGGGTTGTACTATTGAGTTGCGCAACACTAGCGTGCTTCGCAGGTGCAGCGACAATACGACACGCGAAATAATTGAAGCCGAAATGATCGTTCATCTAAGAGACAGCTGTGTCAGTGCTCCATCCATGGCCCTACTCAATGAAGAGTTGCATTTTTTATCGAGGGCTGAGTAATTCTGCCTAGAGTGCATTTCAGCCTTGTTTCTTTGTTTATTGTTCTCATACGGGAGGTATATTAAGGTGTCAGAACAATAAAACTGCGGTTGTTAGTCAGCGCATGTGTCGTCCTGCCTTCTTTCTCTGTCGTTGTGTGAGCGCGCTGTTCTCGCCCATCACGAACGAACTAGCTCGAAATATGTTTTTCGAGTTCTTTTCTAGTACATCGGGCGTCCCTTCCTATATGTCTCATGATCCCAATTCTTTGGTGCCACTCAATGAAGCAGTTTCATGCAAGACGAGAAGGCTCAGCTTTTGGATCCGCAATAAGGTCCCACCACCCGATATTCTCGCCCTGCTCTGAGGCTTCCACCATCCGCCGGGCCTGGCGGATGGTTGTGCAAGCTCGTGTGGATTGAATTGAAGAGACAACAACGCCTCCTCAAGGACCACCTTTGGTTATTACAACAAGCATCGAAGCCTCAAGGCAGCTCGGGAGAGCTTCTTGCGTCACTAATTCGTACGCATTTTGGAAGGCACCGGCTCAATTCCTCTCCTTTCTGTCCCACAACTTCAAGCGCATATATTCCGAAAAATTCTTCCACGAGCGCAAACAAGCTTCATCTTCTCGGTGATGCCATGGTAGGGACAGATGTAGACGACATTCTGAACGGCGCCTTCTCTATAAAGCACTGGAATTGTTTAAATTTGATCGTAACATAAGTTTCCTTGTAACAGAACTGCAGTCCGAGCTATCATCGGTGTAGGTGTTAGTAAAATTGTAGCTTACAATTTTCTTGAGGGATTTTACTTTGAGAAATCGGACTTCGTTGACTGAAGTGCCTCCGGAGTGCCTGCGTGATGTGCTTTGGGCTGCTACGGCTTTAGCGGTAGCTCGAGATTATTATTACCAGCGGACGGCTACGCCGACACAGGCTTTTGTGCGAGACAAGCTCCTTAGCACTCTTGTGTTAATACTGTGAAAAAAACTAGTCACGTGACATATTCCTGACAAAACCATGTAACATCTAGACATGCTACAATTCACAGTTGAGATTGTAGAAGCCGGAAGCATCTAGGTCGGCCACAAAATCCTCCTAAGTCCAGACCTGCAGCTCATGTGCAAGCTGCCTACATTTCTTCCGCCTTTCCCAGAACGCTGAAAATGGCGGCACTAAGCACGAGCGAGGTTTACGGCTGCCGCGGAGGAAGATAAGGGATTAATAAGCATTTTGGCACGGGACGAATGGTACTGTTTTTTAGTTTTGTGTTTGTGACAATGCAAAGAACACAAATATACTCACCATTTCAGCGTTCTGTATCTCACAGTCTCCATGACACCGGGCACCGTGCTTCAATAACGAAAAAACTGACAGTACGCAAATGTAGCTTACGTGCGCTGAACAGAAAATGTGGCATGGGGCTTTGTGGCTTTTGTGTTATAAATTCACGTACTCTTCGGTCTAAATAACTATCCCCTTATTAATGATGCTACAGCTGAGTGAACCCTCCACTAATCCCAGATCAGAATTCCTAAAATTAGACATAATGCATTTTGCCACTTGCCATCATTTGACATCGCTCAAAAAATAATCAGCTCTTTCAAACTTTGACATCCGCCGCTGCATTTGCAGTCTCCGCATTTTCTCATAAGCTTTTTCACAGCCCCTTCATCATGCCGACATCATTCCACCGGCCCGCATATCTCACCGCACTAGTCATCGATTTCAAGTTGCCCGGTCACGCATCAAAACGACCACATTTTCTACGTCGTTCCTTATACGGACTGCAGTAGGATGGAATGACCTTCCTCATGACGTCGTCACCACTGCATGACCACTGCATGCCCATCAGCATTTTAAAATGCGAAGCATTTCTTAGCGAACTTAAGCAATTTTGTGGGTATCTGTCTATCTATCTAGCCGCCTACGACTTTGTGCTCTCCTGGCCGTTTCGTTAATGGGATGTATACGAAAAATGGCATGCCGCAACATGATTGCATGGTGAACATAAATGACAAGTCATAAATGAAAATAATGACATGCATGTCAAGAGCGGTATAATTTACATGCCATGGTCTCGGTGCTCTCCTTGCCGTTTCGTTAATTGGATGTGCATGAAAATTGGTATGGCAGAACGTGACTGCATGACGAACATAAATGACAGGTCATAACATGAAAATAATGATATGCACGTCATGAGTGGCATGATTTACATGCCACGCGTCTCGTTAATGACATCTATACCAAAATTGATATGGCACAACACGGCTGCATGACAAACGTAAATTACAGGTCATAACATTATAATCATGACTTGCGTGTCATGGGCGGCATGGTTTACATGCCACACTTTTCTGCTTTTGCGGCCATTTCGTTAACTTTGTATGTACCCAAATCGGTATAGGGAGACAACAATGCAGTTCCATTTTACGTTCCTGATGCCTGCTTCGCATTTCCTTGATTCCCACTGCACGTGGGATCTGCCATTTTTTCATCAATAGTGTACTTATTTTTCGAGATGAAAACGTGTGGCTATAAAAAGAATTTTTATATGTTAACCCACCCCTGATGCAATGACCCGTCGAAGGGTCTTTAAGAAAAATAAAGTTACGTGGCGTGACGTGATGCGATGTGACTTGCTGACCTTGCGCGTTCTGGTTCCTGAGAAAGTGAAGAAACGGAAACGAAGTATCGCAGTAAGTTAAGCGACTTGGTGTACGTTTACTTCGTCGGAACACCACATGACTGTACGAAGACAACAAAATGGGTACGATATCGCGACGGATAAATGATGCGTTGGCCTACCATCCCTAGCACTGTGTGATAAAGGATTATGCTATCTAAGTTCGGCGTAGCATTTCTTTCGCCATTGTATTTTTTTACCTTGTAACGCCTACCACGTCTAACTATCGTCTATGTATATTAAATGTTTTTTTTAAAATAAACTCAAAGTGTGAGTTCAGCGCCTTTACCGCGTACTCCTCTCCTGCTCTTTCGACGCGCTGCTTCGCCGAAATGAAAAAGAAGGAAATACGCGCTGAAGATCTGCCGTTGAATAGAGTGATAAAACAGCAGCCATGCTCTAAGGATGTGTAGTCAGCATTATACAAGCGGTTTATAAGCATGAATCATGTTCGCCATTCATAGTTCCCTACTGTCACATTTCAACGAACTGAAAATAAACAATGGTTGGGGTCAGTGACTTCTCCTGATTACGCAAGCTGCTTGTAGCGACCGCGCTCTGCATGTGGCCTCGCTATGACGAGGAGAGCTGTCAAGTTCGAAAATGGAGAACTGCAGGTTGTCTTTGTGGTTTTATTTAAGCGAGGGCATTATATTTCTCTTGGGCACAAAAATTCTTCCCGCAGCCAGGCATGAACCAGAATAGCATCATAAGTCAGGTGACTTTTGCTAGCATTTTCGTTTAAACGTTGCTACCATTCAAAGGTGAAGAAGTTGTGGCGTCACCATGAGACGACATGATGACACCCGTGATTACGTCACAATGTCTATACGGGATGACTTCACTATGATATCAACGGGGACGTGTCTGATGTCATTACTTAGATGTGACACATCAAACCCAACTTCTCCAACACAATCATAGGGAACTAAACCTTCTCTCGTTTATTATTATTATTATTATTATTATTATTATTATTATTATTATTATTATTATTATTATTATTATTATTATTGCTGTTGTTGTAGGAACGCTTAGAGCTTTACGCACCTGGCAAGTTTTTTCACTATCTGTGGTACCAGCCCATAGTGTTCTGTTTCCGACGGACAATATGAGCGCTAGCGTAGATATATACAGCTTGGCAATAAGGAGTCATTTCTATGAATCAGCATGAAATAACCCAGGGGCTAGAAACATATCGTAGTTATATATACCTTGGTAGTTACGTTCTTCTTTTCGGTTAGTTGGTGTATTCCTCAACACTTAACAGCGAAGCACTTAAAAGCACGTACAAAAAGAAAGGCATAACACACAGGAGAGCAGTGAACAAGTTTCTTCTGATTGTACGCTTATCACCTCGCTGTTTACTATGCTTTAAGTAGCGAGCACAGGGCGCTATAGCAGTGTCCACTGGCAAGTGGCGCAACATTTTGCAAAGCGAAGTAGCGCAGAAGACGCGTTTAATAATTTTAATTCCCACAAAAACCACGGAGCAAAGTACAAATGCGCATTCCGAAATTATCACTAAGGAGAGAATCGATTTAATGAACATTGTGGCACAGAGGATTAACATTGTACGTTGGCTGCCTTAAATTGTGCCGTAAATTTTTTTTCCTGATACCACCTGAGTAGCAGGTGTCGCAAGGGCACCTTAAGGCCGCAGTAGTCCTCGTCCACATCGATTACGCGTTTTGTTTAGCAGCAAAAAGAGCACCCTCAGTATTAATATGGGTTTCGGCACGAAATAACTCTATAGCTAAGGAGAAATTCCAGCCGCTACTGTGTAATAGCAAATCCGTCACGACGATGCCGGCTGCCATATAAGAAAACAGCCAGGAAATCAATAGAGTGTTTACTTGAGGCACTGTAGGCCTGAAGAGACACCACGTTAAGTGAATTAAGAGCTTATTGTTACGCGACCAACATACACCGCCTTGAGAAAACCGAATAACGCATAGGCTAATTATCCATGAATTACAACCAAGAGCAAGTCTATTTCGCAATAAACATGCTCTTGATTGTAATTCACGGATAATTAGCCTATGTGTTATTCGGTTTTCTCTGGCTAAGTCCATTTCAAAATAAAAAAAAAAACCAAGAGAGTTTAGTTGCATGTCACATTATTTCTCTCGACTGCAGCTCCTCAAAGACTTTCGCCAGACAAGGAAAGTCGTCCAAGACAGAAGACTAACACTCGCCTCAGTCTCAGTACGTTGTCGTTTATCATTCACGAAAGCATCTGTCAAGCCCACCCGACGACCAGGGAGGGGGCAAGGAAATAGGTGTGCTGTTTCCTTTCGAACCAACTGTAACCATGCAGGAATGCCGATCTCCGACTGACACGCGTGTGGGATATCCCTTTAGCGCTAGCTAACATGTTTCTTTCCGCTTAGGTTGGTCGGAAGCGATAAAGTGACTTCTTACTCGGCGGTACCGCGGCATATTATCCATGCGAGAAACGAACAAAAAAAAGAACTGTCGCATCCCTTGTTAAAAGGAAATAACGGCGTTGCGCCAATCCGCACCTCAGAAGATAAATCGAAGAGTTCTGCACACACCGCAGAAGCGCTTGACCAGGCAACGTTCACGTGTTAACAAACACAGCTATCGAAAATGGAAACAAATTACTTCCGCTGTAAGTTTCTCATTTTTTGGCACTGTTACTGTTATTATAGTCTGAGTAGTGAGAATATGTCAGGGTGGAGCAAACTGAATTAGTATTATGGAATGGGACCCGACATGTAGAGGGGGTACTGCGAGAGTTGAGCAAATGTATTACTCTCCCTAGGAATTCTTTAATTCTATGTGAGTGATGCGGAGTTCGCCACGGAGCTTACTCTTCCGTTGAAGGAAGAGTAACAATCTGAGAGCTCCGTTCTGCTTCTGTAGAGTTGGAAACTCGCGAGACTCCAGCTCCGACGTATCGCCCGGTACTCTATCCTTCGCAATATCGCGCGACCACTCAGCCGCACACGCGACTTCCTTCGAGCGCGTCGCGTAAATATCGCGCGTGGACGTACGCAGACGGCTTGGGTCTCTTGGCAGCCTTCGTGACGACGCGCACCGATCGGCACCGATTACAAGAGTAACAAAGCCGAGAAATCCACCACCACATTTCTAGTACACGGTTTAAAGACGCATGGATATACCCGGACACATGCGCGCGCGAGCAGACAAACAAAGAAAACAAAAAAAAAATGTTGGTGATCCCTCTGTCAAAGGAATCGGTATCACACGAAAGTGATATATCTTTTCGCATAAGCTGTTGAATGTTTATTGTTACATCGAGGTCAACTCGCCCCTTGCTATCGGTGTTTCGCTGGTACTGCACAGTTTGACGCGGATGAACCCACGTTCACACATCGCCTCCATAACATCAAGAATAAAGCAACAGCAAACGCAGACGGGTGGAGAAAGATTAGCGAGTTTCAACGGCGCAACGAACGGGTGCTGTAGGGCGCCAGTGGTCCGTGGTGGCTGTGCGGCTGTGCATGCCCGAACCAAGCTCAGCGGTCGCGGATATCGAAATTATGGCCATTTGGCTCTGTGAACGCTGCATGAGAATGATGCTAATGAGTTGGCAGAGTGGGCGAGTTTTGTGAGGGCAGTTGTATCCTCGTTTGTTAACGCGAAAGTTGCGATATGACCTCAGAAGCAACATGCCACGCTTGCGAGAGTAATGGTTTCACCATGCCACGGCGCACAACCAGGCAAGCTCGGCCCATTCCTGAGCACCCATGGTAAGTCAAGCATCTGTTTTGTTTAGTTGTTAGACAGTGGCGCCGCTTAGGCCTGCGTATGTGTCACAGTGCGCTCTCTGTAACAGGAATGCGAGAGCAAGAAATAGGAATGTTATGCGAAGTGAGGCTGGCAGCTAATTCTTTTCGATACGATCTGACGTAACCTTACAAAACGCTTCTGTATGAATATACGGCTGCTCCAGGGACACTTTTCGTACTCTCTTCGCGTTGAGAGTGCTGAACGTAGAAGGGTGAGCCGCCTGCTGACGGCTGCCGAGAGAGCACGCGCGCCAGCGATGGCGACGGCGCGAAGTCCTCAGTTGCTGCTCGATGGAACCTCCGCCCCCCCCCTCTCCCCTCGCATCTTTTTATGGAAACGGGGCGTTTCCTCTCCGCTTCGATGTCAGGCGTCCTGACCGGGATCATGCTATCGCATGTGCCCTCCGAGCAACGAAGAGCCGGGCTTTTTGATCTCTCCTTCAGCCGTGTTCGCCCCGCCACGGTGGTCTAGTGGCTATGGTACTCGGCTGCTGACCCGAGGGTCCCTGGATCGAATCCCGGCCGTGTCGGCTGCATTTCCACGGAGGCGAAATGTTGAGGCCCGTGTGCTGTGCGATGTCAGTGCACGTTAAGGAACCCCAGGTGGTCGAAATTTCCGGAGGCCTCTACTACGACGTCTCTCATAATTAGAGCTGGTCTTGGGACGTGAAACCCCACAAATAAATCAATCATCTTCAACCGTGTTCGTCGCCCCCAATCGCGTGCTTTCACTCGCGGCAAGAAAGTGCGATGCGCGGGAGGATTGGCATCAATTTGGACTACACGGGACATGACGGCCAATGCGACGGCAAAAAACCCCGTCAATACTATCCATATCATTGCTATCAGAATAAAAGAGGTGGAAGGCGCATACACGAACGGCGCAAAAGAAATGCGCGTTTAGGAACTCCCATGAAGGCAGTACAGGCGTCGCCAGGTCACTCGATGGGCTTACGAAAGCAACCTTTCATCAAAAAATACACATTGTGCAATATCATTTGTTACGAGAAGGCTTTAAGTGAGTTGCGTGCTTTCGGCGAATATGAAGTTCACGCCGACACCACGATATCATCATGAGGCACGACGTAGCGGAGCGCTGCGGCAATGTTGAACATCTGGTGTTCTTTAATGTGAACCGATAACACGCAGTGTACGGGCCTCTAGCACTTTCGCCTCCATCGAAAATGCGACCGCTGAAGCCGAGATTGATTCATCATTCGGATCGTGAGCCAGTGCTGTTATAAGGTCGTCATTTGTTTATATGTGCATGTAAGCCAAATTTGTACCATTCGCTCAGGTCCGAAGATCAACGCGATTCTTTCTCCCTCTCAGCCAGACAATATGTCCACACGCGCATACTCTTGGTGCCTGCAAGACTCTTGAGTGCAGCATGTGTAGCTGCATGATAGAAGTTACGAACATGGACGACCATTTTAAAGTGCACTTCTAATGTTTTTCGCGTTTCCTTGCATTTGTGCATTTCGTACAAATATGTGTGCAGCACAGTAAGTTCGAAGCCCACTACATACTATACTCACAAGCATCTCACTGTTGAGTCTAATATGTGTCAAAAATCGACTGCTATAACAGAAGCTAAGTAAGCATCTTTAATTAAGTCCTCATTTTTATGTCCACATAATGTCTAATGGATTTCCTTATTTCGTATCTTATGCAGGAAGATTTTTCTGGTGAACCATCGAGAGTTGCTGGCCCACAGCTTTCGCCACGAGAAGGTCGATGGTGTGAAGGCTCGTCTGTGTCTTACAGTGCACTGCATCCTGCTGCTGTTCTCTGTTTCTGAGGAACGGGGGAGAGTGTACAATGGCGTACATAAACGAACGCTGGAGAAGGCAGTCGCCGCCCTGACGAAGACAAGTCTGTAGAGGGCGCCACCTGTACGCCTTGCAGCAAGTGCCCATAAGATGGCGCTACAATCCTCTGAAAGCACTGTATATACATGGGTACAGTGTACTAGAAGGGGGCAGTGGGCTTACTCTCCGGCGGAGGCTATGGTGTGGGGCGACCCCACGAACGTCACCTGTGTGTGCTTCTCTCCGCCCGAGCGGTGGCGCTGGTATCGCCTTTGATGGAACGTGGGAGGAGCGTTGCGGCTGAAAGTGCCGGCCAGCTCTTGCAGAGCAGCAATTGTCGAGCCACGTTTTATTGCTGTGGACGTTGTAGCTCCGAGTTTTTGCCGTCAGCGTTGAGCCGTACGCACCACGCAAGAAGTTAGCATGCTTTTTAGTGTCTGAGCCATGCCGCGATATCGGTAAACCCACTGCTACGCGCCTGGGTGCCAAACAGGCTACGTGTTCGTGAAGGGTGGGCGGAAGCTATCGTTGTTCGGCGTCCCGAAGGATGAGAACAGGCGTAAAGAATGGGAAAAAAAAATCTGCACAGAGCGGACAAGCTCCTGGAAGACAGCGCAGTGTGCGAGCTCCACTTCGAGCCGCGTCATGTGCTGAGAGACTATGTGCACATTATCGAGCGAAAAGAAGTGCGGATATCTCGTGGGAGACCTGTTCTCCGCGTCGGTGCTGTGCCGACGCTTCTTCCCGATCTGCCAGCTTACCTTAGTAAAAAGCCGACGAAAGGGAGGACCGCTTGTAAGAGGAAGCGATCGGAAGCTTCAGACGGACGATTAAAGTGGGGTGGGCAGTGGACGTACTCTCCGGCGGAGGCTATCGGGTGGGTCGGCTGGCAGTTGTTCCATGGTTGTTCAGCACACTTTCCATCGACATTGGTTGCAGTGTACAGTACATGCAGCTACCCTCACAGCAAAAGTAATTAGTTTTTACGTCATCATTTTTATGTGAAAGGACTAAACAGTGACAAAGCAGGAAAGCGGCCGAGGGCCAAGCAGCTGAAGCTGAGCCGTTGCGCATGAAGTGAATAAAGTGTGTGAATTAATGGCTGGATGTTATACGTCCTTTCTGCCAAATAAGAGCTTCGTGTCAGGAACATGAGCTTCGTGTGTATCTTAATTTCGTTGTCCATTATGTCACTGTACATATGCCTAACAGACCTGTAGCTGCATAATTATGGTTATGAATAACCCCAGAGAACTATTGTGCCATGTGCAACAACCGAAGTAGAACAAAAATATTTGAGCTACAATTTCAGCACAACAATGGCACAGACCCAGCCAGCACGCGTTATAGCTTGGCTAGGAAGCGAGCTTGCACTGTTTTATAATTATCTGGTGGAAGGCAGAGCATAATCTTGTTACAAAATCATTTTTGGTCAGGTCCACACGGCATGTAACCGCATATTTGTTCGCTGTATGAAACCGTATATTTTGAGGAGTACATCGTCCTTTTCGCCGAGGTGTCATATTCGGGGAAACACGATGTGGTCTGAACAAATCTGGTGTTTGTCAAAATATGCAGAGAACTAAAGCTTCCCCCCCCCCCCTCAAAAAAAAAAGAAAGAGGCGTTAACTGCGCGTCGAACTAGAACGAAGCAAGCATACGCTGCGTAGGTTGCCATCGACTCACTTTCGGCAAACGCTATCGCAATAAAAACGGAAAAAAAACGGCGAAGCGTGAGCAACATACGCTCTCAATGTAGTCAGAGGGTAGTCAATACATGAAAGTCTATTACAAATATCGGAGAAACGAGCCTCGCAACTCTTACGAGCCGCCAGCAGCCACCAACTTCTGCGGGCGAAGCTTCCATCAAAGATGCCTGTGGCGCCACCTCTCCAATGCGACGCCAACTGCGTCAGACGAGCGGCGGAGTAAGCCCACTGCCCTCTTCTAGTACACTGTAACATGGGGGCTTTGGGGAGAGGGGAAAGTTTGTTTTGGTTTGCGCTTGCCAGTAGTCCGCCTCGTCCCTTGGCTGGCGCCTGCGCCGAACATGGTGTCAGAAGTGGGATACCGCCGTTAACGCTGACATGCCTGACACGAAGTCCATCCCCGCCGAGGCCACCGAACCAAAGGTGCACATCGTTCACGCTGGCACATCTGGCCTACGCCCACCGGGGAACTTCACGTTTTCAAACCCGTCAGAATGGCCAACGTGGATTTCGACGTTCATGGATTACGCTTTCGTGGCCTGCCTCCACAACGCCAGCGACGAGGCCCAGGTACGGACACTTCTTTACTGTATGGGACCGCAAGCCAGAACCATTCTTTCGTCCTTGGGGTGTCAACACCGGAGGAGCTTTCTTTCACTGCCGTTAAAGAAAAGTTTGATTCGCACTTTGTGCATCCCGTAAATGAGATATATGAGAGTCGTCGTTTCCACCGCCGCTCTCAGCAGCCAGGCGAACCTGTGGATGACTTTTTTACGGCATTACGCAACCTGGTAAAGCGCTGTGGCTACAACAGCCCGCTCGTCGAGGACCGTCTTGTTCGCGACAGATTCGTCGTAGGCATCCGTGACGAGAAACTGTCCGATCAATTGTGCCGATGCACAAAACTTGCCGCTGACGAAGCGCTGTGCCAAGCCCGATACACGAAGACGCAGAAAAAGAGCGATTATCACGCGCTAAATTGACTATGGATAACGCTCTCGCCGAAACGCTAAACATTGACTCGGCTCGGCGAAACGATACGCCCACCCCTTCGCCACGTTTTCGCGACCAGTATGAGCACCCGGTTAGGTTATCATGTGTCTTTTGTGGACGACAGCGTCACTCTCGAAAAGACTGCCCAGCCAGAAAATCAGTTTGCCACTGCTGTAAAAAGCTAGGACATTTTGTTGAAGTGTGCATGAAGAAGAATAGAAGTGAGCTACTGGATTCCATCGTACTGCGCAACGTGGATTCACGACGGGCCAGATACATAGACCTACTCGTGAACGGGCACCCGGCCGAGTTTAAGATAGACTCTGGCGCGGAAGCCTCTGTTGTCTCGCCGTCTTTCCCAGGCCAACCGCGGGTGCTGGATCATGTTGAAGGGGAAGTCTTGGGCCCTGGCGAACAGAGACTGCACGCCCTTGGTACCTTTAAGGCAACCTTACAGTGGGGTGATAAGTCCACAGTGCAGACCTTGTACGTTGTTGAACATCAGCGCACTCACTTGCTTGGGCTCCCTGCAATTGAAGCCCTTGGTGTTGTTCACTTCCTGGGTTCTGCCGAGTGCGTTCGTTCTCCCACAGCCAAGATTTTTCAAGGGTTGGGTAAATTTCGGCAAGCCGAATATCGCATTCGCATTAAACCCGGCGCACGTCCATTTTCCTTGAGCGCCCTAAGGCGGATTCCAATTCCATTGAACGACATTGTCAAGAAAGAGCTGGACGACTTGGAGTCGCAGGGCGTCATAAGGAAGGTAGAGACGCCAACTGACTGGTGCTTCGGGCTTGTAGTGGTCCCCAAGTCATCAGGTGGCTACAGAATCTGTGTCGATCTTACGAAGCTGAACGAAGTAATCGAAAGGGAACGCTTCATCTTGCCAACAGTGGAACAGATCCTCGGCCAGTTGGGTGGAGCGCGAGTATTCTCCAAGTTGGACGCGCGGTCTAGTTTTCATCAGGTGAAGCTGTCAGCCGAAAGCCAGGAACTCGCGACATTTATAACACCGTTCGGCCGGTACTGTTACAAGAGACTCCCTTTTGGCATCGCCACAGCACCAGAGTATTTCGAGCAGTTAATGTCGAGGATTCTTGAGCGCTTGCCTGGGGTCGTGAACTTGATTGACGACATTCTAATCTTCGGGAAAGATCGTCATGAGCACGACGAGCGTCTGGCTGCAGTCCTAGCTCATCTTGAGGAGGAGGGTGTCACCCTTAACGAAAAGAAGTGCGCATTTCGGGTCAGCTCGGTCAAGTTCCTCGGAGTAGTTATTGGGGCGGACGGGATCTCGCCAGACCCGGACAAGGTGAAGGCTGTCAGGGATCTGCCGCCACCGCCCGACATCAGTGGAGTAAGAAGATTGCTGGGAATGACCAATCACGTGGCGCGGTTTATACCTCACTTGACCGACGTTACGGAGCCCATTCGTTTCCTCCTAAACAAGAACAGCACCTGGAGTTGGGGACCCAGTCAAGAAAAGGCCTTCTCACGCCTCAAGCTGCTGTTGAGCTCCGACACGTGCATGGCCAAATACGACTCGTGCTACCACACTGTAGTATCCGCGGATGCCAGCTCCTACGGTCTGGGAGCGGTACTGCTACAGGACCAGCCTGAGGGTACTCGAAGGCCTGTAGCATATGCTTCAAGGGCGCTTACTCCGACAGAAGCGCGTTATAGTCAAACAGAAAAGGAAGCTCTTGCAGTGACTTGGGCCATTTCACGGTTCGACCAGTTCCTTTGCGGCCTAAGCTTCGAAGTAGAGACAGATCACCTTCCTCTGGTCACCCTTTTGGGTAACAAAGACCTAGAACTCGTGCCACCTCGCATACAACGAATGCGGATAAAACTGATGCGTTATCAGTACGTGGTAAAATACGTGCCTGGAAAGCACTTAGCGACAGCGGACAGTTTGTCCCGAGCTCCCTCTGATTTGCCAGCTACTCGCATAGTAGACACCCTGGAGTTGTTCGTCAATGAAGTGTTAAAGGAATTACCGCCTCTCGTAGCAAGACGACTAGAGGATGTCCGCATACATCAAGGCCAAGATGGAGTCTGCTCTGCAGTCATGACGTACTGCATGAAAGGATGGCCTGACAAAAGGAAGGTGCCTCTGCATATTACCCCATTTTGGAAGGAGAGGGACAGACTGAGCATATATGACGGCGTCCTTCTGCTGGACCGGCGACTTGTCATCCCCTCAGCCTTGCGCCAGGACATTCTCGCTCTCTTACACGAAGGACATCAGGGAGTACGCTGCTGTCAAGAACGGGCCAGGGGGTCGGTTTGGTGGCCTAATTGTAACAGTCATGTTGAAAATATGGTGACCCAATGTGCCATATGCGCCGGGACTCGTGTTCAGTGTTCGGAGCATATCTTGCCTACGGTTACACCCGACAGGCCATGGCAACACCTTGGCATCGATATTTTTCAACTTAGCGGGCGTGATTATGTCCTGATTGTTGATTATTACTCCAGATTTCCCGAAGTAGTCTCCGTGGTGTCCACCACGGCATCAGCAGTCATCTCAGCAATCAAGAGTTGCGTTGCCCGTTTTGGCATACCGCGGTCATACGGATTCGGAATTTGCGCGGTCATACGGATTCCGTCACAAGACCAGCAGCCCGAGGTACCCCGAGAGCAATGGAGAGGCAGAGCGCATGGTGCGCACGGTGAAAGACTTGCTCTTCAAAGGTCCTGATCCCTACCTTGCCCTGCTGTCGTACCGTGACACGCCCGGTCCCAACGGCATTTCCCCGGCTCAAGCCCTGATGGGAAGGAAATTACAAACTCGTCTCCCGAAACTACCGGAACAACTGACACCGTCATTACCATGCCATACGAGGTTCAGGGAAAAGGACTCGTGGAACAAGGCACGGCAAGCGAGGAACTATAATCGCCGTCATGCTTCAAGTCAGTTGGCCCCTTTGAGTCCTGGAGACTACGTATGGGTCACTGACACCTGCTGCAATGGTGAGGTACTCTCACAGGCTCAGCGTCCACGGTCCTATCTTATTCACACCCCCAGAGGCGTCCTTCAGCGGAACCGTCGACACCTGGTGCTTCATTCATCGGAACCGACCCCAGCTCAACTGGCAGATTCTCCGCCTGTACCTCCCGAGATCTTAGAGCATGCAGCACCTCCTGAAGATCCAGTACAGCCAGAAGTAACGCCGCAGGAAACTGTGACAAAGACTCGCAGCGGCCGCATAGTGAGACCACCGCGACGGTTGGACATGTAGGTGAAAAGGGGGGATGTAGAGGGCGCCACCTGTACGCCTTGCAGCAAGTGCCCATAAGATGGCGCTACAATCCTCTGAAAGCACTGTATATATATGGGGGCTTTGGGGAGAGGGAAAAGTTTGTTTTGGTTTGCGCTTGCCAGTAGTCCGCCTCGTCCCTTGGCTGGCGCCTGCGCCGAACAAAGTCCGCTTGTCGAAACGTTGGCTCCTGCGACATTCCCTGTTCTAAATCGTATTTTGTGATCTGTTCATCGATCCAAGCATCCATCTTCCCCTGATCTTCTCTTCTAGCTTGGAGTGCACCGCATGAGAGACTTCCTAGGTCCTTAAGAAAATATATATATTGTTAAGGTGTTTATTAGGTGCAACTAGACGCAGCCCTGCGGCAACGGTCTTGTCCAAAAACGGGCAAGGACCTCGAGCACGAGCGGCGTCTTCTTCAACAGAGCGCTCAAGAGAGAATCCCACTGTAAGCCGTCTGAGAGGATGGCCCACTACAATGTTCCAATTCTTCTTTACATTTACCCCCGGGGACGAAAAGGGAGCCGCCCGGCGACCTAACAGCTGGTCACTATGACTGGGTCATAGTAGGTCTTGAGGCGCTCGACGTGAACAATGTCTCGGCCACGACGGCGCATGTCTGAGGATGGCTCAACGGGCTCGATGAGGTAGTTGACCGGAGAGGTACGCTCGACTACACAGTAGGGTCCTTCGAACTTGGGCAGTAGCTTCGAAGAAAGCCCGGGTGCAGTGCAAGGGACCGAGAGACACACAAGTGCTCCAGGAAGGAAAGCAGGTTCAGAGGCGGTGTTACCATGAATGCTCTTCTGCCGCTCTTGGTCAGTGGTAGTGAACGCCCGGGCGAGATCGCGACACTCTTCAGCATATCTGGCTGTGGCAGAAATAGGCGCAGCCTCAGATGCATCCGGCTTGTAAGGAAGGATTGTGTCAATTGTGTGCGATGGGTGCCGGCCGTACAATAAAAAGAATGGCGAAAACCCAGTGGTGCTCTGAGGGACGGTATTGTAAGCGTAGGTTACGAACGGCAGAACGGCATCCCAATTCGCTTGGTCGGAGGCGACGTACATTGAGAGCATGTCGCCAAGGGTGCGGTTAAATCGTTCGGCGAGGCCATTCGTCTGCGGGTGGTAAGCAGTTATTGTGCGGTGGACAACGTGGCACTCTTTCAGAATGGCTTCGACGACTTCAGATAAGAAGACACGGCCTCGATCGCTGAGCAATTCCTGAGGTGGGCCGTGTCGAAGTATGAAGCGGCGGAATAGAAAGGAAGCAACATCGCGCGCTGTAGCCACGGGGAGGGCGGCGGTTCCAGCGTATCGGGTTAGGTGGTCAACGGCTACGATGGCCCAGCGGTTACCAGCCGATGTCAGCGGGAGTGGCCCATACAAATCGATGCCGACGCGCCCGAATGGCCGGATAGGGCAAGGTAGAGGTTGCAGACCTACTGGTGACAGGCGCGGCGAAGATTTCCTACGCTGGCAATCGAGGCAGGATCGAACGAACCGCTGAACGTAGCGGTACATTCCTCGCCAGAAGTATCGCTGTCGAATGCGCTCGTACGTTTTGTATACTCCAGAATGGGCACACTGAGGATCAGAGTGGAACGATGCACATATTTCAGAACGCAGGCTTCGGGGTACAACTAGCAACCACTGGCGGCCGTCGGCATTGTAACTTCGTCGATAAAGTAGGTCTTCGCGAATGGCGAAATGCTGGGGTTGCCGGAGTAACGAGCGATTGGTCGGAGCTGCCGATGGGTCGGAGAGGAAATCCATCAAAGATGCGATCCAGTGATCCTTGCGTTGTTCGGTAGCGATGGTGCGAAGGTCGATGGAAGAAATGGAAACACGCGATAGTGAGCATTGGTCACCGTCGTTAGGCAAGGGAGAGCGCGAGAGAGCGTCGGCGTCAGAGTGCTGACGCCCGCTGCGGTAGACTACGCGAATATCGTAGTCTTGTAGACGAAGTGCCCAACGTGCAAGGCGGCCTCAAGGGTCTTTCAGTGACGACAACCAACAGAGCGCATGGTGGTCCGTGACATCAAATGGGCGTCCATACAGACATGGTCGGAACTTAGTAAGTGCCCAGATGATTGCCAAGCATTCTTTTTCCGTAACAGTGTAGTTACTCTCGGCTTTCGTAAGGGTGCGACTTGCGTAGGCGACGACGTACTCAGGAAACCCTGGTTTGCGCTGCGCAAGGACAGCGCCGAGGCCAACACCACTGGCGTCTGTGTGCACCTCCGTAGGTGCGGTCGGGTCGTAGTGGCGTAAAATTGGGGGAGATGTCAGCAAACGGCGGAGAGTTGTGAACGCTTCATTGGACTCGGATGACCACGAAATGAGGGACGCGTTACTTCCAAGCAGTTTCGTCAGTGGCGCGATAATAGTGGCGAAATTTCGTATGAAGCGCCTGAAGTAGGAGCACAAACCTATAAAACTGCGCAATTCTTTAACGGACATTGGTTTAGGAAACTCGGCCACAGCCCGAAGTTTGGTTGGGTCGGGGAGAATTCCATCCTTAGATACGACGTAGCCTAATATGGTCAGTTGCCTATCGGCAAATCGGCACTTCTTGAGGTTTAGCTGTAGGCCAGCCTTTGTCAGGCACATCAAAACGCGCCGCAGGTGTTCAAGGTGCGTCTCGAAGTCGGGAGCACAAACAACAACGTCGTCAAGGTAGCAGAGACACGTGTTCCACTTCATACCGCGCAAGACGGTGTCCATCATGCGCTCGAAAGTTGCTGGCGCATTACAAAGTCCGAAAGGCATGACATTAAATTCGTATAAACCATCTGGTGTTACAAAAGCTGTCTTCGGTCGATCGGCGTCGGCCATGGGTACTTGCCAATACCCCGAGCGCAAGTCTAGGGACGAAAAGTATTCAGCGCCTTGTAGACTGTCGATCGCGTCGTCTATGCGCGGGAGAGGATAAACGTCCTTCCGAGTGATCTTTTTGAGGCGACGGTAGTCTACGCAGAATCACACAGAACCATCCTTCTTTGTAACAAGGACGACAGGGGATGCCCATCGGCTATCACCTTGCGACGAAGCATGTCATCAACCTGTTCGCTGATCACACGACGTTCTGCGAGAGACACACGATATGGGCGTTGTCGTAATGGCGGTTGGGAGCCCGTGTCGATGCGGTGTGTGACAGTTGACGTCCGACCTAGGGAAGACTGCCCCACATCGAAAGAGGAACGGAATTCTTCCAAGAGGCATAAAAGCTGAGTCCGCTGGGCCGGCGTAAGGCTGTATGAGATAGAAGAGCCAAAGACATCGCTGGGTGGGGAGTCACTCGCAGAAATAGCACTGATCGTTCTGGAAGTACCGCAGCATGTGTCGTCGGGCACGTCCCCAACTTGAACGTCTTCAATAAGTTCCACATTGCCAAGGCATTCGCCTTGGACCAACATCACAGGGTAATGGAACGGATTGCAAACGAAAACGGTGCTGAAGCCCTGAGTGATGTCCAGCGTCGCAAATGGGAGCAGGAGACCTCTCCGAGTTAGGAAGCGGTCGGAGGGAGACAACAATGCAACACCGTCCGAGATGCTGCTGCAGTACATGGGCACAATCGTTGCTGCTTTCGGAAGAACGTGGGTGTCGGCTTGGACAAGCAGCTTCGTCGAAAGGGAAGAATTCTCGCTGAAAGGCAAATCTAAAAACGGCGTGAGTTCAATTTCGGCCCGTGCGCAATCGATGACAGCATTGTGGCGCGAGAGGAAATCCCAACCTAGGATCACATCGTGAGAGCATGAGGAGATGACGATGAATTCTATCGCATATAGGACGTCGTCGATGAGAACACGAGCAGCGCAAGTTGCTAACGGGTGAATATGCTGAGCACTGGCTGTTCTTAGGGACAGTCCAGAAAGTGGTGTCGTGACTTTCCGAAGTGAGCGGCAAAGCGTAGCGTCCATAACACACACGGCGGCTCCCGTGTCTACTAGTGCAGATGCGCGGACACCGTCAATAAACACTTCGATAACGTTCGAAGGACTGCGATGAGGACTTGCACATTTTGATGGTATCGCAGCCCTTGCCTCGTGGACTGCGACGACTAGTTTTCCTCGTTCCGAACAACGGGACGAGGCCGCATCGGCGACAGGGAGCGATGGCGTGGGGATGGTGAACGGCGTGTCACCGGTGTCGAACGCAGTGTGGGCGACGTAGGCGAAGGAGTGTCGTAATATGGGTGGCTGGGCTGACTTCTGATGGGTGATGCGGCTCGAGGCGGCTGAACGCGATTACAATAACGCGCAATGTGACCAGCGTAGCCACGTGCAAAGCATATCGGCTGGTTGTCAGAGGTCCGCCACCGGGTTATGCGCCACCGGGTTATTTTTTCCTAACGTGGCCAAAGGCCTGCCACGTTGCCTAAGCATCGCGTCGGTTCGACTGTGTAGCTAGGACCGGCGCCATGTTAGGTTTGAGAGGCCTCGTCGGACTGCGACGTCACTCTTCCAGCAGCCAGTGAGAGTTGCCGGGCGCGGTCAGGCGGTGGTACGGGAGCATTTGCGGGCAGATACCGGAGGGAAATACGAGCTCCGGTCATTGTTCGCCGGAGGACAATCATGCGCCCCGTTTCCCTCCGTGCTTCACGCGCCGGATTGAAACCGCGGCGAGGTCTGGCACGTACTCCGGCACATTCCGATGCGTCGAGTATATGGTGACTTCACCGGAGGTTAGCGGGAGTATTATCCTCCAAGACCTCCCAGCTGGGCATATTTTCGTTTACAGTGTGTTGTTTATGGAATACACATGCGATAAACTGTATGAATTAGGCAAAATAGCAGGAGCCTACGGGAGGTACATCCGTACCACGAAGCCCCTTAGCGGCCGACCTCTTCATAATGATATTCAAAATCCTTTATAAATATTGCGACTTGAACCATTAAATAAAAATTGAGCCATGAAATATAAGTTTGCGGTTCTAATTGTATTTAAAACTCTAAAAACGGGCACAAGGGGGACGCATTATGCTCGCGGAGAGGAGATGATGATTACGATGATGATGATTATGGTTCGGTTCAGGAAAGGGCGCTAATTTCTGCAGCCCATGTCGGGAGCACGGCTAAGCGTCCGTAGCGGAAAGAGAAAGGGACTGAAAGAGATGGAAGAAGAGAAAACCTGTAGTGGAGGGCTCCGGAAATTTTGACCCCCTGGGGTTCTTTAACGTGCACTGACAACGCACTAGTACACGGGCCTCTTGCACGGATGGAGTACAGGAGGCGCTGGTAGAGAACGCTGCGATGTCCTGCTTGCCCGAGAGGCGGGAGCGGAGGACATCGAGGCACTCTATCGTGGATCGCGGTGCAATGTCCTCCTGAAGTGCGCGTTAGCAGACGACGGTACTGTGGCAGACAGCATAGAAGAAAAGATAGGCGAGCAGTCAAGACGCCATTCCTTTAGGTGGACAGTCAGGGTAGAGTGTAGTCAGGGTGGATCCCGCATTTCGCGCAGTGCTGACTTTCATCGCGTTCGTGTGTCCCTAATCAGAATTGCATTCCGTGCCGCTTTTTCACGCGACTTCCGATCCACCACCACTGTGTCAATGCCTCTCAGCCGAGGACGCCGTATGTCATGCAGTGGTCTAAATATGACGCGTTACCGATGCGATTTGCTGCTCGGCTTTCCCATTCTTGCGTTGCAAGAGTATAGCACCTGCCAACCTTTTGTCTTCCGTATCATTACGTTACTTTAAGAACGCGGAAGCGACATGACGGAGAACGCTGTCATAGCTCATCAAGGAAAAAAAATTGGCCGCGTATCTCCGTGCTTCGCTGCAAATGCCGTCGAAAGACGATAGCCTTCCACCGGCCGTACTACATGAGTCCCGTTTCGTGTGTTTCTATTCCCACCGAGGAGTTGCGCAAGCGAGAGGGAAAACGAAGAGACGCGAGGAGAGAAAGGGACCGGCCGGAGTGGCGGGCGGCCGTTCCCTGCCTTCCGTTCGGCACGAGCGAGAGATAAGGGTGCCATCTGGCCATGGTTACGGGAAACGCAAGAAGCTTGCCTAGTACAGGAAACGTCCGCTTTTGCGCATCCTAACAAGCACTAGGGTCTTTAGAATTGCGCATCCATCTATTTTCTACTAAAGGAACACACCGTCCAATACATAAGTACTGATGTTGCGCCTCCGATATGCGTAATATTTGCTTTTTGGCCGACTGTGTTCAGAAGTATGAAGGTAGCCACCAGTTCAAGCTGGGTGGTCGTTGAGGAAGGGGTTCACCTTTCGCAGCAGGACAGACGCGCTAACACACACACACACACACACACACACACACACACACACACACACACACACACACACACACACACACACACACACACACACACACACACACACACACACACACACACACACACACACACACACACACACACACACACACACACACACACACACACACACACACACACACACACACACACACACACACACACACACGCACGCACGCACGCACACACACACACACCAAAATTTCTGCGTTGAAGTATCCCAAGAAAGACTATCGTCTTTAATAATTTCACTGAGTGGCAGTGACCCTGTGGTTACTAAGCAAACGTGGACGCATTCGCTGGTGGAAAGCATTTCGCCTTTTGGGGAAGAACTGCTACGACTAAATATTCGGCATAAATCACATTGGATACTCAGAAAGTCGTTTTAACGAGGTCGGTGTGTGGTCACCAGAATACATGTCTTCCTCTCACATTTCTGATCTCATAACACCATGTTCTTGTGACCTATGACAAATAAACGACAGCGGGCACATTGAGAAACGGATATTGTATGTGACATGCAGCTACAAGTCAGAGCACAGGTGCTCCGCGACGTCTCTGTAGCCATAACACACTGACAGGTCTTCACGCAGTTGCAGTAACCCTGTTGCGCTGTCGCTTCGCTGCAGTCGACGTTCCGTTGAATGCTCTCTTGGAAGTGACGACGCCTGTGGTCCCTGCGGTGCTGCGACGCCGTTTTGTTGCATTTATCGACTGCGTCCTTAAGCCCGTATTCTGAACCTGCACCGGAAGAAAACACGTGATACGGTGCTGTGAACACACTGTGCTCAGACAATGTTCCGCCTTGTTTAGTCAGCTTTCTCGAGAATTGAAAGAAAGGTTAAGACACGCGAGGGTGAACTTTTTTACTAACACATTGAGGGAATTCATGACGAATCAGTCTCGGAAATTTTGGCTATAGATGTCAAAACCGGAAGACACTCCCAGCGAATTGGAAATTGACGGTGTCATTGTTCATGACGCATGTGCTATCGCCAATTCATTCAACACATACTTTCAGTCTGTTTTCTCCCGTGGTTACGTCGCCAATATGCCTTTGCCAGAGCGTGACTCGGTGATGCCTGATGTCGTCATAACTGAACCTTGCATCCTTAACTTGCTGCTAAATATAGATGTTAAAGAATCGTCTGGGCCTGATAATTTATTGAACACTTTCCTCAAACGATACGCGGGTCAGCTTTCACCTCTCTTGGACAAAATGTTTAATGCTTCACTTAAATCGGCAGTACTTCCCGCAGACTGGTTGTGCGCAAAGGTTGTACCAGTTCACAAAGGTGGAAACAAGCACCTTCTAGACACATACAGGCCAATATCCCAAACCCGCACATGTTGCAAATTATTGGAACATATAATAAATAAGGCGATAATGACATACCTGGAAGAAAATAAGCTGTTATATTCTATGCAACATAGGCGGAGACTTTTTCATTTTCCGGAGGGGGCGGGGGCGCCGGGATCTTCGCTGCGGTCTTCTGTCCTCATTCTCCAACTACCCTTTCTCGTCCTTCATTCTCTAATTTTCCTCCTCACCCTCTTCGATATTTTTCCAAAACGGGGGGGGGGAGCCCAGGAAATTGTAATTTTTTTTCTGGTGATGTAAACAGGCAAACTGCCACACGGCCGGACTGGAGGAGCGATGCGCGCGCATTTGCACGCGTCGCTTCCCCAGTCCGGCCGCGAACGCATCAACATCGCTGTAAATTCACATCTGACATTATTTTTTCCAAGAAATATTTATTTTACAATAAATGTAGCAATGTATTCCCAAATGACACAGAAAGCACAAGAGAAGGAAAAACGTCACAGCAAGTCACTTTCGTGCAAATAATTTTGAACTTTACATGATTATTTGCACTTAACATTTGTTACTCACATTGTCATGCAATCATGACCCAGTGAATTAAACACCAGTTAAAGGAGTACTGACATAAAATTTAAGGCGATCGAGATAACTTGCGGGATAGATTTGTGTCGACACACACGCATCACCTACAAGATATCAACGGCTGATATAGCTTAGAACATATTTAATAATAATGTTAACGTGCGTGTTGCGCCACTGCATGCGAAACGCGCTTTTCTGTTTCATGTAAACAACCAGTCACCAGCTGCGTGACGAGTTTGTGTTGCTGTCATGATTCTTGGGAGAGCGCTCATCCTAGCAGACGGAGTACAAACTGACGTCCTCGCCTCGGCAGCGCATTGTTGAGGGATCACGCATGTTTGAAACTTCCCAGAGGGGATTGCAGCAGCACCCAGGGAGCCTTCACTCAAAAGAGTTGTCCGCGCGGTGCTCATGTGAACGCGGTTTTGTGTGCACATGTAGTCAGCTAGGTTTACATAAATACCATCCTGGGTGCCGCCTCACTCATCGCTCTTTGAAACGGAAAGTGCGTCTGGGCTCCACAGAACCGTACACAAAATATTCATAATCGCGCGCTCGAGCCCTCGAGGTTTACAGCCGGAGTAAGTGGGTCATTAGCTACTTATTGCAAAAGAAAAACAAACAAGATGGAGAATTTTTGTGTCAGTACTCATACAACGTATCAACGTAATTGAAAAATGATTTACAAAACACCGACTGCCAAAAGACAGATTCCCTGGGCTAGTGTACGAGGTTCCGCGCGCCGATTCCCACGCCACTTACATCGGCGAGACAAAAAAAAAAAAAATGGCCGCGTATCTCCATGCTTCGCTGCAAATGTCGTCGAAAGACGATAGTCTTCTACCGGCCGTACTACATCAGTTCCGGTTCATCTGCGGTTCGGCACGAGCTTCGGGCGTTTCCTGGGCACGCTTGAGACGACGGGCATCGGCACGCCGGCGCTTCTCCGCTGCAATCTTCTCCTCGGTCTTTTCCCTGCGTTGTCTGGACATATCTTGTAGAGTCTATTCTATATCATGAAACGGCCTTTTATGTTTTGCCTTGCCTCAGACAGCGCCCCTTCTATGTTGAATCGGCCGCTATTGGCTGGCATTGATGAAATGGAGGCAGCGCTGCGTAAGATATGGACGCCATCTGGCCATGATATCCGGAAACGCAAGAAGCTTGCGTAGTACGCAGAGCTACTGGTAGGCGGAAGCACCGTGTCGTTTTTACCGAAGCGTAGGAAACGTCCGCTTTTTCGTTCATACGCGTCGCATTTTTAGCGCACCCGAACAAGCACTAGGGTCTTTAGAATTACGCGCCGAGTCTATGTATTTTCTACTAAAGGAACACACCATCTAATACTTACGTAATGATGTTGCGCCTCAGATATACGTAATATTTGCTTTTTGGTAGACTGTGTTCACAAGTATGAACGCAGCTACCAGTTCAAGATGGGTGGTCGTTGAGGAAGGGGTTGAACTTTCGCCATTCTACTGAATCGAAAAGCAGGACAGACAGACAGACCAAAATTTCTTCGTTGAAGTATATCAAGAAAGACTATCGTCTTTAAAACGTTCCGGAAAGGATACACATCACCAAAATGACGTACGCAGCTTCAGCGCTACGCGGAACGCGCTCGCAGAACACAGCGAAAAGAAAGACCATCATATCAACTTCGACGACGCCCGGGTCTTCGACACGGAGGGTAACCGCACCAAAAGGCAGTTCTTAGAGTAGCACGTCCAAACAACACCTCGAAATACCAACGGCTCAAATAGGACCCTGCCGGAACCAATGGAGAAAACAACACCGACACAAGAAAGTCGGAGGAACGACGGTGGAGAGAGGGACAATCACTAAGAAAAGTCGCTAGCTTCGCAGCCGGCCGGACAGTCACCCCATGATGAAGAGACCGAATGGGCCTCGAAACGTTGGGCCAGTTTTTAATTTCAATATTAAAAACTTCGATTAAGAAAAGTGGCTATAGAGTGTTTTTTCGTGTAGGCCAATTATTGGACTTCCGCCGCCGCTGTGGCGAACCGCTTTAACAAGAGGCCTCCCTTGGCGCCGTCATTATCCCCTTAAAAGGCGTAACCCCCAGAAATCTGCTGTCGAGGCTGTGCAGTTGGCCTTTGTACTCCCGTGGTACAGCCCCGAAAGGAGGTGTAACTTCCTTCATCGCCGGTCGTTCACACGCCAGGCACGTGGATCGGCGAGTGTGGCCTCACCGCAAGCTGTGGTTGCTAGCCGGACCTATGCGCAACTCACATGGGGAGGAATGCAGTGCATGCTTTCCTACCCATGTGAGTTCATCATCGCGTGCATTGGCGTATCATTTATCAATAACGCTTTGCCGAGAGCGTTCAGCCCGTTACGATTATACTTCTGCACTACACATAACGATCCTCCCCTCCGGGCTCCGGCGGGGGCTATGCCCCCCCTTGGAAAGTTCGGGGGGGGCTCGAGCCCCCGAGCCCCCCCGTACTCTCCGCCTATGCTATGCAACATGGCTTCAGGCAAGGACTCTCAACTACCACTCAACTTGCAGAAATAATACATGACTTTGCTGTTTCAATCGATATAGGTCTGCAAACTGACGCGATTTTTGCAGATTTTTCAAAAGCGTTCGACCGCGTTCCACAGAATTTAATAATTTACAAACTTAAATCATATGAATTAATTCTAAAGTTGTCTCATGGATTGAAGCCTATCTCCGTCACCGTTCCCAGTTCGTTTATGTCCATAAGGCAAAATCAGATCATCTTTCCGTTTTTTCAGGAGTCCCACAAGGGTCAGTTTTGGGGCCGACTATATTTTTAGTGTACATACACGTCATCTACTCATGTATGGAACCCGGAGTAAAAATAAGACTGTTTTCAGATGACTGCGTCATTTACACACCTGCTAAAACAGTCGATGACCAAATAAAGCTTAATAAGTGTTTAGAAAATATCAGCACCTAGTGCGAAAAATGGGGCATGCAAATTAACACAAAGAAGACCATATGTGTGACCGTCACTCATAAAAAAGAACCTTTAAACTTCCCATACACATTAATGAACAATCGTGTGGAACGAGTTGACTCGGTTAAGTACCTAGGTATTACGATAACAAAATCGCTCAAGTGGGACCTACATATAAGTAACGTCTGTGCTAGAGCGTTTAAAGCAACTTGCATTTCTAAGAAGAAAGCTAGCGATGGCTTCCCCCTCGGTAAAATGAACCGCTTATAAAACTCTTGTTAGGCCCATATTGGAATGCGGCAGCATAGTATGGAACCCTCATCAAAAATATTTACGCCTTGCATTGGAAAAGATTCAGAAACGGACCATCAGGTTTATTTACACAAAATATTGTAGGCATGACAGTGTAACCGCGCTTCGCACCCCAGCGGGCTTACCTACGCTTGCTTGTCGGAGGAAGATAACTCGTTTCAATTTATCTAATTTGTCACGATCTGACAAAGTTTACCAAGTCCGATTACTTGGGGCCGCCTGGACGTCGTTCTAGTAGAACGAACCATGTTAAATGCATTAAGCCAGTTATTTCTCGTTGTAACACGCTAAAATGCTCTTTTTTTCCCTCAACAATAGAGCTGTGGAATTCGCTTCCACCTGATGTGGCTTGTTTGCAATCTGTGGCTGCTTTTGTATCGGCACTCGAGTTGCATCTCGAGTCATTATAGGAACCATGATTACATTGTGGAGCATGCCGTCAAACTTTCGGCACGTGCAGAGTATCCATGCGTTGTCTGTCTTTTTTTCTAGCCGCAGCTTGTCTTCTTATTTGATTCTTTATCTTATGCTCATTCGCACGCACGTGCTGTTGAGTGTCATTATATGTCATTTTTATACGCGCGCGCCATTAAAGCTCACTGCGTCGTTCGTTGATTATCTGAGTCATTTGGCTTTTGATAGCCCGATTTGTAAACCAACTTTGCTTCCTTTTTTTTTCTTTTCTTTTTTTTTTCTAGGGCGGCGTGTATTCTGTACTCAAGTATTTCTGTGTCGCGTTCTTGATTTTGTGCAATTTTCTTAAATTGATGCTTTGGCAGTACTACTTGTATGCCCACTCCTGTATGAGCCTTCGGGCTTACAGTATTGATAAATAAAAAGAAAATAAAGGGCGCTTTGTCCTGCTATAGTATTGTCTTTGTTTTGTTGTTTTTTAAGATGAAGTTTCCATGCATCTACAGTACGTGCACCACGACAGTCGCACAGGCAACCTAATCTGCCAAGTCGCAAAATGCCGTAGATGTGACTGTCAGATACGCGAAGCCAACGATTTTTCGTGCCTTTTATAGGGGGCCCCCCGTTATTCAACCTATTTGTTCGCTTGTGGCTCTTGGTCGGGTACGTTTGAAAACGCGCTTTGCTATCACAAGTGTACGTACCATAATTGGGAGCATGCGTACCATAGTAAGAAGTGTGCGTACCATAATTGGCTAAAATATTCAGTTACGAACATTTCTTGGGTAAGATGTTCTTGAGAATACAGGCTCAGGTGGATTTCCAGGTATATCTCAAACCCAACTGCGAATTTACTGCTGCATGCAGTGCACTACCATTTGGCTCACGTGATCACAGGAGTCTCCAGCGACTGATTGGCGTGGTTTTAACACTGTACTGAAGTAGTGCTGCAAGGCACCTTTCAAAGGCGTAATTACTGGTACATCTAGTTCAGAATGCGTAGACCCGAATATCATTACGTGTACGCCCTCATCATCTGATGTTCATCAAGTTGTTCAAACGTCTTCGACAAAAGTGTATGTTGCAAAAGTATGACTTTGTGCTTAACTTAATGCATTGTTAAATGTGCAGCATGTTTTCGCATTCGGGTATTACAACCGTGCTCCAGTGTTAGAGCTTATATGAAAGCTCCTTTTTTTTTTAAACGCCACATGGCCGGTCACATTTTACTGGAAATAAAGAGAAGACCTCGGATCGACGACTCTTTTTACAGCTCTATCGCAATTACGGCGTGTATCGTTGTTCCTGTATTTGGAAAAAAAAAAGAAGAGCGACGCAGTCGTCATCTATCAGAATCGTTCGGCTGATCTACTATGAGGAATACGCTGCGCGCTTTTCAACATTTGCGGCTTGCGCTCAATAAACTATCGAGCGAGAACCCCACATGAGATGAAATATATTGCAGTTACCCCCAGTTCCATTATTTCGAAAGCATATAAACTTCTTCAGAAGGGGGAAGAAGTTTATATGCTTTCGAAACAATGGAAATCAGTAACTGCAATATATTTCATCTCATCTTTCGCAGATATTACGCACGCTCTATATAATGGAAGACTGATAATAGATAATAAAGCTAAACGTAAATGTTACAGATAGTTAGCTATTCACTCCAAATCATGTACTTGTTGGGCCGTGTATAATCAACGCACTGTCGCGACCAAGCACAAGAACCGCTTAACACGTGAAAAAATTGTTGCTCAGAAAACTGCGCCGTTGGGTGACGCGAATGTGACCACCTGATCGATACTTTTATCGTCTAAAGTGCTAAGCTTTAGGAAGAAATATTGTGCGTAAGACGTCTTAAGATGTGCCGCATTTCCGCCGCTGCAATGCCTATCTGCAGTGCCATGCCTGGGGAAATATTTGCGAGTGGCTATCTTGAACTTAGTGTAATATACACGCACGGCTTGTGGTCTTAGGATGGAACTTTCTGAGAGTCGAAACTCTCTGCGCCTTCCTTTTGTTCGTCCTGTCCCTTTTGACGTATGTCTACAGCCTCGAAGAAACAATAAGCCTAACTTTTCGTACTTCTGCAAGTGCACCTGCATACGTCACAGTGCGTTACAGTTATACCTCGGTAAGTGAGGTGGCGCGCTGCCAAGTCAACCCCCTTAACGACGCGTGCTAGTAAAGCATCATGTCAACGGGTGCCAAATGCAAGGGTACGCGTCTACACGAATTTAGGTGGTCGTTGGTGAGGTGTTTGCGCGAGAGTCAACGACGCCGCCGCAGCAGAACAGCGGGCGTGCCGAGGCGACAACCTTGCGGAGAACTGGAAAGCAGCAGTGACCCGAGCAAAGAACGCTTTAATCAAACCAGTTTTTCCTTCGTCCACGGAACACGCCAATTAGGATGCGTTGATATCCTCCTCCATATGCATTATTTGGCGTTAGGGCACGTCCACATCGAGGCACACTAACTCCGAATAATGCCACTGGATTTTAACGCCAATGTATACACAAGACCCTTTGGGGCGAACTTGCTTGTGTGAAGCAGAACAAAAAGCTACGACACCACAGTTAATGAGCCCTAATTTGTTAAATAATACCTACCCGTATTAATAAAAAAGAACATGTTATGCTACATATCGTCGTAATAAAAAAATCCTGCATATCCCACGCCCAGTGTATCGCGCGCGTATTTTCTTCGGATGGCCGCTATGTCGACGCGGCGAAATACCCGCACAAGAAGGCATATGCCTTGAGTGTCATCGACCCAACAGGCAAAGAGCTGGTGTCCGCCACCGTCAAAGTGCCGAAACGCCGAGACGGCGGAAGAAGCGGCGATCGCACTCGCCACAACTACATGTACAGACGACATCGTAGTCTTCACGGACTCGCAAGCTGCAGTGCGCAACTACACGAGGGGTCACATCTCCGTCGAAGCAGTCAAGCTTCTAAACAACCGACGCAATCCGCTCCCTTACACCTACGTAAAGTGGGTCCCGGGGCATGAGGAACTCGACGGAAATGAAGCGGCTCATGCCGTGGCCCGCGGTCACGTCAACCGGGCCTCCCTTGAAGCCTCGCAAGAGCAGCGGTCGTTCGACGTTGAAGCATAGTCAGAAAGCGTACCGATGACATATGTATAACGCCATCCTCCAGCACTACCGCCTTGGACGACGAGTGTACCCGCCACCTCACCCGAAGTTGACAAAAGGGGAAAGTACCGCTTTCCGAAGGCTTCAGAGCAATGTGTGCACACACGGCGTCCTGTTACATCGCCTCTATACCTCGTCCGCCGCGGTGGTGTAGTGGTTACGGTACTCGGCTGCCACCCAAAATACGCGGGTTCGATCCCGGCCGCGGCGGTCGCATTTTCGATGGAGGCGAAAATGCCAGAGGCCCGTGTACTGTACGTTGTCAGTGCACGTTAAAGAACCCCAGGTGATCTAAATTTCCGGAGCCCTCCACTACGGCCTTTCTCTCCTCTCTATCGCTTTCACTCCCTTTCCCCCACCCCCACGGACGCTTAGCCGTGCTCCCTACATGGGCTGCAGAAATTAGCGTCCTTTCCTAATCGAACCACAATCATCATCATACCTAACGCGTTACGCCTACAACTGCCCGATCTACGGTGTACCACACACACTACCGCACCTAATGCTCGAGTCCCCGTAGCGCCAGGCAAACGAGGCTAGCAAGCCCGCAGCGCCCGCAAACGTCAGCCTCCACGCCGAGACGTGGGAGGCCAGAATCTCCACCAGGGACTTGGACGACCAACGACGGCTCGTCCCCAGAGCCCGGAATGTGATTGCGGCCAGAGGGTTCCCGGAATAAGGGACCCTCCCACCAAGATTGTTGGAAGGGTCCCTTATTCCTGCTCCTCTGAGATTCCTCCAGCCTTATTCCTCCTCCTCTGAGAATGCACATTCAGAACTGTCTCGAAAACAAACGTTTAGTTCATTCATTCATTCATTCCCACGCCCTGTGGGAATCGGTGTCATTCGAAATAGTCAGCGAGAAAATCGCCTGTAGGGGTTGTGTGGTATTTAGCGAAGTGTTCGAGTAGGAGGAGGAGGAGAAATGAATAGGAAAGGCAAGGAGGTTAACTTGGGCTGAGCCCGGTAGGCTACCCTACACTGGGGAAGGGGGAAGGGGAGAGAAAGTTTTAGAAGGTATAGAGAGAGTTAAAAAATAAAACAGTGATGAACAAAAAATACTGCAATAGGATGAACGTCTTTGCGGACAGTGCATGAGTAGGTGTATGCTGCCCAGTAAACCATGGACTAACCAGGAAACTCAGCAGCGCTGTGGCGACTGAATTGCCGCTCATGGCGCGACGTAACGTTGACACTGACATTGGTGCAGAGCACAGGCTCCTGTTTTATCGCAGAGAAATGCACACATGCTGCATAAGGATGTGCGTATCATGAGCCCGCTTCCACGAGCGGCGAGCGTTATTTTACGGCTGATACGCTAATGCACTTTAGCTGCGCTACATCCACTGATGTTAGCAGATGGTATGCTGAGACGATCAGTGTATGTAGCAGATGTGTTCGTCAAAGGGTGAAAAATTATTAGCAGTGCCGCCAGGTGCCGCGCCCCCCTTTTGTTTTTGTTTTTCTTAGTAAAATGTAAGGGGTCGCTTAGCAGTGATGGTACTGAGTTCGTTCTTAAATAATGAAAAAGCAAGTTTTACAAGGTCACCTCAACGGCAATCTCTCTCCGCAGCTTTCTTTTGCCAGTAAGGGCATTGTGGAGAGGAAAATACGGGACTCAGGAGGAACAAGACGACCGTTGTGTCGCCTTACGCTCTATATCAGTTTTCCCTACGTTTTAAAATTTCTTTGCTTTAGTCTTATTGACGCGAAGCTGCTGAGGAGGGGCACAGAGGACCAAGTGGACGGTTGTAGTACGATGAAGCTGCGGATTGGCAGCGACGGCATTCTGCAGCTGTAAGCCATGAGCACGCAGATGGGCAGCCGATGCTTGGCCACCAATATTTAGAGCTACCTATCACCTATATACGCAGTTAAAGGCAGCCAATCGGAACACAGCGGCAAGAAACGGAGCGAACATGTCCTTTTAAGTTATTCAATCACTGTGCACCACGACCGCGTGCAGTACAGACGTGAAATTCTTTACGACATGCATATGTAGAATCTAGTTTTCATGCACATTGATTCACAGTGCAGCGTCAGGAAACTTGCAACCTGCGTCGTATGTTTATTACGCTAATAAGGTGATGTTCTTAGATGTTCAGGTCACACAATTTTCTTGATACACCCCATATACGCACACTACTATGAAACAACGCTCAATCCACGCCGCAGGCATTCATACATTTACTCTCGCGAACACTCGCTCTCATCCGTGAAAAGCAATACAACAAGCAAAAAGCGTACCATTATGCTCTCTCGATCGTGCACGTTCGTGATGTTTCCATCTGTTAAATATCTCTTCAAAATGGGCGTGTCTGAAATATGTCTGTGCTTTTGTCGCTAGAAAAGGAACTCACATGGACGGCCGGAAAATGTAGAAACGAGGCCGAGCGGGGATTTTATGCGCGTCGACCATATTTCTGAACACACGCAATGCTAATACACTTAGTGAGGCCACTTGCGCGGCGGTGACAGTATGTCTTTCGTTGTTAGAATATTCGGCCGAAACCAGTGTTGCGTTGTTCCCGGCGTTTACCGGATACACGCTGCGTGCACAGCGGAAGGTAACTCTGGGAAAACACCGCGGAATGATACATAAAAAGCAGCAGGACAGAGCCGATAGAGGCCGAGATACTACAAGTTCCGGTTTCCGGCGCCCTGAAGAACATAGCGGATAACGCTTACGCGGATGTCGACAGATGACGCTCCGCACTTTGAATATCCCTGATTAGGACAGTCAAAAACCGTCTATAAAGTTCTAACTCATCAGGGACGGCGAATCCCCTTCGCGATGGTCTGCCAAATGAGCAGCTTTATAGCTGTAACAAATTTAGTCTATGAAACCCTGACACGGTAAAAGAAAAAAGGAAGCGGATGTGACTATATTCTCTGTGACACTCGAAGATACGAAATGAAATACGGGGACAAGAATGAACACAGGCGCTGCCCACCTGACTGGACTTAAAGGAGTACTGACATGATTTTTCGGCAGCTCAAAATGTACATTTCTCGTTTTCTATCCATGTATTGTTAACGCCCTCCGCACACGGAAGCCAGGAAACACGTACAAAATATTTTAGTTTGGTTTTAAAGTTTTCGTCTCCCAGCACTGCACGCCAGCCTCAGTGCAATGGACACCACGATGACGTATGAGCGCAGTCTATAAAAACCGCCGAAATCGCTGTCAGAGTCACTGGACGACCGTAAAATTGTCGTTGTTTACGTGCCCCGCGTGTAATTGACCACAGACGACAGAGTTGCAGTGACACTATCACGAATTTCTGTCCCTACGTGATTCAGACTTCGTCTGACGATGTTGATACGTCACTAGGAAACCGCCCCCTCGAAATCGAAACCGAAAGTCGGCTTTTAAGAAAGCCGTATTAAAAATATATTCATTGTCTTGCGAAACACCGTGATACTCTTTTTGGGGTTCTCCACGCCAGTGCTTTCATTTACAGCAATAATACGATAATGTCAAAAATTCGTGTCAGTACTCCTTTAAGTTGAGCTAAATTGTGCACATCGCCCGATGCCCAGCCTCACCTTTCGCCGTTGCGAAAGCAAAGGGTTGTGCCGTTCATCCATTCGCCAGCTGTTAGTGACCTCTTGAACGTCGCCGATCGCCTGTCCGTTGCCACCGTCGTCGGCCACGACGGTTACTTCTTCCGCATTCCCGTTATCCGGAAGTCCATATGTCGGCGGCATTGTAAAGGTCCCGTCGGCGTTATCATGGCTGCCTACAGCGACCCTTGATTCTTCGCCGCTGACGCCGTTGTTGCGACCGCGAGGCCCTGTCTCTACCATGCCAGCGCTGCCTTCATCCACCGGAATCGGAACAAAGGTGCCGTCCTCTTCTAAAATCATACGACGGTCGGACCGAAGCATGCTTCCTTGGATGCTCGCCGTTACAGCGGCTACCATCAGCATCAACAAGCCAGCCATCAGCGTCAACGCGGCGTACCTCTTGCACGCGGTGCCCTGTGACACGTTCTCTTCAATGAGTGAGCTCCACTCTCCGCTAGACGTTCGGCTGAATGGCAGCGATGAACCGCTCGTACTCCTTCCAGAGCTAGCCTCGCCACGCCAAAGATAGCGGGCCCTGATTTCATCCGGGATCCAATGCCATGCAGGCTTGTTCGAGCCGCCGTGAGGCCCGGTTATATTCTTATGGCTACGGTCCTTGAGTTGACCACCGCGGCCATTGCTCGATGACGACTTCGTTGAGCTGGCATCGAACGACAGACTGCTGCGGCTCTTGGAGCCCGATGATTGACTGCGCTTGGCATCGTCGTCCGCTTGCTCTTCAGTAACATCGGTCGTATCTTCCGAATCTTCCACTCCTTCAGACGGAGATGGCGGCGCTGTCGTGATGCTGCTTTCCGGTTGCTCCTCTTCGGCGGCTGTGGTGGACAGCGCGGTTGACCAAACTCTGTTTGACGTCTTCGTCAACTCGACGGCCGCAACTGCGTGGTCGGCCTCTCCTATAGTGGTTGGCTCCAGTAGGAAGCGCAGTGTCTTCGTAGGCTGCGGTTTTCTTGGATCCGGGAATCCCGAAGTCGGCTTGAGTATTCCCGGACGCACCACCCCTCCTCGGAGCACAGGCGTCGCAGCAGGTGGCGCAATTGGAACGTCAATAATGTGTTCTGGAACGTACCACATGTAAAACGGATATGTCTCCATGACGGAATAAGTGTCTTCTTTCTTCTCCGCTTCTACAGCGCCACTGGAATTGCGCGCGTATCTGGCCACATGCACATTAGCGGCGATGACGATTATGTATGCAATAAAGACGCACTATGATGATGAACGCGGTGCATTGTCTAAGCGGCAAAAGGCGTTCATCTTTTCTTGCGTAATAGTATGGGACAAGCCGCACCAATATTGTACCTCGTCTGCAGAAATTCGTGGAAATATACCGCAGATTCTACGGCTTGTCTCAGCGAACACCAACGAAAAGATTTAAAGCTTCATTCAATGCTGAGGCCCGTGAATTGCACAGTGTCAATGCACATTGTAGAATCCCAGCTGGTCGAAATTTCCGCTGCCCTACACTATGGCGTCTCTCATAATCACATCGTGGCATTCAGGATGTAAAACACTATGAAGCACCATTTCTTGTATAACGAGGAGTCGCATTTATATCAGGTTTATTCGCATCGTTTCGTTGTTATTTTCTTTGGCCACGTAGTATTCCTTTATTTTCTTTATTTCTTTTTGCAAAGTTTAAATGCGCAGCATTTTAGCCTCTCCTAATTTGTCCGGAGTATGTCAAAACTATCGCCATTGTTATTTCAGGTCCCAAAGAGTGCGCGTGAACTTTTATGGAATGCCCAATGTGCGGCATTCTCACACGCGCTCCTTTCTCCCCTCAGGCACGTGACCCCAGCATGGCAAAACAGTGGCGGGCGTGGCAAGCGTGTTCAAGCAGAAGGAAAAGAAGAGAGAGTGTGGTGTGCGTCGATTTGCCTGGTGCGTCTCACAAAGTACTTTTGTAATCGAATTATGTAAATTAAAGTCATTCCGCCTGACTCTGGGCTAATCCCCCGAAGTGGGTAGATGCAAATGTAAAGGATCATTATCATCATCGTCGTCTCGCAAAGCTATGCTTCGCGCATAGTGCAGTATAGCATAGGGGTGGGAGAGTGTCAAGCCGAGGCCACGTGTGGCGCGTCTGCCACCGTGTGTGGTTCGACACTGACGTCTTTATGGCGAGCCCGGTGCGAAACTTTGAGAAGCGCTCGCTGAGCATCGCATTGCTTTGCGAGGCCCTTCCCTAAGCTTCCGACCACGATGAAATACGGGTGGGCTGGAGACAAACGCTCACCATCCACGTGCCCACCAGCTACGGTGCCTCACTGGTCTTGCGCCACTAGTGTAAGCCTCACAATTTTTTTTGTTAACTACAGTTTTACCAATGTCCCTAGTAAGTACAGTAAGTATACCCCAGTGTATAGGCGCCAACAAAAACAAGTTGGTTGGCTCTTTTGGTTCCAGTGAATAACCCGCGCCACCCTGTCGTCAGTACTCACTTAGCTATATATATACTGCGACTACCAAACAGCAGACACTCGTTTTGTTACCGTCGCACTTCATTACTTCTAGGGTGCCCGATTCCTCGTTCGGGTACCCATCGCAACAAAATAACGATGGCGTGACCTAGAGTGCCGCAGCTGTCCCGTCATTCGAATGACAAATACGGTGTTAGAAGCGTGGGGACCCTTCAGCAGCGTGAACCTTGAGCCAGGTTGACCATCGCGGAGGGCCAGCAGGGAAGACAGGAGATGTAAAGAACAAACAACGAACGCTTTATACATCGCTACGGGTAAGCGAGGCGCTCAAAAGAGAAGTACAAACTGCGCAAAGCAACGCATGAGACCGAATGCGACCGCCGACTACTCCGGCGGCGCGTCCTATCTCCTTTTATACCCCTTTCGTCAAGCGTATGCTCTCACGGTTAGGCACTTCAGCTTCTCACGTCTTGGCCAATCCCCCAGGTCCTCCGCGGTGGTCTAGTGGATAAGGTACTCGGCTGCCACCCGAAAAACGTGGGTTCGATCCCGGCCGCGGCGGTCGCATTTTCGATGGAGGCGAAAATGCCAGAGGCCCGTGTATTGTGCGTTGTCAGTGCACGTTAAGTACCCCAGGCGGTCTAAATTTCCGGAGCCCTCCACTACGGCCTTTCTCTCCTCTCTATTTCTTTCACTCCCGTTCCCCCACCCCCACGGACGCTTAGCCGTGCTCCCTACATGGGCTGCACAAATTAGCGTCCTTTCCTAACCGAACCACAATCAATGAATCAATCAATCAGTCAAAAAGATTACAGCATATCCACGGAGTGAATGATGATGAGTGGGCGAAGCTCGGGAGGTTCATCGTAGATCGTGCCGAGTTCCGGATTAATTTAGTTAACGCGCACGCTACGAATCCTCATGGTTCAACTATGCAGAAGTGAAATCTCCCACAGGCACTTCATTGCAAGTCAAGATCCAGTGCATATATATATATATATATATATATATATATATATATATATATATATATATATATATATATATATATATATATATGGGTTGCCGGTGAACGCTTCTCCAACGCGAGCAGTCGGTATTTCTCAATCAAGAAACTCGCTAGGAGACGCTGCCTGCGCCAACGTTGTCTCTCGCTGGTGAGGGCGCGTTCTCCTTCTTTGCGAGCTGGTACAGCGTTCCTCTAAGAAAGAGCGTTTCCATAGCCAACGCGCGCCTTTCGCTCTCTCTCTGTCTCTCTCTCTCTCACACACAAGACAGCAGAGGAACGCGCCGGGATAGAGAGAGAGGCACGCGGGTTACGCCTGACGACTGACGCCTGACGCGTGACAAGGTTAGACTAAGAGGAGCTTCGCCCCTAAAAGACACTTAATTCTGCAACTCAATGGGGAGCACGGCGCAGCGTATCTGTTCAGCAGACGCGCTGGCGCCCTGCAGCATCGCCTGCGGCGAAGAGGGTTGAGCTTCTGAAGGAATAGAGAAGGGCTCACACATTCCGCACATACACCGCACACACGCACAATCGCCACGTGCGGAGACCAAGCTTTAACACGCTGGATCGGTGGCTGGACTCCACAACAGTACTACAGTGTAGTATAGTCTGTTTCAGGAGTTCCGTGCAGCACTGTGGAAGCTACAGGCCCTTTCTGCCAATCAGGAGGGCAGACACGTGTCAAACGTATCCCTCCGCACCTTGGCATCTGCCAGTCGCGAACCGTGCAGTGGGCAGGAGAAGCCTTGGAAAGGGGAGGAGGAGGACGAAGTGTGGCCCCTATTGGCAAGAGTGGCTCGCAGGTGCGTGTCCGAACAATGACGTGTCATCTCGCCTCGGAAGAATTCGGCGCTCGATGGCCTCGCCGCCTTGGCTCTGCTTGAGGGAACTCCTGAAACAGACCATATGCACTCTAGCTCCACCATAGAGTTTATTACCATTACCTGGAGGGACAACTGGTACTCGAACACCGTTGTAAGCATAGGAATGCTGGGATGTGGTGGATGACTGGCATCGTCGACTAATGCCTCCGAGACGCGTCTGGCTTGGACGCGTTTCACGCGTTATAATGCTTGATTTTGCACTGAAGTAGCCTGCAATGAGCTATTGCTTTTTGGCATACCGCTCAAGGGAGTTTTACTTACATTTCAGAACTTCACCTTGTATATACTGCTGTATGAAAAGTTACAAGGAACGAGTGACCGCTAAAGTTGGATGACAAATGATAATGTCAACGCTTACTCCGCGTCCGGCTGTCGTCTGTTTGTTCTTTTCACCCTTTGATTATGCCCTGCCGGTGAGTAATATAATATGTAGTGTGTGAATGAGGTCCGTTTACGAAGACATAACATGATTCCTATCGCGGCGCAGCGCCCCTTAGGAAACTGGCATGGACGGTGGCGCCACATTTCCCTCTAGGTAAATGTAAGAGACTCTATGGGCTACACGGACAATCTCCTCGTTAGGAGTTCGTTTGAAATACAGTTGCGCCATTTCAGTTGCAACAGGGGTTATTCTATTTCCCAGGCGACATCACGTGACTAAAAACAGTTTGGAAACGTCCGCGTCGTGCGCAGCGCTAGCATATGGAAAATTCCAATGGTACCTATGTCCTAAAATCTCTGCGATGAGGAACGACCTGGAAGTTTTTCTGGAAAACTACTTGTAGAACGCAGAGCTTTTGGCTACTCGATTTGTGGCGTGCGCTCGCACCGCCAGGTAAAGAGCCCCTGTAGATTCATCCTGCTGATTTGTGCAGACGGCGATTGAGGTAGGATTTTCTTCCAAAGGAACCACTAATTCTCTCTCGTCCCGGAAGCCGTTCCCCTAACGCTGTCACAAATTAAGCGATACGTATATCGCAGTATGTTGTTCTATCATCACCAGTTTCGAATACAGCTGCAAGAAACAGGTGCTCTTTCGAAGCTGGGAGTTCGTATGCTCAAAAAACCCCGACTGACTACCGGCAGAACCGTGGATAAGTGCAGCTAACCCTTGCAATAATGTCAGGGGTGCACAATAAAACCAGTACCTCACAGGTAGCAGGACACAGTCCGACACGGTTCACTCTTGTTCCGACTGCGAAGGTTTATCTTGGCAGCACATGCGTGGCGTTGCGTAAAGGAGAGACGGGGTGGGTACTCTTAACGGAATATGCTACGCAACAAAAGATTTCTGCCGAGAAAAATTCGCAACAAATTGGTTCGCTGGTTTCCCCAAGCCCCGTCACCGACGCACCGCCATTGCTTGCACGCACAAGATTCGATCGGGGCCTGTTGTTGTGCGTGAGCAAGTAAACAGGCGCCTCACCACCGTTTCTTTCGTACATCATTTCTGTGCACACCTACATTGGCAATCTGGGAATTGCACAACCTCTTCTATCGGATGTATTCTTAACTGCGCAGCTGGCGGTCATTTTACATTATGGGTTTTTGTGCTGTTTGACAACGTATCTAAGGATAACGCTTATACAGCAGTCATGGTCGGCTACGGATAAAGGCTGCGCGTAACTGTGGAGCCATCAGCATTACGCTGACATAATGCAGCGTCTTAGCGAGAAATGTACTCGGTGAGGAATATTCGTTTTGTAAGACATCTGTGTCAGTAACAACGCGACGCAAAAATTTTGTGGCGCTAGCTGCTAGCAGCATGACGCTATAGGAAAGAGGAGGAGGAGGAGGAGGAGAAACTATTATAGCAACCCGGTGGCGTTGGGGGTGCAGGTCCCACTCCCAGGCGTCCGCCAGGTTCTCTTGGGTCCTGGCAACATCCTCAGCACGCGGGATTGCCGAGAGCTGTTCCTCTGGGCCCGTGATGAGCAGTACTGCGCTCAAAATTAGTGACTTAGCGATCCTGTCGAATCGCCTTTGGGCAGGAACACAGATGTGAGTTAGGTCCGCCCTTTCCTTATACAAAACGGGCCGAATACTGAACCTGATAATAGTGGCTACAGGCCATCGGGTTCGGGGACGTTCCCTCATTCAAACATTTGTTTGAATGAAGGAGCGTCTCATATCAACAAATGTTTGAACGAAGCGACAGGCCACGGTTTGCTGCTTAGCGAACATGTCTTTCTTCGTTACTTCAAAAAGCCTTGCATGAAGTTCTCACAAAGCTCGTCCAAAGAAGAATCCGGAACACACCACTTGTTCTCTCAATTTGAACCAGTATTATCATCAAACGGTAGAAACGCATGACTGTAGCCTAAGTGGCGGGTCGTGACATCACTGTCAGTTAGGTCACGATTAAAGCTCACAAGATTACGTTTCCTCTCTCACGTTAAGTGAAATAAAGAAGAGAGAAATTAGCAGAAAAAACAGCGGTAGGTTCGGCGCTAGTCACAGAGGAAAAGTAGTTCCACTCGGCGCGACACTGTAAAGAGTGCGGAGCAGTGATTTCTGTGGGTTTTCAGTATGTTATGCGCTTTCTGCAGTGTGGTCATGCGATTTCTCTTGTGTTTACGTTTCGTGTATTATCGTTTTACATATGACGCACTAGAATAGGTGCACTAAATATGATAAACACCTTTATGTTGTATTTGTATTGTGCTTATCAGTGTTCATTTTCTCTAATTATACTGTCCAGTTAATAAGGTGTATGTTATTCTACTGCGATGCCAAAGTACGATTGGTAGCGTTGTGTTAATGATTTGTTGCCAAACCTTGTTATCTGGGTTTCTATTGCGTTTATGTGATCTTGGGCTTATTTCTTATTTTCGAGCAGGGGTCGCAAACCGAGAGACAGCAAGCAGAGTGGAGAGAACGCGGAAGGAGAGATCGGCTGACGACTGCGGAGGGCCACGTCATTCCCACCATAGAGAGCGTACGAGTATTACGCTTGCACCTGGCAGCCAACGGGCACAATGGAGAAACCATTCGTAAGTTGGAAAGCGGGGTAGACCAGACCATCAGACTGCTAAAACGCATTGCTAACAGGCACAGCGGCAAGAAAGAAGGCAATACGATTCGTCTCGTAGACACCTTTGTCCTCAGTAAAATCACGTACGTTGCGCCTTACTTGAAGTGGCAGGTTCCCGAGAAAGAAAAATTAGAACGCTTAATCAGGAAAGTTTATAAGCAAGCCTTAGGATTACCAAAAGAACACGAGCACGACGAAATTGTTGGAACTAGGATTGCACAATACGCTGGACGAATTGGTAGAAGCGCAAGACATAGCCCAATGCGAACGACTTTCAATAACGAAAATGGACAGGTACAGTCATCGTCAAATGAAAGCCGAACAGCGGAGCGCGTGGCCCAGGCACTAGCAATGGTGTAGTGCGCGCCGTCCTGTTATCACCATAGACATGCCCGCACATCCGGTTTGGCAGCACTGCGCGATCCCCCTGTGCGATATTTTTTCGTGTTCTCCAGTTTTGATAATTTCTTTCTATCGTGCCCAGACGCCGATTGCATTACGACGCTAGAGTAAAACCGAATAACTGCAAGTGATAAGACCAAAGGCGCTTGGCACGCCCACGCCGGCCACGATTATCGCCATGTGAGAACTAGAACAGAAGCGAAGATAAGGCACAATAAAGCGATCGCGCAGTGCTGCCTAACCGGACGTGCGGGCTTCAGGGGTGATGACTGGACGGCACGCACTATACTGTTGCTAATGCTTGGGCCACGCGCTCCGCTGTTCGGCTTTCATTTGACGATGACTGTACGTACATCCTCAAAGAACTAGGCATAGGTTATCATGCGCAGCACGGAGAAAAAGCAGACGTACCCGTGAGGGTGAGAGACAGAATAGTGGTCCCTCCGTTACAGAGAAATATGCGCCCCGAGTATCACGCTGCTAGGAGAAACAAACGGGCGCAAGATTTGCAGAGGAAATTCGGCAAGTGCAAAGAAGCGGTCTTCGTTGACGCGGCCCGTTACGCGCGCAGGGGCGCCTACGTAGCCGCGGTGGTCGACTACGAAGGCAAATGCAAGACGAGCGTTACGGTTAGAACCCAGCACGCAGAGACGGCCGAGGAGGTGGCCATCGCCCTTGCGGTGGCCATCACCGAAGCCGAAGTAGTGATCAGCGACTCGCAGGTGGCGATACGAAACTATGCTAACGGCCGGGTGTCCCGGGAGGCGCTGCGAATATTGGCGATCAACGAGGACAGAATCCGAAACAAAAAAATTCACAGCATATCCACGGAGTGAATGATGATGAGTGGGCGAAGCTCCAGAGGTTCATCCTAGGTCGAGTTCCGGATTAATTTAGTTAACGCGCGCGCTACGAATCCTTATGCTTCAACTACGCACAAGTGAAATCTCCCACGGGCACTTCATTGCAAGTCAAGATCCAGTGCCTATATATATATAGGTGGCCGGTGAACGGTTCTCCAGCACGAGCAGTCCGTATTTTTCAATCAATTGATTGATTGATTGATTGATTGATTGATTGATTGTGGTTAGGAAAGGACGCTAATTTCTGCAGCCCATGTAGGGAGCACGGCTAAGCGTCCGTGGGGGTGGGGGAAAGGGAGTGAAAGAGATAGAGAGGAAAGGCCGTAGTGGAGGGCTCCGGAAATTTAGACCACCTGGGGTTCTTTAACGTGCACTGACAACGCACAGCACACGGGCCTCTGGCATTTTCGCCTCCATCGAAAATGCGACCGCCGCGGCCGGGATCGAACCCGCGTTTTTCGGGTGGCAGCCGAGAAACTCGCTAGAAGACGCTGCCTGCGTCAAGCTTGTCTCTCGCGGGTGAGGGCGCGTTCTCTTTCTTTGCGAGCTGGTAGCGCGGTCATCGAAGAAAGAGCGTTTCCATAGTCAACGTGCGCCGGGAGGCACGCGCCGAGGGCGCGCCTCGCACACGTAGCATCATTCATTTCTTTAAAGGTAACGCGCTACTAGGAACAACGGACGGACAGACCCAAACCTTAAAGGGTCCCTGCGACACTTTTTCAACTGCCGTCTGCAGTACTGCAGTGTGTGTAGGATCGAATGCTGAGATGAACGCAAAAAGAATCATGTGAATCGGTGGTCTAGAACTGGAGTTATTAGCCCTCGAATTTCAAAACACGAGCAGACAGCATGAAACCAACATTCCCTTTCGTATTTCGCTCTCCCGCTGACGTCAGTGGAGGCGTCCAATAGCAACGCGCGTCTTATAGAGCGACACCGGAAGACGCCGGGAGCAGAGCGCACGCGCGCAGATAGCGTCCGACCGTCAATACACCTGGTGTCGTTTTGCAAGTAATGTCAGATACTTTCTCGCTATCTTACGAAGCATAAAAGCTATTTTAGTACATTTTGGTACTGAATAGCGTGATCAACTAGACACCACACGTGTGTAACAAGCCCCTTGGAGCGTCAAGCCAATCAGAACGCCCGGCCTGGCCCCTCCTATGTCGTCACTCTATGTCACTTCCTGTAACAAAAATCTCCGTTATGTGTCGCCTCAGTTCAAACGGGAGGCGATTTTGGGCGGTTTGTTCGCTGAAATAAAATTATAACCACTCTGCTTTCGGTGTTTCTACTCTCGCTGCGACATCCCCGCGTGCAAAAGTTCTAGAATCAGTGATAAAAACGGCCTACTCAATTTGTGTCGCAGCGCCCCTTTAAGGAGCTTCGCCCCTAAAATGACACATTTGTTATATGGACGCCCGCACACACACACTGCCCGCTGGCCGGCAACGAGGCTGCAGACGCGGCGGCTCGAGAGCTCACGAACCTAGCCGTTGCGCATGCCGATGTCGCCTCTGCCGAGGCCACGCGCGGGGAAGTTGGGAGCGGGGGGAACGTATGACTAGCTACAGTGAGATTACGCAGCACTACAAGCTAGGTAGGCGTAAATACCCACCACCGCGTAGCAAATTAACTAAGAAGCAGGCAGCTGCATGGAGACAACTCCCAACACACACTTATCCAAATCCAGTGATCTTTCGCCTCTGTTACCCTGACCTGTATACGACAGATAAATGCAAAGCGTGCGATTCCCGAGCAACCTTGGGGCATATGTTATGGGAGTGCTCGAGTCTCAACGACGCAATCAACAGTACAATCGAGGAGGCAGTCTCAAACCACAGGGCGCGCTGGGAGGAGGCTCTGCTCAGCTACGCATTAGAACAACAGCTATGGGCCGTCCAGCGAGCCGAGGAAGCTCCTGAGCCCAAGGGCTCGTGGCCGATTCTTAGGCCGGGGTTCAAGCCCGCCCTAATCTATCATCGCAGGACTTCTAAAAAATTGCCCGCGTATCTCCGTGCTTCGCTGCAAATGTCGTCGAAAGACGATAGCCTTCTACCGGCCGTACTACATGAATCCCGGTTCGCGTGTTTCTATTTCCCCGAGGAGTTGCGCAAGCGAGAGGGAAAACGAAGAGACGCGAGGAGAGAAAGGGACCGGCCGGAGTGGCGGGCGGCCGTTCCGCTGCCTTCCGTTCGGCACTGAATGGATGGATATTAGGAGCGTCCCCTTTATAACGGGGCGGTGGCCGGGCCACCAAGCTCTAGCTTTATTTCTTTTTCGTTTACAACCATTTCTTTTCCCGAATCACACATATTTTCACAACTAATTTTTTACTTCGTCTATTTATTTTATCTATTATCGTTCCTCTGTTATGAAACAATCTTACCCGAACTACCTTTCGCTTTTGTTTGCTCCATACTTTTGCGCCACCAATGCTCTAAGCGCCTTTTACTTATATCTATCGCCGGCATGTTCAGCTTTCCCCTGTTACTCCTGAAACCCATGGCCTCCTGTAGGGTAGTGTCCACAGCTACACCTGGGTGGACATCTGTACATTCAATCAAAATATGGTCTGTCGTTTCCCTAGCTTTTCCACAGCACGTACATGTATCCCCTTCTTTATTGAATTTTGCTCTGTAACTTCGGGTTCTCAGGCAACCGGACCTTGCCTCAAACAGTAAAGCGCTTCCCTTTGAATTATCGTAAAATTTTTCTCTCTTGATTTCGTCTTTCCCTTTTCGGTAGTTGTTCAATGCCGGTTTCTTCTCCATTCTAGCTATCCAATCCGAGTTCTCCGCCGCTCTGACCATGCTCTTAACGCTCTTTTTCGTCCCATCCGTTTCGTTACTGGATGTATACTTACTGGTAAGCTTCCTAGTTCTCTTCCTCCATTGTGAATCAACGTTCTTCCTATACAAATACCTGAATACTTTCGCTGCCCATCTACTTTCTTTGATATTCCTTAATCTCTGTTCGTACCTAATTTTACTCTGAGCTTCCCTTCCCTCAAAGTCAGACCATCCCATATCCCCCTAAACATCCTCATTTGTGGTCTTCCCATGGGCGCCCAGTGCGAGACGTCCGACCGTCCTCTGATTCACGTCCAGCCCTGATTGTACCTCTGGCCTCATGCACACCACTGAGTTTCCGAATGTAAGTGCTGGCACCATTACACCTTTCCACAAACCTCGAATTACCTCGTACCTGTTGTAACCCCACAGCGCTCTATGCTTCATTATTGCGGAGTTCCTCTTTCCTTTAACTATCATAGCTTTTTCTTGTACTTCCATGTATCTATTCCCATCATTTATCCATATCCCGAGGTATTTGTACTCTCGCACTCTGGGTATCTCCTCGCCCTGTATTGATATGGTCTGATCGTTGCTGTCATTGAATATCATCCAGCCGCATTTTGTCACACTAAATTTTAGCCCTAAATCTTCACTTTCCCGACCACATATACTAACCAGACCCTGCAAATCTGTTCGACTGTCTGCGAATAGCACAATATCGTCTGCATAAAACAACCCGGGGAGCTTTTGTTCTATCACTATACCTGCCTGTCTGTACGACAGCTTAAAACCAATATTGCTCATCTCCAATGCTTTCTCCATTCTCCTCATGTAAAGCATCAATAATAGTGGGGACAACGGGCATCCCTGCCTCAACCCTTTACCTATATCGACGGCCTCCATTCTACCATTACTCGCCATACCTTCCCATTCCACACATACTGTATTTCCACTGTATATTTCCTTTAAGAGCTCTATACAATCATCCCCTATACCAGCCTCTTTCATTATGTCCCATAAAATATTCTGATTCACATTGTCATACGCACCCTTAATATCCAAAAATGCCAAATGTAGAGGCATGTTCTCTTTTCCGGCTATTTCTATACACTGCGTAAGCGCAAAAAGGTTATCATCTAATCTCCTGTCGACTCGAAATCCATTTTGGAGTTCGCCAAAAGTGCCATTAAGCTCTGTCCATATCTGCATTTTAAATGTAATTGCCTGCATCGCCAACCTGTAGAGTACTGATATAATGGTCAGTGGTCTATAGGAGCGAATGTTATTTTTCTCTCCCTTGCCCTTATAAATGAACTTCATCCTACTTTGACGCCAACTGTCCGGTATTCGCCTGTCCTTTAACCTTTTTTCAATTGCTTTTAATAGGGCTTCTTTGCGGTTTCTTCCGAGCTCATTTATTACAGTAATGCTAACCCCATCTAATCCTGTGGCTGTTCGTTTGGGAATCATTTCCTCCGCCTTCTTCCAATTGAAATTTTCCAGAACTAGTTCTTCCACTTGGTCTCCCTTGCTACTGTTACACGTCGTAAAGGGAGCCTCGTCATGCTTCTTACAGGAATCGGCTGTTGCGTTTCCAATATAGGTCAATGCGTCGTACCCCTCCAATTTATTTCCTTCTTCATCCACAATATGCCGTCGCATAGTTACAGTTTTCTTCCCCAGCGATTGCAGGTGGTTCCAGAAAAGCCTAGATGCGTCCTTCTTTTCGCGAATGTCCGATATCCAACGTTCACTTTGGCCTTTAATCTTGGCTTCAACTAAACTCTGTACTAGGGCTTTTTTCTCGAGATATGTTTCCCATTTTTGCTTGACCTCGTCTTGTGGCCTCTGCTCCTTTTTTGCCTGCCTATGTATTCGAGATGCTTCCCGTCGATTCTCAATTGCGTCCTGAATTTCCCTGTTCCACCATCGTTTTGGCTTTCGCTTTCCCCTCCAGCAACTCTTCTGTTTCTCTTTCGTAACTTCAGTCCTTATTAAATTAATAAGCTCATTATAATCCCACACTTTGCCTTTTGTTCTGCTCACTATGTCCTCGATTGTTGCGACTACGTTCCTAATTTGTTTTTCACTTAGAAAGGAGCTGCCCGACTTTAATTCGATGCTCTCTTTATGATCTACATATCCCATTCGCAAAGTTATGCGTTTATGGTCACTCCCCAAGCTGCTATTCCCTTCCTCATCTATGCTCATTTGTCTCAACTTTTCGTGAATTCCTTCTGTCGTGAGGCAGTAATCGATTGTTGACTGCCTGCTTCCGACCTCCCATGTTACCTGCCCATCGCACTTAGGACTCATGTTAACTATATCGAGACTATGCTGTTCACAGAGCTCTAGCATCAACTTCCCGTTATAATCTGTATATCCGTCGAGGTCATGCACATGAGCATTCACATCTCCTAAGACGATTATTTCGGCCCCGTTACCAAATTTCTGAATATCCTTGCTTATGCAATTCACTAACTCCTGATTTTTCTCTTTGCAGTTATTTCCAGTCCACATGTAAACTACACCCAACATAGTTTTCTTCCCGCTTACCGTTCCAGATACCCAGAGGTGTTCTTCACATGTCGAAGTAATCCTACACCAGTTTGCTTCCCGATGAATTAGCATACCAATTCCCCAACTTTTCTTTCTGATTTTGTCCTGTTGCACCCTTCCCACACATAATTTGCAATAATTGGTGGCTCTTCCGAGTCCCGAAGGTGCGTTTCTGTAACGGCGTACACCGCTATCTGTTCTCTGTTCAACTGTTCCTCTATTTCTAACCATTTTGTCGGTTTTCTGCCACCTTGCATATTTATGTAGCTTATTAAACCGCGCTGCACTTTCTTTCTCTCTTTCCCCTTTGCCCTTTTCCCTTTGTTATCAATTCTGTGTTCCAAAGGGTCCCCCATAGATGTTTCTTCCCTTTCTACCGTGGACACCGGAGGGCTCGTGTGCCCCCTAAAAAAGCTACTGCGCGTCCCGCTAGGCGCCAGCCCACCTCATGCCCAAGTTTACAGTCAAAGTGGATTCCATCTCTCTGGAAACCACCCCATCTGTGCACTTCTCTGTTTATGTCGACAACCTCGAAGCCTTTAGCTCGACTAACCCGCCAAATCGTTTCGTTGGCGGTGACAACTGCTCTTTGTAGGTTTAGGTCTTTCAAGGGTACCTCGGGGATTGTGCACACCACAATTTGCACCTGGGGGGACACTTCCCGCAACTCATCTACTCCTTTTCTTAACCTCTTCTCTATTTCTGGGGTCCTTCCATTCAACACGTTGTTCAGCCCGCCAGCTATCACAACCAAACTGCGCCCCTGATCTCTACGAGTCAGCTCTTCCCTTGCTTGTTGCATTACTGCACCCAACATTTTTCCTGGGAACGTCCCTACAGCTACTCTTCTGTCTCCTTTTAGCCTCTCCTGAATTGTTTGCGAGCACCGAGCCAGGTTGGAGTCCCCCGCTATTATTACGTTTTCCAGCTGCCTTGCTCCCTTTGTCTGCTCTGGACATCTGGACTGACTTTCAGGGTGAGGTTCGGGTGGTCTCTTGTCCACTCGCTCTTTCACCAGAGCTTCGCTCTAGGTCGAGCCCCGCTTTTGTGCTCCTTTTGTCGACTTTTCTTGTGGGGTCAAGGACGTTCCCTCTCCATGATAGTCACCTGACTCTTTCTTATTCTGCCTGGTGACCCTTGTCAGCTGCTCCTCGGTTGCTCTGAGCCTTTCGCCCATCTCCTTTCTTATTTGGCGTTCCGCCTCTAAAGCGTCTTCCAGCTCGCCTACTCGCTTTAAGAGGGCGGTCTGCGTTTCTTCCATTTGCTGGAATTTCGCCATAATCGCACACTGGCCACAGGACACTTCTACTTCGCATGCCCCATCATCTCCGCAAACATCTACTTTGACTCCCACGCCACACTTTGTACACTTCACCGTTTTTTTCGCCATGATTACCGCAATGAACGGTCACACACTCGTCAAAATTAAGCCTCCTAAAAATTTACCACGCACACCTCATGCGGTTATTAGTGGTGCACCGCTACACTGTCCTGGGCTTCAAACGTATATTTTACTAATTCATCCAGTACACCGCACGAAAAAGCACGTATACGATAAATCAGTAGGCTGCAAGCGTACCGCAAACTAAATGTCCCGATATATCCTCAATGCACAAAGGCAGTTCTCCCGCCTTGTGCAACGACAGCGCGCACAAATAAAATTAGAAATAAAAGTGGCCCAAAATTTGGTACTATTAAATATCTTCAGTTTACTTCCCCCGACCGATCCTCTTATCACCCAATACAACCTTCTCCAACTCACACAAACAACAGCGCCACTGAAGGCCGACCACGTGGCCTTGACAAAAAGAAAAAAAGAAAAAGAGAAAAAAAGGCAGACCCGTGCTCGGGGAAATGCGGGACACAAAGAAAGGCGCAACAAGAAATATTATTTTCCTCTCTTACCCGGTCTAAAAAGGTAAAAAAAACCGCAAGCAAGCAAAAAAACACTTATCCAATAAAGCCTGACACTCAAACGGTAGCAACCGAAAATACCTATCACGTGGTATCGAAAAGAAATAGAAAAATCCCTACGCGGGTAAAATACTGGACACAAAGAAAAGCACACGAAAGAAAAAAGACTACTTTCCCCTACTATTCAATGTAAGAATGCAAAGAAAAATCATGCAAACACTCATTTAATGGCGGCATGATCACAGAGCTCTTCGCAACATTGAGGGACAAGTGAATTACTTTTAAGCAGTTTCCTGGGGCGCGCATGTAAATTTCTAAATGATAATACAGAGAACGTAAGTCATTGTTTTATGCGAAAAGCGTGATGTCATCTGTGCACTCGTACGTGTATATAACATCGCGGCCGGGGATCGAGCAACTTAGTAGCTCAATAAACAGCAGAGGCGCAGTCTGTCATGGGAGATGTGCGCGCTTGTTGCGTTTGGCGTTATTGCGACGGCGCCATAGAAAAAAATCAACGTATATCCACGGAGTGAATGATGCTGAGTGGGCGAAGCTCCGGCGGTTCATCGTAGATCGTGCCGAGTCCGGATTAATTTAGTTAACGCGTACGCTGAGAATCCGTATGGTTCAACTACGCACAAGTGAAATCTCCCACAGGCAGTTCATTGCAAGCCAAGATCCAGCGCATATATATATATATATATATATATATATATATATATATATATATATATATATATATATATATATATATGGGTGGCCGGTGAACGGTTCTCCAGCGCGAGCAGTCGGTATTTTGCAATCAAGAAACTCGCTAGAGACGCTGCCTGCGTCAACGTTGTCTCTCGCGGGTGAGGGCGCGTTCTCCTTCTTTGCGAGCTGGTAGAGCGTTCATCGATGAAAGCGCGTTTCCATAGCCAACGCACGCCTTTCGCTCTCTCTCTGTCTCTCTTTTTCTGTCTCACAAGACAGGAGATGGAAGAGTGAGAGAGCTCGCGCGCCGGGAGGCACGCGCCGAGGGCGAGCGCGAGCGTGGCTACGACGCGAAAACGAAACAGCGAGTGCCGCAGCGCCATGTATTGATCAATTCGCGTACTAGCTAAGCAGCACCGCAGCGCCATCTCGTGATCATTCTGAGATCATTCAAGAGCGAGCGCATTCAAGAGCGAGTACGAGACCTAGCGGTCTCGTGCGCCATGCGCTCCCATACTACGCGTTCCCGTACATCTGAATGAAGCGAGCACCGCAGCGCCATCACGCCATCTAGGGAGCACTTCACGAACTAGACGAGGTGGCTACGAGGGACAACAAAGGATGGAACGACCCACGGCGTAAGGAGCTTCGCCCCTAAAAGCAGCTACGAAGAAGCGCCGGCTGAGCACGTGAGGTGGTTAAGATGATGACGACGGGCGAAGAAATGCGGACGTTACGAGAAAAGACGGAGCGTGGCGCGTGGAGCGTGCACGTGAGGATGATGATGGGGAGAATCAAGGCGGCGTTCCACCAGCGCGGACGTGGCAAGGGAGCTCTCCGCCAGAGCCCCGGTCGGGAGCAATCCCGAGTGCCTGGCGTGCGCGAAGAGTCGGGGTGTATGGCTCCGCTTGGCACGGAGCTCCCGACTGTGTCCACGAACGCCTGACGAGTCGCCCATGCCACCAACAGCACCGTCGGCTGTAGGCCCAAGTGCTGTATCGCCGACCCAGGACCTAGTGGCCAGGCTCACTACTCTGTAGGGCCTCAGCTGCGTGGAGTCCAGGAAGGCCACCGCTGCCAGCAGCGCTGTCGGACCCAAGCGCTACCCTATTTATTCGAGCCCCTAGCGGCAACGCAACGCTCCCCGTGACTCCAGGTGCCCGTCGTCCTTCTCGTCCCCGTCCCTGACCCGCACCACAGTAGCATCATATGTGATGCAGCACCATTGGTCAACAAGCGACAGCGACAACCTTGCGGCCGCACTGACGATTCACATTCGTGGACTTCTTTCACACGTCACCGTCCAGCCTCGGTGAGACTGTTTCGCTGTGGCTAAACTGGCGCGTTAGTTTGCATGCTCGTTGTCTTTCCCGCTCGAGAGTGTCGCGGTTTGCTTATTTATTGTGTTAGTTGTTCTTTGTTCGTGTTCGTTCGTGTTTTCTCAATGTCTTCACAGAAAACAGCCTCGCCGTATTATTGAACACGATGCTGTCGTAAGACGGAACGTGCGTTCATCCACTTTCCAGGCATCCCATTACAAGGTCACAGCTGGGGGGGGGGGGGGGGGGAGGGGGAGGACCTAGCTTGACTATGGATATCGGCGATAAGAATGAACTTTTTTGAAGCAATGAAGCTCTGTCAGACGAACACCGTCTTGTATGAGGGTGATATGTTTTACGTTGATGGCTCTTTGGCTTCTTCTCCTTCTGCTCGCACGTGAAGCATGTGCGCTCCCCAGCCGCAGTTTTGCCAGAGTAGTGGTTGGCTCAGGGCGATTTCGGAGGAGAAAGAAGCGAGTGTGCGAAAGCCGCACATTGGGCATTGCATAGAAGTGCACGCGCACTCTTGGGGACCATAACTAGTGATAATAGCGTTTGCATGTGGTTACTGTCAGTATGATTTTACTAACTGGCTCGCTGTTAAAAAAATTGAAAAAGGACTGCGCGCCCCACAAGAGCCGCCACCTAAGCTCCAACTCAGTTGGCAGTGAGGAGCCATAATCAGGAAGTACTCAAAAGCGAAATGAACTACACCACGTCATTTTTAACAGCGTAGTTCCCAGAGTCCATAGATATTTGTCCATATTTATTGCACACCTCGTCGCTTGTACCGATGAAGACTGAAAAGCAGAAGGTGGCTAGAAGTTACCGAAAACCGCCCCCACCCCCCCACCCAAAAAAAGAAAAAAAAACGACACAACGTCGAAAATCTTTTTCATTCTCTGTGTCTGCACCCACTTTAAGATGGACTGCATGCCACGTTCAGCACGGAGCCAAAGTATGCATGCCGCATGATGTTAGGGATACAATAACCGTCCCAACCTGACCCAAGAACATGCACCCCATATACCATAAATGCATAAGAGAGAATAGAGCGATGGAAATACAAAAGAAATTTTGGCAGTAGTAAAGGCGCAGTCTTCGTAGACGCCGCTAGGTAACAAGTACGAGCGAGGCTTCCAGCTGTCGTTGTGGATCACGTAAAGAATTCCAAAACGCGTCACGACACGCAGAGCGAAAATCTAGACCGGAGATAGGTATCGCGCGAGCAGTATCAAAGACTGCAGCTGACGTAATAGTCAGTCATTCCCAGGTGGTCGTTCATGCCTAGGCGGTCGTAACCCTACGGAACCCCTACGAATACGGATGGCAGGCAAAAATAATAGAGAGAGGAATGTGTTTTTTTGTTGTGGACACCTACTCACACTTCTATCTCGCCAGAAGACAGCAATTATAAGACGGCGCATGACCTGGCTCGAGGGCTTACGGTCCGAGTCACGGCCGATGATATGGCCAGCACCTTGGCGCCTCCCGGAAACTAAAGTGGAATGGATCGGAATGGGAAGATCGTATGACCAGATGCAGTGACATCACACATTACTACAAACTGCGAAGGCGCGTTTTCCCAACACCTCACCAAAAGCTAACCAAACAGCAGTATGTTTTAATGACAGCCGTTGCAGACCAGAACCTGTGCGAAGAAGGCGATGTCGCACATTATTTAACCAGACCTATGGAAGACAGACTTATGCCGGAACTGTGGTTCTAGAGCACTCTGGAACTCACACTACGAGAGTGTCGAGGGACTACAATCTGTATTCGGGCTACAATCTGTTCTAGAAGATTCGGTGCGGCCCACGTGACTCAAGTACAAACAAAGTTGGGAACCTTCCCGCCTAATCTCGGTCCTTCTTCGTTGCGGCGGCACCTCTCTCTCTCACTACGCGAGGAGCGTCGATGTGTACTCTCCGCCTCCTCCCTCTCCTTACGTCTGCACCGCGCGCGCGCTCGCCGCGATAAGAAACCTTCTACAATATTCTCCCCTTTCGGAGACGCGGCGTGACCTTGGGCGCCTCCTCCGTGCGCTGCTTTTCTTGTGGTTGTTTTGGGTTCGATGCCGGGTTTCTCGTCGAAATAGGCACTATTTTGTGACAGTCCTATGCATAGGCGTCCGCCAGGAGCCCTTGGATTCTGGCCACGTCCTCAGCCTGTCGGATTGCCCAGAGCTGCCCCCCTGAGACCGTACTGAGCAGTACGGTCTCCCACTGCTCATCATTAGTGACTTTGCGATCCTCACGAATCGCCTTTGGACAGGCACATAGATGTGAGTGAGGTCCGCGCTTTCCTTACAAAAACGGTCCGAATACTACACGGATATTAGTGGCGATAGGCCACCGGGTTCGGGAACGTTCCCTCACTCAAACATTTGTCTGAATGAGGGAGCGTCTTATTCAAATCAATGCTTGAATGAGGCGCCAAACCACGATTTGCTGCTTGGCGAACACGTTTTTCTTCCTCAAAGAGCCTTGCGCGAAGTTCTCACAAAACTCGTCCTAAGAAGAATACGGAACACGGCACTCGTTCTCTCGATTTTAACTAATATAAGCATTAAAGTACGCATGACTATAGCGTGAGTGATGGGTCGTCACATCGTCATTTACATCACGATTAACGAATACAAGATCACGTTTCTTCCCTCACGTTAAGAGCAAGGAATAAAAGAAAAAGCCAGAAAGATCTGCGCTAGATTAGGCGCTGAGGAAAAGCAGTTCCACTTGGCGCGACGCTGTAAAGAGTGCGCCACAGTGATTTACTGGGTTTCCAGTGTGTTATGCGCTTTCTGTAGTGTGGTTATGTGATTTCTTTTATGTTTACATTTCGTGTACTTACCGTTTTACATATCACGTAAAACGATAGGCACACTAAATATGAAATACATTTTTAAGTTCTATTGGTGTCTGGCTACTGTTGTCGTTGTCTTATAAATCTGGTTATCTGGGTTTCTATTGCGTTTATGAGATCTTATGCTGTGCTTATTTCTTTTCTTGTGATTACCTGCTCGTGGATACACCAATGGGCTAACAGCAAATGCTCAAAATTGTCGGAGCCCTCCACCACGGCGTTGCTTTCGTTCATTCCAGTTTCCCCCAACGCCACGTACTCTGAGCCGTGCCATCGCGAGGACTGCTGAATAATAGTGCGCTTTCCATAGCCGAAATAGGCTTGTCATTCGGGTGCGCACTCTTCACGCAGTTTCGCAATTCTGACGACCTCAGTAAAAACCCAGGCGTGCGTGAATAGCAGGACAGTGACAGTGTAAGCTGGAAGGGTGACCTTCTTAGAGGCCATTACAAACGCTTGGGGATCTGGCCAAGTGATCGGGCCATCAGATAAATCGAAGTACCAAATCAGATTGCTCTCTGGGCTGCGAACGGCGCCTGTTGCGTGACGCATGGCACGATACGACAAAACTGCTTCACTGAGGCAGGTCTTGGTAACAATAATTACGGAAAATATGAAGAAGATTGCTTCATAATGATGATGTAGATGATGCCTCTGTAATGGGTGCATAGGTACAGAGCATGCACCGGTTGCTATTTCAATGATTAATCGCATTCCTTACGAAATCCCCTTTCCGGGACGCGTAATGGCGTATAACTATTCCGCAACGTACACTTACATTTGTTAATGCAATTGAGCACGCATAGATGCATTCGTGAGCACGCATGGATGGTTTTTTTTTTCTGCGCGATAGTGGTTAGGGTCGCTGGCGGCGGCAGCGGCTGCGGTGGCGGACAACTACCGCGCCAAAAACGGCCCATGTAGTGATCCCCCAACAGTTTACGCTGCAAGACCCAAGCGGAGAACGACAGCTTGTCTTTCTGCTCAACCTCCGCACAAACAACAAGAAAACATTGGATGTTCGGGGAGCTGAGAGAGCGGACGCGTCCGCTCGCCTAGAGCGCTCCGCCCGAACAAAAAAGGCAATGGAAGTAAGATGAACGGGACCATTAAATCCGGGCAGAATGCTTCAGTCTTTGTTCACCTCCCACCGTTTTCCACTGCCTTTGCGATCTGCCGGCAACTTTCCCACGTCTACGCCATATAATCCTGGATACTTTCCTCCCTGGTTCTCGGGAGCCGGCATCGGACCGCGACACACTTCGAGAAAGAAGAACGAATGAAACAGAGAAACGCAAAGGCACGCACGTGCTCATCTTCATTTGCCCCCGTTTTCCTGGTAGGGGAAACGAACATGCTTTTCAGTCTCATACAGAAAGTTATTCCTCTGACAACACATGGTTTTTATGTGCTACGATACTGAAAACATCACTAACTTCAGAAAAAGTTATCCGCAGCAAGCAAACCTTCAAGAACCTCTCGTCCAAATAATAATAATAATAATAATAATAATAATAATAATAATAATAATAATAATAATAATAATAATTCGCGTAAATTTACATGTGTATCCGAATCTTAGTAGTTCAAATCCTTGGTTAATTGAGTCGCATCACGAAATTCTGGCGAGTCAAACTCGCTACACGAAATTGCGCAAAAATCAGGCAAGATAACGCAGAAATCAGGCTGGAAGAAGAACAAAAGGAGTAGCTAGAGCGACAGATGTCACCGCCCCGAAAACGCGAGGAGACGTGGTGGTAAACTCCTCGTGCCAAGGTCGACGAACACGTGCGAGAAGCAGCAAGCCGCCGTCCACTGCTACCGTGTACGTGCGCTCCATTCCACGGTGCCACGTGACTTTGCTGCTGCTGTTCTGCCGCCTTAGAGCAGGGGCTCCTTCGTGGGCTTGAACAGATTCGTGGGCACCGGTACCCATGCAGCCCCGACGCACGGTGGGAACCTCGTCGTGCCGAGGACAAGCAAGTGGCGCAACACCGATGCAGTCGCCGCCCGTTTTGTCCGTGCCCGTACAGTCTCCAATGATTTGCACAGCGCTGCTTTGCTGTAGCAACGCTTCATCCTTGCGACTGCGGCGGTCCCGTTGGCTTGGACAGATTCGCGGCAGTGGTGGCCGCATCCGGAAATGACGCCTGCGCTGTGCTCTGCCATGTGCGCTCCCCACTATGGCTGTCCTCCTCCCCTGTGTCCAAGCGGTCATGCCAAACACGCGGTCTTCGGCACACGAAAAACTTCCTGACGACTTCGTGATCGGCCCCTTGTGCGCCATCTTGAGGGCAGTCGACAGCAAACTGCAAAGGACAAGGTGGCACATTATACTCACAAGGGCTTCGTTTGTTATGCAGGCGTGCTTAAGAAAACTTACGCCGGTTCACTGTACCTAAGGTTCACTGGCGTTAAGGTGATTTGGGAGCAGCGGACAACATTGGTAATCTGGGAAACACTTGTCTCGCGCATTGCCAGGGGTCAATATTCATTAGTCCTGGGATTTTCTCCGTTCATTTATACATGAAATGTAAGCCACCGTACCTGGGATAGGAAAGTTGAGATAATTGAGAGCGTCTCGGATGACGTGATGCACCAGGCGCACCACAGAGCGGCATCGGCAGGAACAGGGACGGCTCCACCTTGAGGAAATCCGGTGCTCTGCCTTGCTGAAGATGGCAGCCGGAGGCCACAGGAACCCGCATCGCACCGTCCCGCCATCACCAGAGCCGAGGAAGACGGTAGAACTTCTTCGGCTGGGCCTTGGTGCCGCCAGGATGACCCGGGCTGCCTCATAGCAGCTTCACGCGGCAGTTGGAAGCGCCCTTCGAACGACTGCGCGTGAAAGCGAGGTTTTTTCGAAGCCCGCGTGCTCGAGCGCATCGACGATGATGGTAACTCTCATAAAATTTGACATATACCCACTTAGAGGGATTTGCCTACACTTGTCTGTATTAGACGTGAATTCTTAAAAAGTATATTAAATAAAGGGTTATCCATTCTAGAACGTGATTTTCTGTATAATGAGTGCACTCCGTTTTGTTACGAAATAGCTTCATAAGTAGGAAAGTAACAGCAGATCAAGTAGTGTAGCAGGACATAATGAACTAAACAATCAGGATCGATTAACAGAAGAATTACATCGATTCGAATCGCTAATGAATTCCTACGCAGCAAGCCATAACAGCCGCCCGCCGCAACCGTGCTGTCTGTGTGTCGTTTCTCTACAGTGGTGCAGCCGACCATTCCTATTCATGTGCCCCAGCACGGAAGACCTGGATGAGAGCAGTAGAGTGCTTGTAAAAGGAATTCCCTTAATGAAAGCACTGCAGTGCTTGTAAAGGAAATGCCCAGGTTTCGCTTTGTGATTTCGGTGGTGCTCCTGCCAAGGGAAGTAAAACGCGAGTTTCTGCGGCCGCGCTTCTGCTAAAGATGATGACAATCATGTCTGGCCTATGCAGGCAATAAAAAACGTCGTAAGAAACGACGAAGACGTGAGCGACGCATTCAAATCTAAATGGTTCTAAGTAAATTAACTAAAGGCAACAATTGTGCATAGGCGTGGTAAAAGCTCTTTTGATAAAACAAGTAGAAACCTTTGTAGGTGGACTCAGATGTTATAGGAGGATGTAGTCATTTATACGGCGATTTCCAAAGAAGAAGATGATGCCGAGCTGTATCGGGCAATGTTTTGCGACAGATCAATGTTCACGCTGCTTAGCGCGATCGCGCGGTGTGCGGCGCATGCCAGAAAGAAATCAAAACAAGATAACTTAGCTCGCAGCTGTGTCAAGGTGCATTGAACTGGTAGCGAAACTTCCATAGAAGCCCATACGTTCAAAAAATAGCGGTTCGTAAGCATAGCGCCATCTATGTGAGGATGGAACACTTCCGGTGGAAGCAAAAACATAAGATGGATGTGACAACATATCCGTCAGAAAAAAACGACGGCATGTCTGTGATCGCTGGCCCCAAATTTGCCTTCGATTTGCTTTGCGAGCTTGAGAATACGATTATTGTAAATATATTCTATTCCCACTGGACTATGCCAAATCCCAAGCAAGACGAATTTCGAACACCATGCAGATGTAAGCACTGAGTGAAAGTGAACCGAGACGAGAGTAAATGACTTCTTCTATAGCGAATTCCCCAATGAGAACTTAATACACACTGGTCAAGCGGAGTAAAAGGGTAAAAGCAGCTTTCGGATGGATTGATGGGAGTATATGTTTACATCGATCGCGGAGCTTTTAGGCGTATCTGTGGAACTACACTGTAAGCAAAAGTTGCCCGATATTTGGGTTTCTGCGGCTAATGAGCCTTAAAAACTCCCTTGTTTTCAAAATTACTACGTCTTGCTGAGGTAAAAGGAGCATATGACATAGTTTTACTACCACCTGTTAGAAAGGTAGTAAAAGGACGTTATTGCCCTATTTTACTACGTAGGGGGTTTTGTGTCAGCCGGAGGCCACAGGAACCCGCATCGCACCGTCCCGCCATCACCAGAGCCGAGGAAGACGGTAGAACTTCTTCGGCTGGGCCTTGGTGCCGCCAGGGTGACCCGGGCTGCCTCATAGCAGCTTCACGCGGCAGTTGGAAGCACCCTTCGAACGACTGCGCGTGAAAGCGAGGTTTTTTCGAAGCCCGCGTGCTCGAGCGCATCGACGATGATGGTAACTCTCATAAAATTTGACATATACCCACTTAGAGGGATTTGCCTACACTTGTCTGTATTAGACGTGAATTCTTAAAAAGTATATTAAATAAAGGGTTATCCATTCTAGAACGTGATTTTCTGTATAATGAGTGCACTCCGTTTTGTTACGAAATAGCTTCATAAGTAGGAAAGTAACAGCAGATCAAGTAGTGTAGCAGGACATAATGAACTAAACAATCAGGATCGATTAACAGAAGAATTACATCGATTCGAATCGCTAATGAATTCCTACGCAGCAAGCCATAACAGCCTGCCCGCCGCAACTGTGCTGTCTGTGTGTCGTTTCTCTACAGTGGTGCAGCCGACCATTCCTATTCATGTGCCCCAGCACGGAAGACCTGGATGAGAGCAGTAGAGTGCTTGTAAAAGGAATTCCCTTAATGAAAGCACTGCAGTGCTTGTAAAGGAAATGCCCAGGTTTCGCTTTGTGATTTCGGTGGTGCTCCTGCCAAGGGAAGTAAAACGCGAGTTTCTGCGGCCGCGCTTCTGCTAAAGAGGATGACAATCATGCTCTGGCCTATGCAGGCAATAAAAAACGTCGTAAGAAACGACGAAGACGTGAGCGACGCATTCAAATCTAAATGGTTCTAAGTAAATTAACTAAAGGCAACAATTGTGCATAGGCGTGGTAAAAGCTCTTTCGATAAAACAAGTAGAAACCTTTGTAGGTGAATTCAGATGTTATAGGAGGATGTAGTCATTCATACGGCGATTTCCAAAGAAGAAGATGATGCCGAGCTGTATTGGGCAATGTTTCGCTACAGATCAATGTTCACGCTGCTTAGCGCGATCGCGCGGTGTGCGGCGCATGCCAGAAAGAAATCAAAACAAGATAACCTCGCAGCTGTGTCAAGGTGCATTGAACTGGTAGCGAAACTTCCATAGAAGCCCATACGTTCAAAAAATAGCGGTTCGTAAGCATAGCGCCATCTATGTGAGGATGGAACACTTCCGGTGGAAGCAAAAACATAAGATGGATGTGACAACGTATCCGTCAGAAAAAAACGACGGCATGTCTGTGATCGCTGGCCCCAAATTTGCTTTCGATTTGCTTTGCGAGCTTGAGAATACGATTATTGTAAATATATTCTATTCCCACTGGACTATGCCAAATCCCAAGCAAGACGAATTTCGAACACCATGCAGATGTAAGCACTGAGTGAAAGTGAACCGAGACGAGAGTAAATGACTTCTATAGCGAATTCCCCAATGAGAACTTAATACACACTGGTCAAGCGGAGTAAAAGGGTAAAAGCAGCTTTCGGATGGATTGATGGGAGTATATGTTGACATCGATCGCGGAGCTTTTAGGCGTATCTGTGGAACTACATGTTTCGTCCATCTAGGAGCTTTGCTGAAGCCAGCTAAGCCTAGTCGTGGTCCGGGGCAATTCCCTCAATAATTTTAATATAATAGTATATATAGCTTTATTATATTAGGATTTTATTATAGTAGGATAGTTGGAGAAAAAACAGTTGGAAACAGGGGCCGATGGACCGCGCGCAGGGGTGATGGTCCGCCAGTCAATCGCAGAAGCAAACGAATTCGTCGTTATGCGACCTTTTCAATGGCGTCGTGGTCAGGCATTTGGTGCCTGCTCTTCTTGAGTCCTTTCATCGGTATAAGCCACGTGGTTCTCGAGCAGCACCGACAAAAAAGTGTGGAACTTCATCGCTTCCATCTGCAAAACACCACAACACAGTTTGTTTAGCTTCCGATACCGTTTTACGCGTGCAACATCACTGAACTGAGGTGAAAAACTCGAGTGTAGGAGCTCGTTGCGTACCGAGTTTTCGCACTGCAAGCGCTTGATTTCAGCTCAGTAAAGAATTGTCCTTTCCATGTTCGGATATAATAAACGAATGAAAACATAAAATTGTATGCATGAATTCACTCTTGCTGCCACCCTCACTTTATTTTGGCAACATTGAAAGCTCAAAGAAGGAACTATTTAGGGCTTCGCGGAGGTACAATGGCTGGTGGTTATAAGGACGTGGGAGGGGCTTCATTGCAGACGTGAGTTGTATCCGACTATAGTATTTGTGTCTACATGGATAAATTTCGTGTCCTTTCGTGCCTCTCTCCTCTCGGTCGATGGTCTTGATGTCTGTATTCCGATAATCCTGGCTTGTCGGCATAAAATCTTGATAATCTCTGAAGCCTAAGACTGCGTGAATATACAGCGGGATCAATAACTGTTGCAATCCATGTGGTCGGCCTGAGATAATCAGTAAAAAATAAAAATCACCGTTTCACCGATAGGGTGAAGCAGTGAATGCGATAGCAAGAAATTATAATGTTGTACGAAGTGCGGCTGGCAGCTAACTCTTTTCGGATAAAATCTCACGTAGCTGCAAAACGCTGGCGTAAGAGAACACGGCTCTTCCAGGCACACTTCTCCTAGTGTCTTCGCTTTGAGAGCGCAGCACGTAGAAGGGTTTACGAACTGCCCGCTGATGACTACCGAGATAGCGCGTGCAACATGGATGACGACCGCACGAAGTCCACAGTTCCTGATCAAGTGACACCCACCCACGCACCACCTCGCGTCTTTTCATGCTTCCTAAACACGGGCGGCGCCTTCCCTCTGCGCTTCGACAGCAGGCGTTCCGATCGGGGTGATTATCGCATGCACCCTACGGGCGGCGGAATTGGGCCGGTGTACAGACAAAGGTACACCATTCTACGTGTACTGGACAGGAAAGGGAAAACATTCGGTTGTACAACACTAGGTACAGAACACTAGCACGTAACACTGTCGACAAGTTCAAACACCACTTTAGCACACAACACCAGCAGGTGATGCTATCTCCGACTACACGCGACACTTCAGTACACAACATTAGGTGTACACGACAAGTAAAAGAAAACATTCACTAAGGCACTTTCAATATGAACAGTTCACTCATTGCCATTATACTCTTATTTGAACACACAATTTCAAGGACATTTAGGACAGTTCACGTAACGCAAGTACATCTTACTTGAAAACCACAAGTTCGAAAGATATTTGAGACGGTTCGCTTAATGTAAGTACATTCTTACTTGTGCAGCACAAGCTGAAAAGATATGTAGGACAGCTCACTTATCGAAAGTACATTCTTACTTGAACAACACAAATTCGAAAGACACGCAGGACAGTTCACTTAATGAAAGTACACTCTTACTTGTTCCAACGTCATTTGCGAACGAACAATATTCCTGATGTGTCACCGCAGGGGGCCCTCCGGCCATGGCACATTAGGAAGGGTAAGCCTAGCGCCTTAGGAAACGTAATCCTGAAATCGTTGGGGGCGTTTCCTATTGCGGCGTGGGCGCACTGAAACATGATGACTTGGAGAATCGCGACCCTTGGTCGACTGTGATGTCCCACTTGACCCACTACTTTCCTCCCCCGGGTTGGCTGAAGAGGTATGATGAATACTAATAGAAGAGGGTTGCCCAGGAGGCTCCTCTTGACATCATACTGTATCCTGGGAGATAACTGGGTCTGAACGTGAATCTACGAGTGCTGAAGGATCTGAATCCGACTGTGCACTGGAACCCGAATCATTAAAGGGACTATCGAGATTTGCATGCTGCTTCGACTGCCTGTCTTCGGTTTTGTTTTATTTCTGTACAACGCCGCTTCTCCACGTGTACACTGATCTTCGGGCCTTCGGGAATGCTCCCCGCGGCGGGTGCGGTGCCCTCGGGACCGCACCCTGTGCAAGTTCCAGAGATCCGGCCAGATCAACATCTGCAGATGCCTGCGTCCGCAAGCTGCGGGACAAGCTCCTGGTACTGGGATGCCACCTGGTGCTGTCATAAACCACAGCTCTAAGTCACCTGCAGAGAGTTCGCTTCTTCCCGCTCAAGTTTCTCCGAGTAAGCGCATCTCTTGCCTTGACGTCAGCCTACCTGATGGTCAGGATGATTTTTCTGACATGTCTGATTCTTCCGCCACCATCACCTACATGGACGCTACTGCAAACTCATCTGATGACTCTGAAAAGCGCAGTGTCATACCGCCTCCTAAGCGGTGCCGAGGGTCGAAAAGACTGCACTTGCCCTTAAACTCTGTACCCGCTGAAAATGTGCCAAAGTCCAATCTGACAGTCATATTCAAACCGCGAAACCCTGAGCATGTTGTCACACGCTTTAATCCTCTCCGATTGAAGGCAGCCTTCGAGGCGGTTGCGCCAGACGGCGTGCTGCAAGTACGACCCAACGAGCGCTTAAACCTCCTGGCTGTGGGTACACGTAGTGTAGAAGCCTCTGAACGCCTTCTGAAGGTTACAGATATTAGAGAAATCGCTCTTCAGGCTTACGAACCACGGCCTAACAACTGTGGGGTAGGCGTCATCAAGGGTGTTCCTGTGGACCTTGATCAGCAGGACATTTTCTCGGCACTCCTTCAAAGGGCTCCTGTGAAATCAGTACGGCGACTGGGAACGTCGGAAAATGTCCGTATCGTATTTGCAACTGAAACTGCTCCTGAGTATATCGTCCTGGGCTACACACGTTACCGAGTGTTCAAGTACATCGAGTGCCCAAGGCAGTGCTCCAATTGCCAGCGCTTTGGACACGTAGCTGGTGCCTGTCGGCTGCCAGTGCGGTGCCCACGCTGCGGTGGCAATCACGACCGATCCTCCTGTGCAACCGAGCAGCTGCAGTTCCCTAACTGCAAGAAACAGCATGAATCTACATCATCTCGATGTCGTGTACTCCGCAAAGAGAAGGAAATACACAACTACAAGATGAATCATAACGTAGGATACATATCCGCAAAGGCCGCCATACACGAGAAACGAAAAGCTGCCAGCAGGGGTAGCAACGACGGGACGACAGTGTCTTATAAAGATGCTTGCAAAACAGCTCCCGAAAATCCTCCGCGAATTGAAGACACGGAGGAATTCCCATCTCTGCCTACTCGTAATCTGCCCCTCTCTCCGTGCGTCACTGCAGCTAAGGAGTCAACCCAAGGCTCGGGCGTGAGAGTCCAGGAGAGCACGACCGCCGCTGGTTCATCAGAGAGAAGGGGACCGTCAGTTTCATGGCGCGGACAACGAGAGCGTAGCACCCGACAAGACAGCTCAATCACATATTCACTGCTGTCTGCTCTTGTCGACGCTGCTCGCAACTTTCTTGCCCCAATGTCCTCTCCCATTGCAAAGGTCATCTTGACGCTGCTTGACTTTCTTTCACCTGTGATAGAAAGATGGCGCTGACAGCCCAATATACGAGCTTAACAAACGTCCGGAACAAGGCCACCATATTTCAATGGAATGCCTGCAGCCTTCGCTGTCGTCTGTCTGACTTCAGGCAGTTTGTTAGTAAGCACCGCTTTCCAGTGATTGCCATTTCGGAGTCCCGTGTGCGCACTGGAATTCGCCTTTCCGGATACACCATCACGTATTCGTCAACTGGAGGGGACACCAGCAGGGTTCTCTTGGCCATTCGCAATGATCTGATATTTAACATCCATGCTGTACCACCTGACGCTTCGAATGAATACGCTGCAGCAACAGTGAAGTGGAACAGTCTCACATTCACGGTGATTGCGGCATACATACCACCTGGAGTAAAATTTGATGTGAAAAAATTGCAAGCTATACTTGATACAACGCCTGAACCCCATGTTCTGACGGGGGACTTCAATGCGCATCATCCAGCCTGGGGAGGTACGAGATCGACTCAACGCGGCCGATGTCTACTTGATCTCGCCCATAAAAATGATCTCGTCGTTCTCAACAATGGTCAGCCGACTTTCTTCAAAGGAAATCGATCCAGTGCGCTCGACATCACTCTGGTCTCCTCTAGCTTTGCGTCTATGGCTACGTGGTTTCCAGACGTAGAAAGTCATGGAAGCGATCATATACCAACTTACATCGCTCTGGGCCCCATGCAGTATTCAAAAGCCCGGGCGCTTCGCTGTACTGACTGGGAAATATACAGGGCCACACTGGAACACTCGGATACATCAGATATGACGTATGAGGAATTCATAGGCGCGCTAAGCCAAACAAAACGCAGTAGTACGAAATATCTAAAGCTGCCTGGAAAGCGTACGACGATTGACATAGAGTACGAGAGGCTTCGAGCAATGCGCCGCAGATCTGAGAGGCGCGCCCGTAAGACATTGTCTAGAGAAGACATTCGCGAAGCTAGGCGAATGCAACGCCACATTCAACGTCACCTCGACAAGCTGGACAGGAGACAGTGGCGCGCCTTCTGCTCCAAACTTGATCCCAGAAAACCTCTGTCAAGGATATGGAACATAGCGCGCAGCCTGAGAATCCCGCCAGCTCAAAAATAGCCTTTCAGTTCTGTCGCACTGTTCCGTAAAGTCAGCGAGCTGGACATGGCGGAAGCTTTCTGCGCAAAGGTAACTGCTGTTACGTCTGCAACTATATTACAGTCAGCACAAGCCGTTACCGATGCCACAACAGACTGTACAGCTGTGACAGACGAACCTTTCACATTCGTGGAATTAATTGGTGCTCTGGCGTCGGTAAACAAAGCTTCATCCCCTGGACCCGACTCTATCAGCTATGCCGACCTGTCCCATCTGGGTGAAAAGGCGAAGACGCCACTCCTTGACATCTTCAATACCAGCTGGAGGAAGGGCCGACTTGAACCAAGCTGGAAACAGGCCAGAATCATTCCTGTCCTAAAACCTGGAAAGCCTCCTACCGATATCAGCTCTTATCGCCCTATAGCTCTTCTTAGCTGTGTGGGAAAGCTCATGGAAAAGATGGTGCTGATGCGACTGGACTGGTTGCTGGTGAGCGCTGACGCTTATCCCCCACAGATGTCGGGTTTCAGAAAGGGTCGAGGCAGCATAGACAATGTCATAAGCCTTGCCAACTGCGTTAAAATGAACAAGCTTGCGCAGAATATCACTGTTGCCGTTTTCCTGGACATAAAGGGCGCATTTGACAATGTCCTACACGAGCCGATCTTACAGGCTCTAAGGTCTGTAGGAGTCAGTGGCCGCATGTACCACTGGATAATGGACTATCTATCTGACCGCTCGGTGTACATGTCTACAAAAGATGGTGACACAACTCTTCACACAGTTGTTCGAGGAGTTCCGCAAGGCGGAGTATTGAGCCCGACCTTATTTAACATCGCTCTCATCGGCCTGGAGAAGTGTATTCCGGCAACGGTCGAGATTTCCTTGTACGCAGACGACATCTGCATATGGTGCTGTGGTCGAAATCGACGTGTTCTGCGTGCAAGATTACAGAAGGCAATTATCTCCATTCAGACGTTTTTACGAAACCGCGGACTAATCATGTCACCTGAGAAGTGCGCCGCCATAGCGTTCACTAAACGGGATATGTCGCGCTATAAGTTAAAGGTGGCAGGATCTCACATCCCATACGTACCAAGCCACAAGTTTCTGGGGGTCACATTCGACAGATCCTTGACGTGGTCGCCTCATACAAGAACACTGAAGGCTAAACTGGAATCATACGCAAATATTTTTCGTATGATGTCCAGCAATGCTGGTGGCTGCTCTGTGGCTGCTCTGCTGCGAATGTACACTGCTCTCTGCGAAGGTCTCTTGCGGTACAGCTTCCCTGCGCTACAGGGACTTTCCAAGTCTAGTATCCAGGCGCTTACCAGTATGCAAGCTAAAGCGCTGAGGATATGCCTGGGCCTACCTAAAAAGACTTCGATCGTAGGAACCCTTACAGAAAGCCGGCGACTTTCGGTGCCACTGCTACTGAAGCAAGAGTTTCTTCGAGCCTGTGTGCGTTTTGCTGCTAGGGTTCACAACCATCCGCTTGCATCAGCCACCACATCCGAAGTACAGACCCTTCTCCCGCTGATGTACGAAAAGCCATCAATTCCGACAACGCCGCCATGGAAACTACCCTCTTGGGCCATAGTCACGACTGTACCGGGCATCAAGAGTAAAAGTAACACGCCAGCTCCAGCACTGAAATATTTCGCCCTGGAGCATATTAACGCCAACTACAGATCCTGCCGCCACATTTACACTGATGGCTTTGTTACGGATACATCATCGGCAATAGGTCTGTGGATCCCGTCGGCAAACATGTCAATTTCTGCCACCTTGGGTCACCGCACATCTGACACAGCTACTGAGCTGGCTGCGCTGCGGAGAGCGCTTATTTACATCGTAGCTCAGACACCTGATTCCTGGGTAATCTTCTCTGATTCGCGAGCGGCGCTGCAGTCCCTGAAGTCACCACGAGCCCAAGAACAACTAGTTTTGGGCATCAAGCGGCTAGGCAATAATGCTCATGAACTTAATCACCGCGTTGTATTCCAGTGGTTACCAGCCCACTGTGGAATACAAGGAAACGTTCGGGCCGACAGTGCTGCCAGAACAGCCCATGGAACTAAAACACCACTAACAGCCATACCCCTTTCAAGAAAAGATGCGGCGACTATGGTATCGACATTTGCCTGGAATCAGCAGCGACACTTCTGGTGTGATCCAGGACATCAGTATGGACCACTACACGCCATTGACCCAGCCTGCAGCTTCCACGTACCACAAGGTTTAGCCAGGCGAGATGAAGCGTGCCTTCACCGATTAAGACTTAATGTAGCATACACGAGAGATTATAAGCACAAAATACAACAGTCTGATTCTCCATTGTGCTCCACATGCAACACACGAGAGGACATTGAACACGTCCTGTGCAACTGCCAGCGCTACGAGTCGGATAGAAAGACTCTGAAGGCAGCGCTTCACTTGCCACACGGTACGACCTTGGAGCTGCGGCATCTCCTAGGCCCGTGGCAAGACAGCGCCTGCGCACTACGTAGCACCAAGGCGCTGATAGCGTTTCTACGGGCAACATGCCTCAATGAAACGCTGTAAACTGAGTTATAGTGTATATATGTATATATGAGTGTGTGAGTAAGTGTGACCGTATGTACGTGTTATGTTAGATGTGATCACTGTAAATATCATAATCACCGCTAAGTACCTGGAGTAGCAAGCCAGGCCATTAACCAGGCTAACATCTCCGGTTCATCAATAAAGTGTTCTCTCTCTCTCTGTTTCGAGAGGATAGTTGTTGGATCATACTCAGAAGAGAATGACGAAACTGATGACCTTGTAACAAGAGTTAAACGAAAGGCGTTCCACGTTCTTCCTCACTGCGAACAAAAGTGAAAGGCGCCACCTGAGCCTGTACCAAAAGGGGTTTACGATACTTGAATATTCCGTTCAGGTTTGTTTTTATTTTAACCATGTCTCCAACTTTGACGCGCGTCGGTTGAGCGCTTTTCCGCCTGTCAAAGAACTTCTTCGATTTTTGCTGTTTCAGCGAAACTTGATTTTGTACATGCGGAAGGAATGCCGACGACTCTGTTACGTTTAGCTAACTCGGGAGTTACTAATGTCAGCCTTTGTACGAGGTTCACGACCGTGAAGCAAGAAAGCCGGAGAAAGTCGTCACTGCATGGGGCGTGACCCGATATGAAGCTAAGAAGTCCGCGACACTCTTCGCTCCATCCTTACCTTGACCCCTTGCAACCTGTAATTGTTCCTGAATTACTCTGTTGAAACGCTCAATTGTCCGTTGGACTGGGAATAATAATTTGAAGAAAATACACGACGGATTCCCTTTTCCTTTAAGTAGTCCGGGAACTGCTTGGAGACAAACTGCGGACCATTGTCCGTGACTGTCGAAATGTGTAGCCATTCGCAACTGACAGCCCAATCTATCAACTTGATGACATCAACTGTAGTGATGGAGTTCGTGGCTAGGAGCTCTGGCCACTTTGAATAATAGTCAATTAATGTAACTAGATACCTGGGATAGGAGAAGATCAGCGAACCAATTATATCCATTCCTAGTTTACCCAAGGCCGTTCCGGCAATTCAACGGGCTGTAATGGAGCCGCGGGAGTTTTGGCAGACTTGTCCGCTAACTGACACACTTGACAATTTTAAATGCGAAGCATTTCTTAGCGAACTTCGGCGAGTCTGAGCGTATCTATCTATCTATCTATCTATCTATCTAGCCGCCTACGATTTTCTGCTCTCCTGGCCGTTTCGCTAATCGGATGTTTACGAAAATTGGTATGCCACATCATGACTACATGACGAACATAAATGACAGGTCATAACATCAAAATCATGACATGAATGTCATGAGCGACATGATTTACATGCCACGGTCTTGGTGCTCTCCTGGCCGTTTCGCTAATCGGAGGTTTACGAAAACTGGTATGCCACATCAAGACTACATGACGAACATAAATGACAGGTCATAACATGAAAATCATGACATGCATGTCATGAGAGGCATGATTTACATGCCACGGTCTTGGTACTCTCCTGGCCGTTACGCTAATCGGATATTTACGAATATTGGTATGCCACATCATGACTACATGACGAACATAAATGACAGGTCATAACACGAAAATCATGACATGCATGTCATGAGTGACATGATTTACATGCGACGGTCTTGGTGCTCTCCTGGCCGTTTCGTTTATGGGATGTATACGGAAATTGGTATGCCACGACATGACTGCATGGCGAACATAAATAACAGGTCACAACATGACAATCATGATATGCATGTCATGGGCGACATGATTTACACGCCACGCGTTTCGTTAACGGCATGTATACGAAAATTGGCATACCACAAGATGACTGCATCGTGAACGTAAACGACAGATCATAACATGAAAATCATGACATGCATGTCATGAGCGACATGATTTACATGCCAAGGTCTTTGTGCTCTCTTTGCCGTTTCGTTAGTGGGTTGTGTAGGAAAATTGGTATGCAACAATATGACTGCATGACGAACATAAATGACAGGTCATAACATGAAAAGCATAACATGCATGTCATGGGCGGCATGATTTACATGCCAGGCGTTTCGTTAATGGGATGTATACCAAAATTGCTATGGCACAACACGACAGCATGACGAACGTAAATGACAGGTCATAACATTAGAATCATGACACGCGTGTCATGACCGGCATGATTTACATACATGCCATGGTCCTGGCGCTATACTGCCGTTTCGTTAATGGGATGGCTCCATCTACTGGCCAGAGGGCGCTACGTAGCTCTCGTCGGACGGCTCAGTCGCGCCCGGTGGAAACCGAGGCGACAGCGACGCGCGCGTTTCTTCGCTGCTTTCCGGGCGTGCTGCGAACCACACGAACGCTCGCGGCGTTGCCCTTTGGAACAGTTTGCCGCAGGTTTGGAGCACGCGTCTCAAAGGAAATAAAACGAAAGAAGGCGGGACGGGCGGTCGCTGCTGCTGTAGAGTTGGAGACGCGCATCGCGTTCGCGTATTTCCCTGGCACAGTCTGCCCAATTTTGCTTCTTCTCTCCGCCAGGCAGTGCATTCTGGCGCTGATGTCGCACATGGAAAACTCGACTGCACGGAGCCTATACGAAAATTGGTTTGGCACAACAGGACTGCATGACGATCATAAATGACAGGTCATAACATGAAAATCGTGACATACGTGTATGAGTGGCATAGCTTACATGCCACAGTCATGGTGCTCTTGCGGCCGTTTCGTTAACTTCATATGTACTAAACTCGGTATAGCGGGACAACAACGCAAATCCATTTTACGTTCCTTATGCGTGCTTCGCATTTCCTTGATTCCCACTGCACGTGGGATCTGCCAATTTTTTTACATGCTGTTCGATATATATATATATATATATATATATATATATATATATATATATATATATATATATATTCAAAAGAAGAGATTCACTCGATTAACGAAAACAATATAACTTTACTGACGTTGTGGCCGGTGGACCGGCCTTCATCAGAGTAAAAAGGTGCCGCAGAGCACCTTCCTTTTAAGGGTACAGGAAGGGGAGAGAGTGCGGCTACAAAGGCGTATGTCTGTACAGGGACTGGCTACGAAGTCTGCCTGGACAGAACACGTGATCGGCTGCGGCGAGTCACGAAGAGACACCGTTGCCTCTCAATTAACAACAAGGCGGCACACTTAAAACCCCGAGGGATTCTACTACCTGTATATATGTAACGCAACTATAAAGCCACTCCACATTGTAAAAATGGTACTGAAGAAAGCATAAAAAAACAAAAAAACTGATTTATTGACAAATGGCTGGCTAGAATCGACTAGAATATTTTGTAATGGAAAAATATAAGCAATGAAGGAAGAAAATTGGAAATAAAATAACAGATATAAAAAAAGTTCAGCAAAAAAGTAAAAGTGATAGAACGCATTGTAGTTGTTTGAAATGTCTCCCTCATAATGGCAATGCCCTAGTCACTCGGGAAAGATGTGAGTTTACCCATGTTTTCATTAATGCCCGAGGTAGCGGCTTTCAACTTATAAATGAGGTAGGACTTACGAACCTCGCGGTTGTGGTGCGTCCGAAAGCCTGATTCGAGTATCATTGCCTTCAGGTCGCTAAATGAATGGCCGGGGAGGTGCACATGCTTAGACAGGGGCAGGTTCAAGCAATTTTTTGCGTGTGACTTGTGATTATTAAAACGTATTCGCAAAGGTGTTTCTGTTTGACCAATATATTGTGGATGACATGTAGTGCACTCAAGCAGGTAAACGACATTAGCCGTGTCACAAGTGAAGTTTCCTTTAATTTGTACAAGAAAGTTGGATGCGGTGCTTGTTGCTTTAATATATATATATATATGCAAAAATGGCTTGGGTTGTCGCCAGTTTGTAACAGAACTGACGAATATATATATATATATATATATATATATATATATATATATGATTCGGGCGCCTCTCCTTACAGGTGGCGTCCCCAGGCTCTCCTGGAAAGAGAGGCTCCACGGCTATGCTTTGCACTGCCGAAATCAGTCGCCATCAATGTTCTGTCCCTAGAAGCTCGGTTGCTCTGGCTTTCGTGCAGATTCTTCTTACTGAAAGATCAAACGGGATTTAAGATATATCAGTGTCCTGTAAAACCACAAATCACTTTCATGTATCAGCTTAGGTTATTCCAGTGGCCCACTGGCCTTGGTTTCACACTCGATCCACAAGTGGTCTACATGCCTGAGGCACTCACTGGCCCACTACAAGTACGGTTATGCGATGTTTCCCCGCTTGGCAGTGAAAGAGTTAACCTTGGAATAATCTTCGACGACATGAAGCCACACTTGCCTCAAGATATATTAAGCGGTTTCCTATACAAAGTCATTTAAACAACTTATACGTGAAAGATGTCATTGATGCAGATATCTCATATCGACAGAAGTCTTAAATTGATGTCATTTTTCTAAAAATTTTAACTGAACTTTTTCAATAAGATTTCGCGATTACTGATCAGCATATTTCGCTGGACTTCTGGCACTTGTTATGCCCCAACGTACATTATGCTCGGCAGCGTCATATGTTGTAATTGTCGCAGTTTCCTTCTCTTTATGAACAGCGCTTACTGGAAGTCGTGGTTCACATATATTCCGCACATTTCTTGCTCTTGTTCTTCACCACGCAAATATATTTAGATTGGTATGGGCGCGTGGCCATAAAGGAATTATAATGAATGAAATGGCAGATAGCTTGGCGAACGTATTGCTCTTCGTGGTCATCAGGCGTCATAATTTATGCTAGACTCAGAAGGCGAGCTTGAGCGCAACATTCTAGTGAACAGTATTAACTAATCTAAATGAATACCGACAAAAACGACAACCAATACCACCACCAGAATGCCTGAAGTGGCTTCAACGCAGTTACATTGTCGTATCCAAAAACTAAACATCTATATGCGCAGAGTTGGTCTGCCCGCCGGCTTTTCTGTCCATATTGCGGTAAGGACGAATTACTAGATCATTACTTCATAGATCATTTGGTCATTTCCACAGGGATGTATGCTCAACTGTAGCTATATCATGACTCAGTAAGATTCCAGAGTTGAATTCGTAGCCTGTATATATTAAATTCATCCCGAATATTCCATTCTGACTCTTAATTCACAATAGTTTGGTAGTCTTTTAGAGGAAGGTTCATCTGGGGTCCGGAAGGGAAAGAACGGCGTAGTCGTGGTGCGAGAAGAGGGGAGAGCAACAACAACGCCCTGGAAAGCGCTGAATGGATCAGGGCAAATAGGTGGTGGTGGTGGTCGGCGGAGTCAACGAACGCAGCCAGATGTGTATCTCAGGCCACCATATATTCGGGGGCCTGCGACTCGGGCGGTTTCATGAGTCCCGCATCTATAAGGGACTTGAGTACGGCGTCATCCCGATTGGCTCGAGCTCGCCTGTCGTGGGATCCCGGAATGCGGGTACCACTATGGCCGGAGCATGTGACTTCGCCCATCTGCTCTTAATGCCGTAATTGGCCAGCACCTTGTCGTCTTCCATGGAATGGGCGCCTGGGTAGAGCACTTCGTTTTCTGGCGGGACTTTCATGATTCCGGGGATCATCTTCAGCTCGCGAACCGAGGTGGTCTCCTTCGCGTCCAGGAAGATGGCGGTCTTCTTCCGGCGCACCATGAGGAACACATCCGTTGTCGTGGGTTTCACCGTGAGCTTCTTCCACTTAGATTCATTTTGTAAGGCCTATGATGATGATGATGATGATGCTCCTGAATAATTACGGCACTTACCCACCAGGGGGGATTGGCCAAGAGGTGATTACGTTTTGATTTTAAATTATTGGAAGGAACCGATAGAGAGAGAGAAGAAAAAGGATGTTTTAGAGGGAATTTAATTAGTGGAATTGTGCATGTTAACCATTCAAACCTGACAGATGAGTCACCAAAACATGTACAGAAGAATATCTTATGTATATTTTGCAGTACTCACGAGAAGAGTAGACTGTCTTTACAATTGACTTTTTTTTTAACAGGAATTGTCAAAATCGTATACGATTTGTCATTTGTATGTAATTGCACACAGCATTGAATGCATCCCTGTGGCAATATCCCAGAGCTGAGGCACCAAAGGAAAGAGCAACATCAGTTGTTAAATTTAGTCCCAACGTACTGATCGGAATTTCCAGAAGTCTTTTTCGGAGGAACTTGTACCGGCGGCAAACTAACAAATAATCCCAGGCAGCACGCCAACACAGGACTTATGTAGGCGTGAAGTCGGCCAAAGTCGGCAGCGATATCGGGCCTAAGTCGGCAAATCGCGCTCGCGCTGCTTTCACCCACATCTGCCCGTTGACGGCCAGCCAGAATGGCTCCACTGTGGCTAAGCCACCATGGGTCGAACTTGGCCAGCCAGAGTGGGCGAAATTTGGCCAGCCAGCGTGGGCGAAATTTGGCCAGCCAGAATGGGTCGGATTTGGCTAGGTAGCATTGGCCGATGTTGCGGGCATTCAGGCGTTTTTGGCGTGTTGTCGGCCCCGCCGACATCGGGAAACCCCTTGCGCGACCGTTCACAGCCACCATGGTGTTTGTAGTTTACCCCACGTGTGCCGCGCCGTTTGGATTGCGATAATATTATTTTTTGTTTTCACATTTTCGAAGGGCTATGAAGGCATTTTCAAAGGACCAACAGTAGTTTGCGTAAATGTGCCTGTCATGCATACGCGAAAGCTTTATTAACACAGTAATAACTGGGGCTAAGTGGGCCCTCTGTACTTTCTATTAATGCGTTCTAAATAAAACAAATAACACAACAAGGGAGGTTCATAGGGAAAAGCACTATTTCATTTATTTTGTGAACTCTGCATTGATAATATGCTGTTCTCGTGTTGCACCGTCGTAGTGAAAAAGCTTCTGCAAGGGTGGAACCTGCAGGAAAAGGCGTGAAAAGTTAGCACAGCTGTGGAGAACATCAGCACTATACTATAATTGCATGCAACTTATGTGCGACTCACGAACAAACGCGGAAATTCAAGAAATGTCAGAAACATTCATAATCGGGTACTACTTTAGAAAATAACAAAACAAAGTTTTCCTTTTAAATATAATGAATCTATGTTCAATATTCAACCCCCAGATCTTGGTGTCCTGTCGCTTTAGATACCCAAGGGGAAAAAAACGTGAGTAAAGGTTCTGTTGCAAAGCAACTTTAAAAGCGGCACATTACTTGAAATAGGTGCATTTTGCATTATAATAAATTTAATATTTTTGGCATACATCTGAAAGGAAAACATGTAGACGTGAGCTAACACGACACACCCCAGGGATGGGGTCGTTAGGCAAAAAATGTCCTTAAATGATAGGTGCAAGGTGCATTATAAGCAGATATTAGAGAAGGAACATCTTTTCAAGGCTACTTTAAAAATGCTATCGCGTGCCGAACTGCCGCACGTGTCCTGCACCAAGGAGAGCGTGTTCCGTATCACGTTACCTTTAAAAATACGGGCAAGAAAAGATAATGTTACGAGAACTGCAAGTCACCACACAAAGGGTGTTTGATACAAGCACAGGATTAACTACATGAAGTAAAACTGCTTTGGGACAATGTACGTAGGCTCTTTATTCGAAAATAAAGAGCCTACGCACCTCACGACACAAATAATATATAAAGTGGAACCGGTGCTTCAACATCACAACAATATGCGCCACGTCCCATTTTGAAAACTGGCCAGTAACTTACCGAATTTTGGCATCCGCTCTGCACTCTACAGCTGTGAGTCCGCAACACAAATTCGGCGACGACACTGTAGTCTCCCCAAAAGGCACAGGCTTGTGTTCATATACAACCGATGTCACAGTTGGGATGGGCATTGTCTTAGGAGGTACACTCGCCAAGGAATCGCGCAATCAACTTGAATGATCGATGAATGCGGAACATGATAAACGATAAACGCGTAGACAGACTGCGTGCAGCCTTTGAAACTCGTTCGTACACCTTGCACGTTGGAAGCAATGCAGCCGCGACGAGAGAGCGCGGAAGGTTCCTCGTGGTTTCCCCCTCCGAAGGCAGCAAACGCCAGCAAAAGCAGGTTCAGAACCACATTCTTTGCAAACTGCAGATGAGCGCAATGGATCTTCATGGAGGGCGCCGTGACAATGGTGGTCAGTTCAGAAGGGGGGCGCGCTCCCCTCCCCACACACTTTTTTTTATGTTTAGTTGCTGCTGGCTTAGCACGTGCTAGCTTGCTTCTAGGCAGAGCACGCTCGTTTTTCTTGCTTTCTTTTTTTTTTGTAGTTGTCTCAAAACGTGGAAGACAGCATTTCTGCTGGGCAAACATTTTTGCACAATGGCGGGGACACCAGCCGGGACTGCATTTGTTAAGTGCAGCTCGGTGCAGCCTGTGGCGTATGCTGCTACGCATGTGTTCTCTTGCCAGCTACTTGTAACACAGGATTTCGCAGAGGCTGAACCACCCACTCTAGCTAAAAACGCGAGCGAAATGCTGCACTGCACGCAACAAACGTAGCGAGGACGCACGGCGCCGCGTTCTGCTTGAATTTCTGCCATTTTCTGCAGCGCACGAAAGACATGAACGTGCTGCCTTTCCGCACAACAAGAAATACTGCGATGACTCAGCCTCTACGCGCCCTTCTTTTGCCCTTATTAGTTATAAATAAATTAGTTGTTAAATACCAGAATACGCACATGTTTGCTTATATCAACGCCATAGTCTCATACGAACGTCAGTGATAAATCCGACACACTGCACAGAGCATGCACTCAAGCTCGATATATTCTGCTCATCTAAATAGTACAACGTAACCGATGGCCGATGTGTAAACGAATTCGATATGTATGGAAAGAACGCACAAACGGACGTTACACAAAAAAGCAAAAAAAGAAAGCATGAATTATACGGAATGGTGTGGACATGTTAAGGAATTATTAGCCTATTGTATCTGCGTGGTAGTAGAGAGCATGGAGGTGCAAAAGGGAGGTATAAGTTTACCCGACCAGTAGACAATTATTTTTCTGTTGCTGAGCTTATGCGAGCTCCGGTACATGCGTTGCGCTGTACTGGAGCTGTTTTTGAAAGGAATGCACTAGTTTCGCGAACGCACTGATGAAGTAGGGGAGGGGCACGTGGTCAACAACAGCTTGACTTAGGACGGCTGGTTTATGCTGTAACCTTGCTCAAACGTATGAAGAAACTAGGAAACAGAAGAGAGCTTTGATTTTCAACTGATTTTTTTCAGTGCATGCTTGATGTTTTTATATAACATAAAATACGCAGATCGCCTGCACAACAACACTGTGTGATCACATACACTCTAGTAGAACTCACCAGAAAAGCTCTCTCTATATCAATTATAGGTGTGTGCATTTGTTTGCCACCTTTGAGATGAAAAATGCTTGCCATATGACTGCTTGGTATTTTTCGTTTTTGCCTTTTTTGCAAATGTCGTGGTCTTGACAAGAGCACTTCAGTTGAATTTGCAATACAAAGGGATCTATGTATTTCATGGTCCTCTCAATATAGAGTTAGCACTAGATCAGTATTGTCTCCTCGCTGTGGCGCTGTTAGCTCCGTATACCGTTCTTTTGCATAGGTTGCTAAATGTCAGTAGTATAACGCCGGTGGCGAGTTTATCTCCGCTTCAGCGCACCATAAAGTCTGCGCTAGACCTTTTTTTTTGTCCACTCGCTGTTGCGCTGTTACCTCCATATGCCTTTTCCTTCCATAGGTTGCTAAATGTCCGTAGTATAGCGCCGCTTGCAACTGTTTATCTTTTGTTTGAACATATGAGTGCTGGTTATGCCCATCGATGTATGCACGAACTAGTTCAAGTTCTATGAATTTAAATTTTCTGACATGCGCTGTCAGATAATTTTCCATCATGCTTGTCGATCCTTCTGGCTAATGTTAACTGTTGCGCCAGCCTGTTTCGCAAAGTTCCCGCAAAACAGCCTATAGATGTATATATCAATAGATTATATGCATGTTTTTTGTGTGCCCTGCTTATGAAAAACAAAGCGCGCGAACAGAATGTCATATATGCTGCTCAAAACGCACGTGCGCTATGTTCCGGCACTGAAACGCGTATACATGAATATATGAAGCTCAAAAGGACAGAAAGTTGAGCGAGTTGGTAACATTCCATAATCAAAAGAAGAGGCGTGCAGGACACGGACACAAGAAGAGCAGTGAACACCACGAACGCCGACTAACAACTGAAGCACAGCACAGAGGCGAAAAAGAAAGAAGACACACAGCTTATCTGTGCATGCTCGGAATGGTAGCGCCACCTGTCATACTGTTACACGTGCCGTTCTACGCGATAGACAACTGCTAAGACATTCTATCTCCTCTCTGTTTAAGATAATCGACGGTTGACTCACGCATGCACTTCCACTAATACTAATATGCCAGGCCTCAACCAATAAACGCGTATCTTCGTTCCTATGCCTGTACAGGATCTCGGTTTTGTCTAACTCGGGCATGCAGCTACAGACCTGGCAGTGCAAGGATAGATTGGACGGCGTCCCACCTGATAGCGACCTTCTGTGTTCAATTAATCTTAGATTAATACAACGCGCGGTTTGTCCTACATAAAAACGTCCGCAGCTAAAAGGAATCTTATACACCACACCCATGCGACAGTCGGTGAAATTGTTCTTGGCTAAGTGCTTAACCGGACAGATATCTGTTCGCTTCTTACCTTCCATCTGCTCATTTCTTCTATGCACGGCAGCACAAACCCTTCCTAACTTATTGGGAGCCGTAAACGCAACACTAACCCCATATTTACTTCCTACTTTCTTAAGCCTGTGCGAAACTGCGTGGATATACGGAATACTCACGACCTTTTTCTTGTTAATGTTACTCTCTGCTACAGCTTTTGTTCCGGTCGAAATCGACTTCTTAAGACGTTCTGCTACTGTGGCTATGGCTAGTCTAGGGTAACCTGCATCTAAAAGGCGCTCGACCTGCGCATTAAAGCTAATGGTCAAACGGTGCACGCACGACTTTGATAGGGCTGACTTTAAACAGGACAAGGCTATTCCGTTTTTTACTACTTTGGAATGCTTGGAGTCAAAGTTTGCGTGCATGCGTGAGTCAACCAAGGAAGTGCATGCGTGAGTCAACCGTCGATTATCTTAAACAGAGAGGAGATAGAATGTCTTAGCAGTTGTCTATCGCGTAGAACGGCACGTGTAACAGTATGACAGGTGGCGCTACCATTCCGAGCATGCGCAGATAAGCTGTGTGTCTTCTTTCTTTTTCGCCTCTGTGCTGTGCTTCAGTTGTTAGTCGGCGTTCGTGGTGTTCACTGCTCTTCTTGTGTCCGTGTCCTGCACGCCTCTTCTTTTGATTATGTGAAGCTCAACATCTGATTCTTACGTCGAATCTCTCAAGTGAATTTCGGTCATTCTTGTCTCGATCGGATCTCAATTGTTATATACAGCAGGCTTCCAAAGAGGCCCGGCCGATATCAACCATGAAAGGCTGCGGCGTAGTCGACGTTGCCTCCAGAACGGCAGAAATGACTCAATGTTTCCTGTGAAATAATCTTTCTAGGCAAATATCGCGCCAAATTCGCCATTCCTCAGGCGATGCTGATGAGCGGCAAAATCGGCGCCATATTTGCCGGAGAAAGTTATCGGCTAGCCGACAGAGGCTCTAAGGTGGCATACTTGGCACAGTGTTGCTGACAAATGGCGTCGGCCAGCCCATATTGTCTGTAGAAAGGCAAAATCGGCGCCATAGTTGCCGTTGAAAGCCATCGCCTCAGCCGATGTCGGCAGTAACGCGGCATATGCGGCCCCATGTTGCCGATTACAGTTGACGGCCTGCCGATATCGGCGGGGCAGCGGCTATAGTAGCCCGACGTTGCCAGACATTGACTGCGGCTTAGCCGATACTGGCTTGCTGTCGGCAACGTTAGGCCGTGGATGGGCCGAACTTTGCCGCCATAAAACCAATATCGGCCCTACGTTGCGTGCTGCCTGGGAATGATCTATACTTTCAATTTCACGACAGAAATGGCAGAGGGGCGACAAAACCAAACCAGCCCTGTGTGCGTAAAGATTTAGCGGAGGGACACGACATCGAAACCTGCTGAGAATTACCTCAGATTGCCTTGATGGACACCATTTAGATTTCCATAGATGATATAAATGTCTGTATTCTGACGAAGCTGTGATGGTTTCCATTGAATCTCTATGTATAGCAAATTTTCTATATCTGATTGCTGTTATATACTGCTCTGCTGGAAAAACTGATATTATCGGTCCTTGAAGAGATGCTCCAGCTAATGAGTCGGCCATCTCATTTAAACACACGCGCAGCAGCAGTGGCACCGAATGGCCTGTTCGCGCTATCCCTAACGTGACCGTCTTCCAACTTGCAGGAATCGACGCGCAGCAGCTTCACTGGAGCAAGATACGAATGAACACGCGACGACCAAAGGACCACGTGCTGACCTACGTCATCAAGGACCATCTTCAAAAGCAGTGAACATCGAGCGCAATAGCACACACGCGCAGCAGCAGTGGCACCGAATGGCCTGTTCGCGCTATCCCTAACGTGACCGTCTTCCAACTTGCAGGTTGGTGCTCGGTCTTATTCTTTTACACTATTTTAAACGTTAGCGAGAGACCTGGTTGCCACTGCTGCTCAGCGAAATGGCAAAAAACTGCGTTGCCTGTCACAAGTCTATCCCAACTGATTGTTTGTATTTATCATGTTCAGAGTGCAATTATGAGTATCATCTCGGTACATGCTCAGGCGTTACGGAAAGCGCATAAAAAAGAAATCGTCTGAGGCCAGAACTTCTTGGAAATGTCCGACTTGCAGAACCTCGAATGTTCGAGGTGGCCCGAGTAATGCAAAAGAAAGGATGGATCGTGAAACAGACCTTGCTAATGAAATTGCTGAAATACATGGTAAACTGAACATACTGCTCACAATCAAAGAGAAAGTGTACGCACTTGAAGGCATTATTGCCACCGTTGATGCCATTGAAAAGTCTGTACAAGCAATGTCCGACAAGTACGATGAAGTAATAGCACAAATGAAAAAACAAGGTGCAGATATAGACTGCCTAAAGACACGAGTGAAAAAGCTTGAAGAACGCACGGAAGAGCTGGAAATTGACAAACTCAAGCAAGAAATGAACGATCTAGACCAGTACGGCAGACGACTAAACCTTGAAATTCACGGGCTTCCGCAACAAATGAATGAAAATGTTCTTGAAAAATTGAACATACTGGCAAACGACTTGAAGCTGCCTAGGCTGTCAGAATCGGATGTAGAAGCCGCTCACAGGCTTCCGAAAAGAACAGGGCAAGACGAGGCTGATAAGCCCGCCCCTATATTGGTACGCTTCACATCTCGACTGACGCGAGATATGTGGCTCAAACAGCGGCAAGAGCTAAGGAAATCAAAGTCCAAGATCTTTTTCAATGAAAACCTAACTGCGCAGAACAAAAAGCTGTTCTGGCTGATGAGGTGTAAAGCCCGTGAATTACATTATCAATTTTTTTGGGTTAAGAATGGGAAGATGTTCATGCGACGAAGCCCACGTCATCAAATTGTTAGAATAAGAACAGCTGAAGATGTAGAAGGGCTACGATAACTCATAAAAATTCCTTTTCTGGCCGACTTAATTCATGGCTTCTTCGACAAAGCCGCAAAACTATTATGATGCTTTTTCTTTTCGGCAATTAAAAGCTACACGAAACGTCAAACACCTGTCCTTATTAAATCTAAATGCGCGTAGTCTAAGGCACAAACAAGAATCTGTAAGCCTTTTTTTCGATACACTCGAACATAATTTCGATATCTTAACATTCACAGAAACCTGGTTTTCTGGCAGTAACCCTGATGTACATTTCGCTGGATACAAATGTATTCAAATATCGCGAGAGAACAGAAGGGGAGGAGGTCTGGCTATTTATATTAAAAACTCCCTCCAATTTGAAAATACTTTGGAATACTCCCATATTGATCTTGACTATGAATGTCTAATGATCAAATGCATGGGCACAATTATTGTCCTCATGTACAGACCCCCTTCTGGTTCTGTATCTGTTTTTCTTAATTATCTTGAAACTGTTTTAGAATATTGTTGTCAATCTGGATTTCGTGCGATTTTTTGTGGTGACTTTAATATCGACTTACTGGCAACAACATCAAATAGGCAAAACCTCGATGATATTTTCTGCTCTTTTGGGTATCAAAATGTGATTAACATGCCAACAAGAATTACAGACGTATCTGAAACGCTACTCGACTTATGTTTTACAAACTATGAGCCACGTGAATACGACGCAGGTGTACTTATAGCAGATTTAAGCGACCACTTGCCTTTCTTTATTTTCTTCACGCCATACTTGTCCAAACAGAACCAATCTATTCAGAATACAACCATTAAATGCAGAAAAATATCTGCGGATAAGATTGCGATTTTTCAACATTTAGCAGAAGGTACAAATTGGAACTCTGTGACAGAAATCAAAGATCCCGTTGCTTCATACCGCCTCTTTCTAAACACTATCAAAGGTCTCTATGACATTGCATTTCCTACGACAACGATTAGAAAAGCCCGTCGATCTCGAAAACCATGGATAGATTCACACCTTTTAAAAAGAATAAAAGAGCGTGATAAGCTGTTCAGTGTATTTATCAGAACAAAAAACTTAGACACATTAACTACATACAAAAAGATTAGAAATAAACTTGGCACTGATATTAAACAAGCGCGTTTCGCGTACTACGAAAATATGTTTGCTGGTATATCGAATGACTCCAAGAAAGTCTGGAAAAAGGTCAATGAACTTATGTGCAAAGATGATAAATCGGTTATATCGGAGCTTGTGATAGACGGTGAGCCATGCTCGGGTGCGCCACTTGCAAATATGTTCAATGAACACTTCCTTAAAGTTGGCGATTGTGGGACCACTGTCGAGGAGATAGACAATCATACTTATGTAACTAGCAACATTTCATCCTCTGTTTTCTTGTTTCCCACATCCGAATCTGAAATATACAAACTGTTGCAAAAATTAAAAAATAATTGTGCATGTGGCGTGGATGAATTAAAACCCCAGCCTATTAAAGCAGTTGCCCACACCATAAGTAAGCCGCTTTCACATATCGCTAACACAATTCTTAGTTCAGGTATTTTTCCTGATGAGCTAAAGATCGCGAAAGTATCTGTCATCTTTAAAGGCGGTAATACAAATGACCTTAATAACTATAGGCCTATCTCATTATTACCTATATTCTCTAAAGTTTTCGAGCAAGTTATCAACCTACGACTTTCAAATTACTTATTGCAAGAAAATGTGATAATACAACAACAGTATGGCTTCCAAAAGAAAAAATGTACTGAAACAGCGCTACTGGATATTAAAGAAAAAATACTTGACAATTTTGAACATAAGTTACTTACCATAGGAATTTTTCTCGACTTCAAGAAAGCGTTCGATTCGGTTAAGCACCATATTTTATTACGGAAACTCCCTTCATATGGAATTAGAGGAAAGGCTTTAGAACTTATAAAAAGCTATCTAAGTAATCGGCAACAGTACACCAGTCTCGGCGACACTAAATCTAACGTAGGGAATATCATTTGTGGCGTTCCACAAGGATCAATCTTAGGGCCTCTGCTTTTCTTGATTCACATCAATGATCTACCTAACATACCGCTAACACCCGATGTTGTTCTCTACGCGGACGACACCAATATATTCTTCGCCGGTAATTCGCTCAATCACCTTGAACAACAAGCAAACCTGTGGCTGACACATCTATCTGACTGGCTTAAGTGCAATAGATTAGAACTAAATACCAAAAAAACAAAATATGTTTTATTCCGCCCACGCAATAAGGCTATCACAAGCGAGCCTACAATAACATTTGAAGGGCAGAAAATTGAACGTGTCACAGCGCACAAATTTCTTGGAATACTCTTTCAAGAACACTTAGATTGGTCCTTACACACTAACCACGTTCGTACCAAAATCTCCAGATCCACGGGCATAATCTGCAAATTGCGACAACTCCTCCCTCTGTGGTTAAAAAAACAACTATATTACTCCATTGTTCACTCACATCTCCATTATTGTCTTCTTGTATGGGGGAATACGACTAAAGCAAACACTGATAAAATTCTTATCTTGCAAAAAAAAGCTATACGACTAATTTCAGGGGTTTCATTCAGGCATCATACCGCGCCTCTCTTTAAGGAACATAATATACTTACGGTAACCAACGTCATGAAACAAAAATTGGCAATGCTTATTTATAAACAGGTACGAACTGATCGCTCAGGGTTTTATCAGAGGCATCTCCCGAGAGATCACAGTCACAACCTACGGCATAGGGTGTATACATATGAGAAACCACGTACGAATTACGGCACACAAAAACTATTGTATCAAATTCCGCATTTCCTGAACGAACAACCGATTGTAGCATCTCTAATTGAAAATACAGTCTCATATGGCATTTTTAAAAAGAAGATACAGGAACACTTCCTATCTACACAAACATAATCACCGTCATCATTTTTGTATCACATTCGCTGAAGTATTTTTTGTGTAAATCACATTAACGTTTGGCTATGTTATCTAAACTGTGTTTAATTTATTGGTCACACATGTTTGCTTACTGATGTTCTTGCCCTTCGATTTTGATTTTTGAAACCTCGTGTAGTGAAATTTCAAGTTTCTTAAGTATTTCACATGTCTTACATTTGCGTTTGTTTATGTCCTCTACAGTCTGTTTCATTTGTCAGAAACATATAGGCTTTATTGATTTCATTGCCTGAGCAAATTTTCGCTCATTTATGTTTTCCTGTACACACATGTTTTGCGTGTAGAAACTTATTTATGCTTAATTTATTCTTGACTCTTTAGTTTACACTGCGCACTGTGTCATTTTGGTGGGTTTTGGGTTTAGAGGGGGCAGGCGCTTTGTCAGGCTTTTATGCCTTTTCGCTGGTCCCCTAGGCAAATTGTACCTTTCTTCTTTTTTTTTTTTTTTGCCTTTGCCTGAAATAAACTTCAAACTTCAAACTTCAAATACAATCCGCTATGACCCGGTACCCACAGCAATTTTACGAGGCTAAGATGTGGCGGAACTAATGCTAAAAACATCGGTAGGGCTTGTGAATTGGATGAAGATGTAAGAGAAGTACAAACCGAATGGGAATCAGTTAAAACCACCACATTAGTCGCAGCCGCAGGGAGTTTCCTCAGCGCCAAAATGATTGCTAAAAGCTCTGCTGCAAAAATGGGGGTGTAGTCTGGTAATCTCAGTGAGAAGGACCAATCAAGCGTTGACGAAAAGATCCCCACACCTGCCTTTTCGCCCTTGACATATGCGTCTGTAGCTATTATGTAATTTGTTTGTGCTTGCCCAAGGTAGTCTTGCAGCTGATTATTTAAGAACCTAGTAGACAGAAATTTAGCATTTCCGGGAAAAATATCATCATACTAAATCGTGATCCCCTGATTTGAGCCTTTTGATGCAATTAACTCTCGAATGTTAACGTTTATGCTGTCTAATTGTCTTTGCACAAATATAATTTGTGGTGTATGGAAGCGTGTATGGAAGGCCCATGGCGAAACTGGTTTCTTCCTTTTTTTCGAACGCTGCCAGAACATCTGCTAAGACCGTGCCCCACTGCTATGCAATATGCACCGTAACAATAGCTTGAATTGTCCAGTAGCCATATTTCTACTCTTTTTAGTTCGCCGTTTCTCAAGCTGACGCTTCTAAGTAGTCTCTGTCGAACTGTGTTTGTCTTACGACATGTCCGATGTTAATGGCGGATACCTGCTGCATACAAACGGCCTGAAGAAGGCCTGTTGAACAGCCAGTGGCACTGGAGACATCGTTTCGGCGGGAGGGCTTTTCTTCGTTATGGTAGTAACCACCTTGATAGAAGTTAAGAGATCAGAAAAAATTCTCATTTCCACAACCCATCATGGAGCACGTCAAGGCGTCATTAGGTGGAGGGGAAATGGGATGAAGGGATATGAGAGGCCACCTATTCGAGACCTGGGTACGAGTACCTACAGCAGTTAGTGCAAAGCCGCTCGTCTCTAACAATGCTCCTTTGGAGAGCATCGTGAGGCATCTTGGGCGCGAAAGGTCTCTTGCGCTCCTATTCGAGTAACCTCCAATCGCAGCTTTCATCTACGGTGGCGTCGTCACGCGGCAAACTCAGAAAGCTGCGACTTGGGCGGCGACGCTCTGCATGCTGACGACAACGCGCGAACTTCGTTGTCGCCTCCTTTCGGCGATTCCTCGCGTGCGACGTGTGGATTACGAAGGATTTTGTTGGTGCAACATTGTGGTAACCTTCTAATGGGAAGGCATGAAAGCAATCACAGGTGCTCCACTTCACGGTATTGCAATAATTGCCGATGTTTTACGTTCGAAAACTTCGATATGCTTACTTGGCCGCCGTTGTGGAGGGCTTCCGAAATTATTTCAGCGATTTCCTTCGGAGAGGCAAGGGGGCTCTCAGCCCGCGCATAAGGAAGACTGTCGCAAAAGAAAAAGAAAACTGTGGTGGCTTGCGGCACCACAGTTCATTGTGACCTGCGCTGTAGCTGCTCTATTTTGTTTTGTAGCGTTGGGTACATGGCCGAGCTGGAGCAGTTTCGCGTGCGCGTTCTAGAGCCGCACTGAGCATGCGCGAAGAGCAGTGATGTCACACAGCTGGCGCACTCCGCCGCCCCCGCCCTGCGCGTCTCACCGGTCTCCGCATTCCAGAGGAGTGACGTCATAACCGCGGCAGACGCACTGGCATCAGCGCGCGCAGCTGGCACCGTTGTGCAGTCGCCGTTTCACACTGCGCCGGAGTTGCTTGATAGCGCCTCTTCAATTTGGGCGCATGCGGAGGCGTATCAGTCGGGGTATACATACAGCGGGGAGGAGGAGGAAAAGAAAAACGAAAGGACAGGGAGGTTAGCCAGTTGTCAGACCGGCTGGCTGGCGTTTGCCATTGTGGTATAGCCACGGAGCGAGCCGTCTTTGTAGCCTGACGTTGAGCAAAAATAAATATACATGTGACACATAATGCGTATACCGTGTGTGTGTCATTGAAGCAGCAGTAAGCATGATAAGCTAATCCTAGACAACCAGGAGAGCTAAGAATAATCAGCTGAACCTTAACTAACGCATGGTATATTCTGGCATAGCCGAGCTAAGCCACTGCAAATTTTCTTTTTATTTCACTCTGTAACATTGCACCTCTTTCAGTATTGATGTGCCCATTGAAACACTTCAGTGTACTATAAATAAAAAATACCAATATCGTGGTTAGGGCTTGCCACGTTGAAAAACACTTTGAGAAAAAGCCCAAGTGTGACTGTTAATTGTTGCCTACTGTATCGTATGCATTCCGCAGCTTCCGTTGAAAAGATTGTAACCATCGTCAGCCGTGTATTAAACTAGCGATTGAGATGCGACTTTGTGTGTCGGAAACGGAAGTTTGAAAGTATATAATGGTTGTGTTAATTGAAATCGTTTCCTGCAATATCGCAGTGCTGTGCCGCTGCTTTCGGCAATTTTTTCGTCGCGCCCCCACTCGCTTGTTGAAGCTGGCATTGGCGGTGCTGTTTTGCCAATGTATTAGTTCTGACGCATTGAACGTTAAAGCATAGCAGCGACGTTTGAACTATAGTGCTCGATCTTGCGGCTGACGTGATCGCTCCTGGCTGTTTCGGCTTCAAGGTACAGCATCCCATACATATATCCTTAGACACAGCCGAATTGAGGGAATATAGCAGTCCTCCGTATACATACCCACATTTACTACACCGCGTACACCCCTATATATATTTGTGTCCACTCATTCTCCGTTATGCCCGCGTGTGCCGGTTACCATGTAGTGGCGCAGTGCTTCATGACAGTTTTTCCTGAGAGATTCGTGGTGAGGTTTGACAGTGTGGCTGTCATAAAAACGCGACATGCGTACCGGTAATTCGTCAGCAACACAGCCGAAAGACCCCTGAATTAAGCATCTAGTATAGTTTCAGCAACACAGCCGAAAGACCCCTGAATTAAGCATCTAGTATAGTTTCCCCGACTGCTCCAAAAATCGACTAGCTTGTCCTTAATGATTGCAATGCGCTGATAGGTGACGCTTAGTACATCCAAAAACGCGTTTCATAAGGAGCTCATTGGTTGAAAGTACGTAAGGAAGATAACATTTTTTTTTTTTTGGTGGGGGGAGAGGGCAGGGGGTGGTTACACTGTCAGTGTTTCGTTAAGAATGACAGGGGCCCGAATATCGAGCCGAGGAACGATAAATGACTTCATTACCATGCCAATATCTATCGATAAATGTTTCAAGGATTTAAGCAGAACGCTGTGCAGCACTACGACGGATAATCGGCAATACGTAGATTACACTAGCGCTTACCGGCGACGCCGCAAGCAAGGAATATTTCTCGGACAAGCTGGGCGTGTGAGAAGGTTCGGAAATTACCACGGAAATTACGTTGTCAACTTAAGCACTCTAAACCCAGTGTAATCTGAAAAAAAGTACCAGTGAGACGCCCGACAACGGCACGTTTTATGCTGCACAGGAAATCCTCCGGAGCTACAACACACCCTAAAGCACCGTGCAAACACTCTCCTGTCCTGCAGAGAATGGAAGGTACCATTTTCATATGCACACAGGGCATAATGTCTCGTGGTGAGTCAGGTTGTATAGACCACAGGCCTTATTTCATAACTAACTATTGCTACTCAGCGTTGGGTAACATGCCGGGAATTCTCTTCTGATTGACCTTATTGCCTTCTCACCCTGCTTTTTCCCTGCATGTATAAAGCAGCGTTTGGAAACAAAATGACGCTGTTAGCCATGACAGGTATCCAAAATGACAGATCTCCCATGTAATATAACATTATACCAACAGGAACTGTGGTTATTAAAAGAGGAGTGTCTTTAAACCAATCAATCAATCAATTAAACGATCAATCAATCCACTTTGATTCACAAGTTTCAGAGCCCCGAAGGAGCAGCGAGTAGAGCGTCTCACATGACAGAGCATAAGTAAGAGTGAGAAAAAGAAACATCAATGAGATTGAAACAAAAGAAATTCCATTACATATCTGGTGGATTTAGTGCCTAAACCTGCTGAGGGACCGATATCTTTTCTGGTACGGCTCGAGGTTCATCTAGGCCATATATATTTAAGCGAAAGCGTATGCGATATGGAAGAAGAAGAAGAAAGCAGCAGAATATTCCAACACTTGCTTATATATTGCTTTTTCAGTTTTCATATTATTCGTATGTTTCGAATTTTCCAGAAACTAAATTAACCTACGTAAATGCGCTACTGAAACCATCGTCGTTGTACGAATCTTAATTGGTGTAATACCGGCGCCGCAATTCTGCTATCACTATCATCAGCTTGAGCAGCTGAAGACGAGGCCTGGATCGCCAGCGAGCTGCATGCTGTGTTCTACTAGACGCTTTGAACGTGAGTGTACTGTTTCCTGTTCCAGTAGACGCTGAGAATGTGGGCTTGCGGGCACAAGCTGCGAAATATTCCCTCCCTTTAAATGTGCTTTTTAGTCCTTCATTTTGCAAACGTTGACCATCGCGTGAGGAAAAAAAAAAACGAAATTGCAGTCGGTTAGATCGGCTACACCAGGATAGACGTAGCGTTAGCTAAGGTTCAGCTGATTATTCCTAGCTTTCCTGGTTGTTTAGGATTAGCTCGATTATCATGTTTACTGCTGCTTCAATGGCACACACACATGGTATACGCTTTATGTGACAAATGTATATTATTTCTGCTCAACGTCAGGTTGCTCATTTATTGCCATAAAGAGAGCTCTCTCCTCTATGGTTATACCACAATGGCAAACGCTAACCTCCCTGTCCTTTCCATTTTCTTTTCCTCCTCCTCCCCGCTGTATGTATACCCCAACTGATACGCCTCCACATGCGCCCTAATTGAAGAGGCGCTATCAAGCGTGTCAGACGTCAACAGAGGCGCACAACGGAGGCGCACAGCTGGCACAACTGCGCGCGCGCCGATGCCAGTGCGTCGGCCGCGGTTATGGCGTCACTCCTCTGCAATGCGCCGACCGGCGAGCGCGCGCGGTGGCGGTGGATCCGGCGCGCCAGCTGTGTGACATCACTGCTCCTCGCGCATGCGCAGCACGGCTTTCGAACGCGCACGCGAAGCTGCTCCAGCTCGCCCAGTGTAGCTAACGCTACAAAAGAGGCAACGGTGGCGCACGCCTGACATGGTTGGCGTTCCGAATAGATGCCTAGGGACGAACACGCAACGCATTTTCGTTCTAAGCTTTCTTCGTGAGTGGCAAGCTGCTTGCGCTAATACTCTAGCCAGGCCTCCATTAGGGTCGTCTCGAATGCGCTCCAGCGAAACGCTTTGCGTACAGGAAATTTTGTAAATGCTTATCCTCCTACGCCTATAGCTCCTTTTTACCATCGCACAGCCACCTTCGCTAATATAGTAACGCATCCATTCAGCATAGTGACTGGCAGGAAATTTCTTTTGTGGGAAATCCTAGCAGAAAATTCATTTCACGGTAGATAAAGCTTGTATATTGTGGCGTTATTCCACATCGCATGTGGGCTGTCCCTGGTGTAACGTAACCTATCTATCTATCTATCTATCTATCTATCTATCTATCTATCTATCTATCTATCTATCTATCTATCTATCTATCTATCTATCTATCTATCTATCTATCTATCTATCTATCTGTCTGTCTGTCATTAATTCTATAATTTCGTATTTATAGCTGAATTAATAGTGGAGTAAGCAAAGGTCAAACCTTCAAAACTTAAAGTTTAGACACGCGAGCACCCAACTTATTGAGGAATGCACAAGTACGGCATGCGTCATGGCCACGTTATATAAAGTACAGAAATACCCAGTAAACGTGGAGGGCGAGCGACCGTCCTTGTAGCTCCGATGCTGTTCATCGGTTAGACTTGCACTACCGCCGCTGCCTTTGTCGCCGAGCAGAGAAAATGTAGCATTCTCACTCACGTCACGAAGCTACAAAACGGTAAGAAAAAAGCTACCAGAACTTTGGAAGCCGCGAACACAAAGACTAGACAAACCCGAGTGCTACCCACCATTCCCATGACACATGGACGATCGCCACGCCAGAGTTCCGTCGTGTTTTTGTAGGAAACTCTATGGCACACGCTGCTTCAAGCACCTCTGTGCCACTCCGCCGCCGACTCTCCGGACGATGCGTCGGCTGCCGTTCCCGAAGAGCCCCAGTCAGCCACACGCATCGGCGCCACTGCGCATTACGTGACTCCCTGACACGAGCCGGGCAATGAGTGTGCCTCTCCCTCCACACACACACACACACACACACACATATATATATATATATATATATATATATATATATATATATATATATATATATATATATATATATATATATATATGTTGTAAAAAAGATTTCCCTGACCCCGAATAAATATTTTGACAAAGACAGATTCACACGATTAACAAAAACAATATAAGTTTACTGACGTTGCGGCCGGTGGAACGGCCTTCATCAGAGTGATGACTCAGACTGATGAAGGCCGGCCCACCGGCCGAAACGTTAATAAAGCAAGAATTTTGAACTGGTGTCCCTCTTTCCAACCCTATATATATATATATATATATATATATATATATATAAACGAGTGGCACTGACAAGCACTCTATGCCAGGAATAAATGTGCAGAAATAATAAAGTGGACGATGAGACGACCACCGCCATTGCTCAGTTGGTAGAACATCGGACGCGTCATTCGAAGGTTGTGGGTTCGGTCCCCACCGAATGGTGGTGTGTTGTTTCGTCCGATGTAAACCCTTTCCATTTACGTCCTAATTACTACATTATCGCTAAAACCTACAAATGACTTCCCGTATGCCCTCTTGGCGTCGCTGTCTGTTTGCTTCATGAGGTTGTGTCGAACAAAGAAAACGAATCGGCTGTTGTCTCCCCTTTTGTTAGATATATATATCATTCAGTTTAATTTATTTCCCTCTATATTATAATTACTACACTGTAGCTAAAAACTACAAATAATTTTCCCTGTGTCCCCCTACCAGCGTCTGTTGGATTCATCAGGTTGTGGATAACAGAGAAACGAGCCCCTTATCTATCCCCTTTGAGGCGAAAATGCCAGAGACCCGTGTGCTGTGCGATGTCAGTGCACGTTCAAGAACCCCAGGTGGTCAAAATTTCCGGAGCCCTCCGTTACGGCGTTCCTCTTCTATCTCTTTCAGTCCCTTTCCGCTTCCCATACGGACGCTCAGCCGTGCTCCCTAGATGGGCTGCAAAAATTAGCGCCCATTCCTTAACTTAACGACAATCGTCATCATCATCCCCTTTCATTATATACAGTCTTGGGCAGTAACTAATTACTAGTAACGCGTTACCGGTAACTAGTTACTTTTTTCAGTAACTTATAACTGTAACTAGTTACTTTTAATTTAGAGGAACTTGTAACTGTAACACTGTTACTTTTTTACACGGTAACTGTAACTGTACATACCGTTACAGTTACTTCCTTTAAAAGATATCCAGCAGCAACACTTCTTAAAAGCAGGGCTCGGCAGTATCGTGACACAAGACTATCGCGATGTTTCCCTTAATTATTTATGACTATGTGTGCCTCTGTATCTAGATAAATTTGCAAAATGTATTTGTATCTTACTAGAGGAATGTTTTTATGGTGTATCGTTTGTATCGCGATGCTGTGCAGGGCACGGATATCTCTTGGCTTTTCTTTCTTTTCTTTTTTTTTGTAGGTGTGCCTGACGTGTCTCCATGGCGGAAATGACTTTTTTTTCTACGAAGGGTTCTTTCCCCCGCCCCCATGCACAGACAGGTGCGCGACACCGCAGTATGGTCGGCCTAAGTGATGTTGTTGTTTTGTGGGGTTTTACGTCCCAAAACCAGTTCTGATTATGAGAGACGCCGTAGTGGAGGGCTCCGGAAATTTCGACCACCTGGGGTTCTTTAACGTGCACTGACATCGCACAGCACACGGGCCTCAACATTTCGCCTCCATCGAAATGCAGCCGCCGCGGCCGGGATTCGATCCCGCGACCCTCGGATCAGCAGGTCCTAAGTGACGAAAGTCACTATTGGTCGAAGGCCGGTGCAGCATCTTGAAGTTGTTTGCGTGGCCAGCCATTTTTTTTTTCATGACCACCCGCGCGGAAACCACCTAGAAACAGACGCTTTTCAATGCCTCGCACACGTTCAGTTCTCAAAGCGGCGGTACTTCCAAAAAGCACTTCGCAAAATGCCGGGAGTTATGGCTCGAAGGGGCCTATCCTCTTTGTCGCGTCTCAGGTTGAGCTCCCATTTCACTTACGAGCCTGCAGCAGTGCTTCGTGGCATCAGGCTGTCCCAACGTACTAAATGCGAAGCATTTCTTAGCAAACTTCGGCGACTTTGAGCATATCTATCTCTCTAGCCGCCTACGACTTTGTGCTCTCCTGGCCGTTTCGTTAATTGGATGTGTACGAAAATTGGTATGCAACAACATGACTGCATGACGAACATAAGTGACAGGTTGTAACATGAAAATCATGAGGTGCATGTGATGAGCGGCATGATTTACGTGCCACGGTCTTGGCGCTCTCTTGGCCTTTTCGGTAATGGGATGTATGCTAAAATTGGTATGGCACAACATGACTGTATGCCGAACATAAATGACACGTCAGAACACAAAAATCGTGACACGCATGTCATAAGCGGCATGATTTACGTACCACGGTCTTGGTGCTCTTGCGGCCGTTTCGTTAACTTGATAAAAACCAAAATTGGTATGGCGAGACAACAATGTATGACGACCATGGGTGACACGTTCTAAGAACATGAAAATCGTGGCATGCATGTCATGAGCGACATGATTTATATGCCACGTGTTTCGTTGATGGCTGTATACCAAAATTGCTGTGACACAACACGACTGCATGACGAACGTAAATGACAGGTCATAACATGAAAATCATGGCATGCGTGTCATGAGCGACATGATTTACATGTCACGGTCTTGGTGCTCTTGCGGCCGTTTCGTTAACTTCATATGTACTCATAATTGGTATAGCGAAACAACAATGCAGATCCATTTTACGTTCCTGATGCGTGCTTCGCATTTCCTTGATTCCCACTACACGTGGGATATGCCATTTATATTTGTAAGTAAATTCCCGACAATCAATAAAAAAGTTGTTGCAGAAAATGAGGCGTACGCAACGATTGCTGGGGCTGAGCATTTGAGTGAGCCCATTCAATTCCTTTCATCTGGCGCTTTGCTACGAGCAACTTCAACTAACCGCACGCCTTCATATGTTTCCGTTGAAAGAACTACATAATTTCGTTTGCGGTGTAATAATCTTGTACAGTAACGGAAAAGTAACGACGTTACTTTTTAACAGTAACTGTAACTGTAACAAGTTACTTTTTGAAGCTGAGTAACTGTAACAGTAACATAGTTACTTTTCTGGCTTAGGTAACTGTAACTGTAACACTGTTACTTTTTACTGGTAACGTGCCCATGTCTGGTTTTATGCACATTTATAGTGCGAGACAATTCCTAAGTAGTTTGCGTTGTGAGTGCTCCAGATATGCCATGTACGGCACGTAGTGTTCTGTTGTGGGCTGTGCATGCCGCTGTTATAGGGAACGCAACCTCAAGTTTGAGCAGCGCTCTCTGTCATCCTAGTGGGGAACGTCAAGCCAGTGGTCGATTTCTTCACCCTCGCATAGCCTCCTGGTTTTCAAACGGCGCAAAGCGACAACATCGGAAAGGCGTTGGTTGGAACCCCAAACAAGCCCAAATTTTCATGAGTTGCGAGAGATTATATAGTTTAGGAGAAATGTCTCGACCGTCTTACAGCTACAAATTGTTGAGTATCAGCGATTTCCCTTCGCAGGAAAAAAAAAAAAGAATTTTGTACCGATAATTTAGAGCAGCTTCTCCGCCCTTAAACTAATTTCATTCGTGATGTTGGCTGATATACATATATATTTTGTGCGTATATTCCGCTATCCTCGCTGCTAGTACACAACTATACATACACATAACGCTTTTGGTCGGCGACCTTGTGTGATGCCTCTCACGTAGGATAACGGGCCGTGAACTGGGCCCACTGAAGCAGACAATATATGTACTGCGCTTTGTGTGCGTGTGCGTGCGTATGTGTGTTTGCGTGTGTGTGGCGGAGGCGAAAAATAAGTTCAAAATTTCAGTCACCGAATTTCGAGGAAGGGAGCCCGCCGGCGGTAACAGAACCATGATTCGCTTCCTGGCTGTGTCGCTCTTCGTGCTCTTCAGCTCCGTACCAGTCTGGTGTGACACAAGGTAAGCTACACGTAGTGTCATCATCCTTTTATTGAACTTATGTAGTCTATATGCGTAAATGATCAGCAAAATACAGTCAGCAGAAATCATTCGGGTTCAGAAAAGTTTCGCAACAATATTGCTTGTTAGAATGCGGATTACCGCATTTATGTCCATAATGTGGGGAAAATGAGGGCATCCAGAAGAAAAAAACAACTTTTATTGTGTGTATATGGGGATGGTGAATCCTAAATTTCCATAGTCCAAGCACGTGGGTTGCGCGGCGATTCTAGACAAACGAGCAAGTTCATAGCACGAGTAGCCTGCGTCCACGAACTTTTTTCAGAAGGAAGAATTCATTAATGGGGCTTGACATCCCTAAACCGCGATATGATTATGAGAGACGCCTTGCTGAAAGACTGCAGAAATTTCGACCAGAGGAGGTTCTCTAACCTCTACTTGTATCGCACAGTACACTGGCTCTCAACATATCGCCTCCATCGAAATGCAGCCGCCGCAGCCCGGCCGCGGCGGCTGTATTTCGATCCCTCGACCTTCAGATGAGCAACCGAGTGCCATAACCACTAGACCACCGTGGCGGGCTCCTGGAAAAAAAGAACGGAACAGGTGTAGAAGCAATTGTGCCGTGATCTAGACGTGGTGATGGACAGGTGCCCATGCTTTCGCTGCCTCGCAGTTCCGTTCCCTGTATTGCGCGATTGTAATCCAAATGATTTGATTTAAATTTAAGGCACCGCGTGCCTTTTGTCGTCTCACGGGGAGCTGTGAGGTCAATTCCCAGCGCATCAACAGAAGCTTTTTCTGAGTGTCTTTCTTTCTTCTTTTTACACGTTTACTTTACTGCGTCATATCCGTTATGGTAGTGACGTATGGTGTCATGGTGGATCCCGGCATGAAACACTTTAGTGTTAGTGTTGCACCCCGTCTAGTGCCGCCGTGCGAAAGCAAATGAGGCTGCGGCAGAGTGTGTTTTTTCACTCCATCCGAGGGCGCGTCAATCGCGGAGGCAGGTTCGTAGGTAGGAATTTTTTTTCGGGAAGGGCCCACTTGCTGAAGGCCTTGATTATTTGAAAAAAAAAAACCCATGAATTTTCATTATTTATTTTCGATAACAATCGCTGTGTGTAGAATGAGTGACTTTTTAAATGCAACATTTTTCACAGGCTTAAATTTTATGTTATTAGCATTACCCTACGTTGTAACATTACCCCTAAACCAAAATTTCGGGAGGTGCCCAGGCCCGAGCCCCTAGGGCAACCCCCCCCCCCCCCTGGCTACGAGCCTGCACGGACGCCATGGTGGCGACTAAGATGACTTCAGCTGCATAGTTGAGGCGAACGCGCGCAAAGGAATCGGAACTGTGTTTCTGTAGTTGTAAATCGACGCCGATGGGGCAAAGAAACAATGTATGTTATAGATTGGAGGGCCAGGATCACGAACTTGCATATTGTAAAGAATTTTCAAAGAACCTTCCAGGATCTTTTCTGCAGCTTAGCTTTAGAAGCGCTGTATATTTCCGTTTCTTTTCTTTTTGTTGTCGTTGTGCAGAAGCATTATGGACGTACTTCTGTGGAATATGACTATTGTGAGGAATAAGATAAGATGCTTGTCTCACAGCAGTCGCATTGCCAACGCCTGGAGAGGGAGACGCGTCTTTGTCACACCATTTAAGTTGGTAAAAGTTCACTTATATATGATAACATTGTGGAACAAGTAGCTTTCTTGCACTTGCAGCTCAGTTCCTTCGTTAATTTGCTGGCGGTCGACTGGACCTGTTGTGAAATTCTGTGTTTTGAAAGTTTCCAAGTGGAAAAATTTTATCGCCGGAAAGTGAACAGCAGAAGTGTATTACCATTATGTAATTTCATAATTACAAAAAATTTTCGGCGCCTGGTGTTTGTGTTGTGTCCCACTGTGTATCAGCAGGAATTCTTAAGCGTTCATATGCTGGCGTTGGAGCCCCTGTCAGAAGTGTGCCATTTCAACGCTTTGTTTCACTTCAAAATTTTTGATAGGTTACGGCCTTGCAATCATGGCTTCCATGCTCGTGAGACTCCATTTTAATCACTTATCTTTGACAGGAATTGCGCGGCGAAGGTTGCTCCCATGTGACACCGCCAAATCTGTCAGTATAGGGGAGTGAACTGGAATGCCTTCACTCCCGTTCACAACCCGCTCGGTCGGTACATGCATTGTGTCACGTACAAACGTGGCTCGGTCGGTACATTCATTGTGTCACGTACAAACGTGTATTGAGGCATATGCGGAGCACAATAACTTCCTTTGTGTACCTCGTGAGTACTCCCACTGTAGCTCGCAGAAATTTCGCTGGAGGCACAAAGGCCGTAGATCATTATCCCGTTGGGCACTGTAAACGTGCTCACTCGGGGATATTATGCTTACGCCCATTGCTGTGCGATTGAAGTGGTTTCAAGACGGGAGTGCTACAAGCCGAAAACTCCCATCTGAGCATTATTTTATATGGTGCTAAAAGAATTACCGTTGTATTTTGCTAACTTCGTCACGTTGTAGAGCTACCTTACGTATATTAGCTATGCTGTTGTAATCTTCACGTGCAACGGCACATATTGACCAAACTTAACATTGGCCCCGCCACGGTGCTCTAGTGGCGATGGCACTCGGCTGCTGATCCGAAGGTCGAGAGATCGAATCCCGGTCGCGGCGGCAGCATTTGATCGAGGCGAAATGTTGAGGTCCGTGTGCTGTGCGATGTCAGTGCACGTTAAAGAACCCGGTGGTCGAAATTTCCGAAGCCCCTCCACTACGGCGTCTCTCATAATCATGTGGTTTTGTGACGTCAAACCATAGAAACTTAATCAAACTTAAATGTTGTTTTAGGAAAGAGTTATCAACCTATCAACCGTGACTGAGCTCATCGCATTGCTTCATCTTAACTTTTTATCAACAGGGTAGCAAATACGTAGTTATCTTAGATTCATGCGGAGATTTTGACAAAGATATGACGGTTCGGTTTCATCCGCACGTCAGGTGCCGACAATCGACGACTGTGCTTGCCGCATTCGTTGTATCGTGGGTGTTTGTTTTTCTGTGCACAATGTTTCACATCAAAGAGTTCAGATATTATGTTACGCTTTGGCTGTTGCATTCGTCAACGTCGCAACATTTTGATAATAAGCTCGATATAATAGGCTGAACGAAGGAGCTGGCTCATATTTAAATTATATCCGTTCATTATAAATAGATTACTCAAAAGGGCAAATTATTGAAAGGGGTTGAGTAGTTATATATGCATTTCTATTTCTTGTGGAAGTGATGCCTACCTGTTAGCATGTTCCAGCTGAATGAGGATATTCCGGCTTCCGGTGGTTAAAATTTGAAAGTGGAAATTAAAGGAATATTATTATATCTTGCGCAATGGAAGAGGACATTCGACGAAATGGCACTGAAACAACATAATCATAAATCGCAATAGAACGTGATTCAGATAGAAATCGATGGCTTACAGATATCTCGAATTTGCTAACGATTCGCTTATATGTCGGCCCTTATGTGACATGATCATGCATTGTTTTAGTAAACTTCTAGCTTGTTCTTTATCCTTACAACAGCACACCGTCCTGCGAAACAAAGGCCTGCACGGACGAATGCGCACTGCACCACGGATACCCGATAAACTTCACGGTGGTCGGGACATGCGAGAATGACACGTGCCGGTGCGCATTCTACAGCTGTGAGTTTTTTCTGCTTGCGCAGATAACACATTCCGCGCTTCCGACTATCCCTTCAGGATGATGTGAAGCAAAGAACATTTCAGACGAACACGTTAAAGAGTTATATAGTCGGGCTGAATTTGTGCGATAATCTGCGCCAGCATTGACAAAGCAGCACTTACGCCATAGAAGTACTCCTGTAGGAGAAGCTTCTACACAACTCTCATACGAACTATATTACCATGCTGATGTGCCTGACGATAGAAAAGAACGCTGAAGAATTTGGCCCCTGAACTTGCTCGGTAATGGCAAATATAAATGAATGCTCATGCAAAGGCAACCCCGTTTGAATTCACTGACGGCTCGTTTAAAAGCTTTTTTTTTCTTTACTACTAGGTGTAAGTTACTTTAGTTAATAATATCCCAACATAGGACTGGCTAGTGTTTTCTCTTACAAATAATTTTATGGTGGAAAAGGTTCTCCTCTCTGAATACGGGCTAATAGTTCCAGCAGTGTAACCAACTCACGACTTTCACAGCAAGGAGTCAATCGGTTCCTCGTTAAAAAAAAAAAAACACCACGAACGAATGAGTTCACGTGATTTTAAACGACTTGCGAGCGCACTGCAATAAACTGTGAGCCTACCACCTAAGCTTGTATTCATTAAAAAAATAATGCAGATCCTACGCATTGTGGGTATCGGTGCCATGCAAAGCAGCTTCTCGACCAGAAGGAGTACAGATTGGGGAAATTTGATGAAAAACAATTTGAGCTAGGAATTTTCGTCGATTTAAGGAAGCCTCTGATTACATAACTCATAAGATTTTCTTTGATAGACTATATCCCTACGGGCATTCTTGAGCTTCCACTAACGCTTATAAAAAGTTACCTTTTGGGAACACTTCAGCTTGTATCAATGAAAGAAATGGTATGAGACAGAAAGCAAGTAATATCAACGGTACCACACGGCAGCGTTCTCGACCTTTCATTTTTAATTTCTATATAAATGACATAGTCTGCATTTCTTCCGAAGTCGAATTTGTAGTTTACGGTGACGACACCACGATATATATTTCGTCTGCATCAGATGCGTACTTTTTCAGCAAAGCTAACGTAGTGTTGGGACTTCCGCAATTAATGCACTTGCCGCAGCTAATAACCAGTTAAGGGTAAGTACAAAAAAAAAAACGAAGGCCATGGTTTTTTTTTTCATTTCGTTAGCAGGCAGGTTTCTATAAAACGCAGCCTTGTTTTTCGCGGCTCAGAGATAGAACTAATTGTTTCTGTTATGTACTTGGTGTCCACTTCTCAAAATCGCTGCGGTGGGATGAGCATGTCAGTGCAGTATTACGAAAGTTAGATCTGATGTGGGTATCATGAATCAAAAACGCTAATTGCGAAGTCAGTAAAATTGTTCATTTATAATACGCTTTTGATTCGCGTCTAAACTACTGTCATTTGGTTTGGCGATTACTAGAGAATCGAACCTCTTGAGGCTATTACTGACGCCAAAAAAAGTTTTAGGGGCGAAGCTCCTTAAGGCGTGGGTCGTTCGTCACCTGTATGTATGTATGTAGTAACTACCGCTTGCCCTCAGCCCACTACTGCATAAAGGCAGGTATGCGGCACAGAAAGCGGGTATGTGTGTCCAGGCTGCTACCTGGACAAACGCATCATCATCATCATCATCATCATCAGCTACCGCTTTCCTGAAGCCATGTACTACGCCACGAAGCGCACATGGAAACATGCACCACGATGACACTAAATACCCAACATTAACGAAAAACTGCCCATTTCTAACGATGATGATGATGATGATGATGATGATGATGATGATGATGATGATTACCTCTGGAGCTTCGCCCACTCATCATCATTCACCCCGTGGATATGCTGTGATTTTTTGGAGAATAATTGAGGATGTAACAACTCCAGATCATTCTGCACATCTCATTAAGAGTTTTAAATAATTAAAACACAATATTTATATATGAATACAGATTGCTTCGTGAATACGGACTACATTGCTAGCATCCCGATTCCCTCTTCCTGGGAAACTTAGATGTAGCGCAACACAACACACGGACACAAGAAGGCACATATGTACACCAAACAGCGCTACTAGCAACAACATGTTTATTTTCAAAATCGCGTGGTCGCATCCTTATGTCGACCAACAATGACAGTGTTGTAGAGCAAACGCGCCTTATCGTGGAAGCTAACTAATCGACGCACTTGGTGATTTGTGCATTAGTAAGCCTTCAATAGCATTGTCACCTAAGGAGCTGGGTTTCCTGCGTAAGCGTTGATACACGGTGTTATCTGTTATGATTTTGCTTAGGTGGAGTGACATTGTCGCGCATATATCTGAGTGATCCCACGTGCTGAACTATCTGCTTGGCGATTACGGTTTGAAAGCGGTCTGATTTTGAAAATCGACATGTTGTTGCTAGTAGCGCTGTGTGGTGTCCATGTGTGCCTTCTTGTGTCCGTGTGATGTGTTGCGCTACATCTAAGCTTTTCAAGTGAACCACGAACAAGCCCACATCGCAACTCTCGTCCTCTTCCTAGGGTTCGTAATGTTGCATCTGAAAGAAGCATCGTATAACATACGAGCAACAGAAACATGGAATGTTCCGCATTGTCGAACCGGTTATGGTCGGCAAATGCTCTGTAACTTCCGCGTTTACTAAATGTCTATAGTAATACAGAAATTGACATTCGCGATGTAAGCCTATCTCACCTCTGCGGTTTCTTCCTAGCATGAACCTTTTCTCAAAAACTCTCTGTTTGCACATAAATTTCTACTTAATTAACACTATAGCAATTCAAAGTTGCAAAAAAGTGTCGTACTGGCTTATTGCACTGATATGAACATGATTGCAGACGCATGACGTTCTGTGTAGCGTAAGAAATAAGGCTGTCTATTAAATGCGAAGCATTTCTTAGCGAACTTCGGCGAGTTTGAGCGTATCTATCTATCTATCTATCTATCTATCTATCTATCTATCTATCTATCTATCTATCTATCTATCTATCTATCTATCTATCTATCTATCTAGCCGCCTACGATTTTGTGCTCTCCTGGCCGTTTCGCTAATCGGATCTTTACGAAAATTGGTATGCCACATCATGACTACATGACGAACATAAATGACAGCTCATAACATGAAAATCATGATATGCATGTCATGAGCGGCATGATTTACATGTCACGGTCTTAGGGCTCTCCTGGCCGTTTCGCTAATGGGATGTATGCGAAAACTGGTATGGCGCAACATGACTGCCTGACAAACATAAATATCCGGTCATAACATGAAAATCATGATATGCATGTCACGAGTGGCATGATTTACATGCCACAATCTTAGTGCTGTCCTGGCCGTTTCGCTAATGGGATGTATGCGAAAATTGGTATGGCACAACATTACTGCATGGCGATCATAAATGGCAGGTCATAACGAAAATCACGACATGCATGTCATGAATGACATTATTTACATGCCACGCGTTTCGTTAATGGCACGTATACACAATTAGGCATGCCACAACATAACTGCATCACAAACATAAATGACAGGTCATAACACAAAAATCATGACTTGCATGTCATGAGGGACATGATTTACATGCGACGGTCTTGGTGGTCTCCTGGCCATTTCGTTAATGGGATGTATACGAAAATTCGTATGCCACAACATGACTGCTTGGCAAACATGACTGATAGGTCACAACATGAAAATCATGATATGCATGTCATGGGCGACATGATTTACATGCCACGCGTTTCGTTAACGGGGTGTATACGAAAATTGGCATGCCACAAGATGGCTGCATCATGAACGTAAATGACAGGTCATAACATGAAAATCATGACATGCATGACATGAGCGACATAATTTACATGCCACGGTCTTGGTGCTCTCTTGGCCGTTTCGTTAGCGGGATGTGTAGGAAAATTGGTATGCAACAATATGACTGCATTACGAATATAAATGACAGGTCATAACATGAAAAACATAACATGCATGTCATGGGCGGCATGATTTACATGCCAGGCGTTTCGTTAATGGGATGTATGCGAAACTTCCTATGGCACAACACGACAGCATAACGAACGTAAATGACAGGTCATAACATTAGAATCATGACACGCGTGTCATGACCGGCATGATTTACATGCCATGGTCCTCGCGCTACACTGCCGTTTCGTTAATGGGATGTATGGGCTCCGTCTACTGACCTGAGGGCGTTACGTAGCTCTCGTCGGACGGCTCAGTAGCGCACGGTGGAAACCGAGGCGACAGCGACGCGCGCGTTTCTTCGCTGCTTTCCGGGCGTGCTGCGAACCACACCAACGCTCGCGGCGTCGCCCTTTGGAACAGTTTGCCGCAGGTTTGGAGCGCGCGTCTCAAAGGAAATAAAACGAAAGAAGGTGGGACGGGCGGCCGCTGCTGCTATAGAGTTGGAGACGCGCATCGCGTTCGCGTATTTCCCTGTCACAGTCTGCCCAATTTCGCTTCTTCTGTCCGCCAGGCAGTGCATTCTGGCGCTTATGTCTCACATGGAAAACTCGACTGCACGGAGCCTATACGAAAATTGGTTTGGCACAACATGACTGCATGATGATCATAAATGACAGGTCATAACATGAAAATCGTGACATGCATGTCATTAGCGGCATGATCTACATGCCACTCGTTTCCTTAAAGGGATGTATACCAAAACTGCTATGGCACAACCATGACTGCATGACCAACGTAAATGACAAGTCATAACGTTAGAATCATGACATGCGTGTATGAGCGGCATGGTTTGCACACGACCTACTGTACTCCTGACCTGCCCGGCGAGCAGAATGCCAGCGCGCATGTGCTAGCTCCTCTTTCTACCGCTAGGGGCCTTTTGGCGGCGGATTTTGGCGCCACCAGTTACCCCACCCACACCACTTCTAGGCGGTCGTCTGCTCGCGTTGAGCCGAGACGCCTGTGCGGGCAGGCACTCTGCGGAGCGAAGAAAACATTTGCAAAACTGCTTCGATTGAGGTAATTCAGCTATGACAGTACAGTGTAGTTCCCAGAAACGCGCCCGCGTGAGCCATGTACCACGGTAGTCTGTAGAAAAGGTGAGAAATGTCTAATATTGGCATGCGCAAAAATGTTCCTATACACTTAGTAAACAAATACGTACGTTTTGTACCACTAATGAGCTGAATTCGCGACTATGCTTTTGCTCGGTAAGGTTTTACAAGTTATTGACTCACAAATTAAACCAACTGTCGCTTGAGCGACCGAAATAACAGGAAAAGAAAAGCTAGTACCGATTATCTCAGTGGCGCAACAGTGCTGTTGGTTCCTTGGTAAATAGACTCTGAAACGTTGGCCGAAGTACCATATGAACGTTCCTGCTATTAGATACAGTGCAACAGTTCGCATATATGCTCAAATTTCCGAGAACTGCGCACAAGCAAAGTACTCGCACAGTGCTTGTTGTTCTGCACCCATGCACCCGTCGACGCTCAGGTGGGGCAACTCGAGCGCCATCTTAGCGGCGAAGTCTGGAACGAGAGGCGGCGCAGGCGTCTCCGTAGAACGCCGCGAGCTGGTCAGGTCAGGAGTACAGTAGGTCGTGGGTTTGCATGCCACAGTCATGGTGCTCTTGCGGCCGTTTCGTTAACTTCATATGTACCAAACTCGGTATAGCGACACAACAATGCAAATCCATTTTACATTCCTTATGCGTGCTTCGCATTTCCTTGATTCCCACTGCACGTGGGATCTGCCAATTTTTTGGTGGTTGGATGAAATTGTACGTTGTGTTTAAAATAGTTCAGCATACAGTTTATGTATCAATAGTGTGAACAAAATGCTTGTAACTCGGCTGTTGTCTTTGCCTGTAAGACGGCGAAGGACTCCCTCGAGCCATTCTTGAATGTATTTTCCTTTCTCCTCCGATCACATGTGTTGTGATAAATCAAATCAATCAAATCGAATCGAACCAATCAGCGATGAAACTGACCACGACGAATTGTTTGACATTAAGCCAAGTCTTGGCAAATGAGTTCTGCGGAAACCCGCAAGGTGGAGTAACGTTTTGTGAAAGGGAAAATTAGCATCCACCCGTTTGTAGCACATGGCTACAAGGAAATCCATACGGATTTCCTTGTATGGATTTCCTTGTAGCCTTGTGCTACAAAGTGGGTGGATGATGATTTTCCCTTTCATAAGCCAAGTCTTCCCAGTAGGATTGAGGTGTATGTTTAACGTGGGCTAACCAGGAACATCGACAGCACCATGGCGACCGAATGGTAGTTCGTGCATGGTACGATGTAACGTTGGCACTCACGTCAGTGCACAGCACACACCTTTGTTTTGTGGAGGGAAATGCAGTATTCGGTGCACTGATGTGCGTATCATAAGTGTCGTTGGTTAGAGTATCCTTACGCGATCGAACAACGTTGGGCAAAAAAGCATGCAGAGTTACAGTGAAACATGTGCATTGTTCATTACATTGCTATGGTGGCGCTTAACCCACATTAGGAGCGCAATTCACTTTATAGACGCACCATCATCACAACTTACGGTGTAACAGCATTACTTGCATATACTGTGCTGTAAGAGCCGCCGTTTGTAGCTTAGTGGTAACGAGCTTGCTTGACACCTCGGGGGTTCTGGTTCCATGCCCTCCTACTGCTTGGTGTAGGCTGCGTGGGTGCTTGTGTGGTTGTTATATTTATATGTCAGTCGCAAGCTACGCCTAGCGGTATGCCTTTGTTATTTTTAAATGTATTCTGATGGTATACTAAATGTCCTTTTTAGTTGGTACTTGATGGATATAGGTTCAAACACCTGTGACGCGTGCCTACATATCGCAGGCCGAGCACTACGGATCTTAGCCACACATGATTCCAGTATCGTTGGTCGTGACGTAACCACGAGTGTATCGTGCTAGCGGTGTGAAGATCAGTCATCCGTGTTCGTCATACATTTGTTGCCCTGCTATGCAAATATTCGGGCATATCAAGCGAACGAGACGACGAGGAGAGTATAGATAGATAGATAGATAGATAGATAGATAGATAGATAGATAGATAGATAGATAGATAGATAGATAGATAGATAGATAGATAGATATGGTCAGTTGCTCAGGTTCGTGAAGAAATGCTTCGCATTTAAAAAGGCTTGCTTGAATTGTTCTTAATAGTGCTTTCTCCAAGTGCTGGTGCGTCGGACATATCGAAAATCCTTGTTGAGTCGCGAGGCCAATTACGTGTCTTGTGGTAATTAATAAAATTTACGTAAATTATTTTGCAACGGTGCTGCGCGGAGTAGTTCCAAACGTTTTCACTCTAACACGCGCTTTGCTTAACGTCATCGGCTACGTGGCAGCAAGTGATCGCGACAGTCTGAACGGGAATTCCGGGAATACCACGTCGGGGATACAGGACGCGCAATGTAATGACGCCTCTGTGCGTTTAGAATGTCCGTGCACATATTCTCTTGCTTGCGAGGAAATGTACCGCCCCGTCATAGCGTCTCGTGATGAAGTTCACTCTCTGTAACCTTCATTTGTAAATCCACTCCTTATGCAATGCCCCCTAACTGGGATCTTTAATGTATTAAAGGTGATTTGAAGCTACCCGTATGTAGCCGTATATTCTGATCATAGCGATGCTTGACATGCTCCTGTGCAGACTGTGAAGAGAAAGCGTGCGCTGACGTCTGTCTCAAGGACTATGGCCACAAGAAAAACATGACGTCCTTGTGCAAGGGCAGAATGTGCTACTGCTACTGGCAAAAGCGTAAGTCTAGTCTATTTGTGCTTTCTTCCTGGTGCGTTTTACGTGCACACACTTGTAACCGTTGGTGTACACGTGTCTTGCTCGACATCTGGTTATATCGGATATGTTTGCAAAATGTCCTTGTTTATTGTTGGCAGACGAGTAGCATTGCCTGCTTTAGCACGATTTCCTTATCTCCTCAGCTGACACGAGTAGGTTAGCACGCACAAGTGAAGAACAGCTTAGACTGGCCTATATCTGCGTCTCCAGTAAGTCAATTTCCTTTTCATTATCGCGTAGTTTGCAACACTCACTGTGAATTGCAACGGAATGTTAGAGTTCGCAAGGCGGCGTCCTATACACGCAGGAACTGGTCGATATGGTTATGGTACCGCGAAAAACGTTTACGATACGCGAAGACATCCACTATTCCCGCCACGGCGGTCTAGTGGATATATGGTGATCGGCTGCTGATCCGAGGGTAGCGGGTTCGAATCCCGGCCGCGGCGGCAGCATTTCGATGGAGGCGAAATGCTGAGGCCTGTGTCCTGTGCGAAATGCGACCCGCTTTACGATGCGACGGAGAGCGCTATCCAGTTGTACTTTTCATATTACGCGGGGATCGTTTGTCATTCAGAAAAGAATGAGTAGGCAATTAGTGCGTCGCTGCAAATAGCGCAGTTAGATGCCCCACGTGGCTCACTACAACTGCCTCATTGACGTTGCGATGATTAGAACAGTACTTTTCAAATTAGACATTTAATTGCAATTAGGTAATTAAATCCAATTAACGAAAAATTGCTCGAGGCTACTCCACTGTACTAAGAGTAATGTGCATTGGGCTTTCTTCGAGTAACGCGAGTGTTCTTTTTTTTTAAATCGTGGTGCGTGATAACAGGGACACCCTGTATCGTCGCTTGTGAAGATGAACGCTCCGCCGCTTCGACGTTGACGGAACATTTTTTTTCTTTTTTTTTGCACGTGGAATGGTTCTATTTCAGGTTAAAAAGAAATAATGAGAGGACGAAAAGAAACATGCAACATGTTTCTCATCCATTTTTTAATAATTTCTGCAGTCAGAAATGCGACACGCAGGCATGGTTCGCTATGATTATAAATGCGCTTCCGCACATCGAATTCATGAGTATTGCGCCCGATAAATGCAAACGCGACCGCCACGCACAATCGAATGGCAGGCTTTCTTCCGGCGATGCCGACAAAACATGGAGCCGGGTGCGACGGCAGCGCCGCAGATGCACAAATGTATGGCTGTTCCGGGCAATAATGTCAAGTCTGAAAACTGAGCTCAGCCTAGTAACGTTGGTCATGACTGAGCGAGCGACGTTCGATACACAGAAGGCCGGACTAAAGATGGCTGACGTCACGTCGTTGCCGCGTTGCGTGCCTGACAAGGAGCGTGCTTTTCGTGTACTAAAGGAATAAACGCGAGATAAGCGTAGTGACCGATGCATTTAGGGTAAGTTTTAGCGTCTTTCGTGCGATCGGTCTGTACCACAGGACCACACCCCTTTAGCTCTGGCTCAAACTATCTTTTATCATTTGAGCAAGTATAACGGTTTTATGGTTTACACCCAATGAAACTTTCTTTTCTGAAATTATTGACAACTTTATCCGTTTACGATATTTTTGTCCACCAAAAGTGTTCTATATGGCCATTCGGGGATCGCTGAAGGTAAGATTGCGTTGTTTCATTTCAAGATAATTTTTTTGCCCCGCCACGGTGGTCCAGTGGCTGTCACTCGGCTGCAGATCCGAAGGTCGCGGGATCGAATCCTGGCCGCGGCGGCTGCACTTCGACGGAGGCGGAATGTTGACGCTCGTGTGCTGTGCGTTGTCTGGGCATGTCAAAGAACCCCAGGTTGTCGAAATTTCCGGTGACCTCCACTACGGCGTCTCTAATGATCAGAGCTGGTTTTGGCGTTAAACGTCACAAATCAATCAAGATAATTTTTATAGCGATACTTATAGTCCATGAAGCGATATGTTTCCCCAAACTGGGTAATATCACGGGCGTGGTGTGAATCGAGATAACATCTATGGCTTTGAAATGTGCATTTGTATCTGTTTCTCAGTCTAGGTGAATAAGAGTTCACAATCTAGGAATTGATAAAAGCAGCTTCACTTACATTAATATTAGGTATATGTATTATACGCACGTCTATGTGTAATGGTCACTGTGCGATAGCGGAAAGGTTGTTGCGCGTACATAAAGATTTAACATCCGGCATTCAAATGTCTTAGTCGGTAGGTGCTCACGGAACGCAAATTTAGTGTTCCAGCGGGAATCTCCACCGGGGGTATGGGCGGTCACTAGAGTATTTCTCCCCATAATTGAGAGGAATTGCCAATGTAAACAAATTAACCAGTTTACCTCAAAACTTTTGTTGTGCACTGTGGGAGAAACCCACGTGGAGCTCAGATTTAGTGTTTCTTTTCTGCTACAGACTTTGTGGCGCATATTATAGACCTTGAGCTATAGGTATATCTTTGCAGTATCCCATTCCATTTAAAATAAAACCCATGTCTTGAAACAGGCACAGAGTTCAATTTGAGAAGCGTGGCATATGCTGTTGTGGAAACAACGAAAGAACACGAATATTTAAACATTATCATTTTATTCCATCATCAGCAGACTCACGTTTTACTGATGCCCACGGGGCCGATAATGGTATGCCTTCGCTGCATGACATTGCACGTACCCCCAGCCCTGAGGAACTGAGGCATAGTTGAGCTGGATACACCAGATAAAAGTGGGTGGCACCGCCCGCGATGGTATACCGCAAGACGACATCCCGTCGAGATGTCGTGGGCCTTCTGGACGGCTGCCTTCCCTGCAGCAATAGTTTTTACACGTCCATTGCATAATGCACGATAAAAACTTAAGAAACCATTCCATTAAAAATTAATATATTTCGGGAATATATAAAACGTACAAAGAGATTGCGTCATCAGTTCTTTGAAAGAGCGATAGCCTGAAAGTTTCGCGGTGGAGTGCAAGTGATGAGGAATTCTCAGGCACATAGGTGATTCTGAGAGACGAATAAACACTACTAAACAGGGAAATTCGGCAAGTAAACAGGGCAGAAGGCAGCGAACACTATAAGCCATCCGCGTCGGAATATGCGCGCTATGTATATATATATATATATATATATATATATATATATATATATATATATATAAAGGACGTAACAAGAGGAACCGATGAAAGGCTTGTTGCTTTGGTAGGCACAATCCAATAATCATTGTAGTTTCAACTGTTTTGTAGTAATTATGACATAAATGGAAATGAATTAAAGTACGATGCTCTACGAACTGAGCAACGACGGCGGTCGTTTACTCGGTCCACTTTATTGGGTATTTCTGTACGTATGATCCCGGTATTGTTAGCCAGCACCGCTCGTAGCCGTTGCGGCAGTTGTGAACACTCTTTTAGCCAAAAGGTTTACGGGAGCTGGCTGCTGACCATTAAGCCCTCGCACACATACATACATACATACATACATACATACATACATACATACATACATACATACATACATACATACATACATACATACACGCATACACACTGTGAGCGCGCGTGTGTCTGTGTGTTGCCCTAACTATCTCAGAATAATCGATGAAGTTATCGTTGAAAACGATGAAGAGTAAAGGCAACGTTCTCTCAACTTCAACTTCAACTTTATTCTTCTAGTTACAGACTAGAAACGTCCTCCGGGGCTAAAAGCTGCCGTGAGCAGCTTGACTGGACCCAGGAGGCGTTGTACATGACAGCGCGATAACAGTAAACGTTTCGGTACAAACCTAAAACGAAAATTTGACACTCAGGTACATGCTTTACGACAGGATGTTTAACATTCAACAAGAGACATTTTTGTGCAAATAAAGAGGCAATAAAACAAAACATGGTCATTTAATATGCATCATTATACAATAATATATATGCTTACATAGACTTGTCTCAAGTAGACTTGTCTTGTGGACTTGTCAAAATGTTGGCTCCAGGAGCATTCTCTGTCGTTAATTGTTTTGAACGATATCTTCGTCCATTCGAGCTTCCATATTCCCTTGGGCTTCCGTCCTAGTTCGGCTCTCAGAAAAAGCAGTTCAGTGCGGAATTATGCTCCTACGCTCTTAAGGAAAGGTTGTAACTGCATTATTTACTTCCCCCACGAGTACTTTACGACGTTTCAGTGACAATTCCTACTTAGAAACACTCCATAGTCAGTGAAGGTTGTCATAACTACCTAAGCTGACAGTTTAATAATTGTTACTATTTGCGTCCGCGCGGTTTCGTAAACGCTACTGCATCTTCTGGAATTAGTACATTACGTTGTAATGGTAATAGATTTATGCACAACCTAGAGAGAGTGTAATTATTTCATTATGCTCTAATAACAGTGGCAACGTCGTGGCGTACGTGTACACAAACAGTAAGGTGTAAGAATCTGGGTAATGATAATGATTACCTATGTGAGTACATATCTGCTCACTAGTACAATGCGGGCCCACTGAAGTATGGAAACAAATAGCTTTAAGGTTGCTGTTAGGAGTTGTGTCGTGTATATATAGAAAGCTGGATATCATGTCTGTTTGGTTGTGTGTATTTTTACGTATACTAGCACCTAGACACCAATATCCTGCGTATTTACCGTGGTAATCGCATGAAGTAATTACAATTTGCAACTAATATAAGAAATGACGATTGTTAATTACTATATTACGCTGTAATTAGCCACTAAGACATAGTGTAATGGGACAATGCCTTACCGTTTCATATATATTTGACCTTATTCTTTTGTAATACAATCAATTTGACATGTCAGAGAACCGGGCAGACAAACAAATCCCATCTGTCTAAGTCGGATAGATTTTGTAAGGTTATTAAGGATTATAGTAAGGTTACTAAATTTGGTTGCCACCGTTATTGTATAGTAACCGTAAATATACAACTTGGCAGTTATTTGCAGCTTCCTGTACATAGTGAATGTTGACAAAAATTTACTACCTCACTTTTAGTAAAGAAGAGTAATTTATTAAGAGTGTAGGAGTTTCTTCTAACGGTTAGAGGAAATTCACAATTTTGAAGGTTACACAACACCAACCCAACATAGCAATCCTGTTTGCTGCATCTGTTGACGTGCATTCATTTATTTGTACTTTTTGCCTGCACTCGCAGAATGCGTGCAGCCTGAATGTGCGCCCTTGTGTGAGGAGCGACACCCGGACAAAGAAATGATCGACGTGTTTTGCAAGAATGACGTCTGCGTCTGCAAGTGGCGCGAAGGTAATTCTATGTACAGTGTCCCGTTTTTTTTTTTTTTTTTTCATCACAAGCGTGAGAACAGCTAAACGCAGAAAAACCTCATTCCTCCCTAATTTGCACTGCAGGGAGGAATGAGGGCCACGTCAAGCTAAGTTTTCCCACCACTCCGCACAGTGCAGTGGTTGTACCGCCGAGGACCGAGAGAAAGGGAGAGAGAGAGAAAGGTGCATTTCTTTTAGATGCGGAGCATCTCTTGCTCGCGGGTATGTCACGCGTCCGGCGTACGCACTCACACTACGCATGCGCGACTCTCCTCTCCCTTCCCTCTCTCCAACAACGGCTGCAATAAATAAAGCGGGTAGAGAGCGTGCACGCGCTTCGTTTCAGTAGTATCTCCTTCCCCGATGGAAGAAATTGGTGGTGTTGCGTGATGGAAGCAACAGTTCCTTCAGCGAGTGGGTTGACGAAAGTACGCATCAGCATCAACCCACACACTGACAACGGTCACGCAATGCGTGGCAACGAACCAAGTTAACAACGTAATAGCGCGCAAGGTTCACCCCAAGATTCACCGCAAAGGTAACACCGAAAACACTGCAAACCCGTAAACACCGCCGTTAAATGCACCGTTGAAACTTCCAGCGATGCTCCGCATCACCCCATGGTCCCCTTCTGGGAGATGGTGTACGCATTCATTTTGTGGTAGCGCTGACGAACAAACAAGGACAAAGAAGACACAAATATACGGGGCGGGCGCTAGACATCAACTGGCTTTACTTTTTTGAAAAATACACATACAGGATGAACATGTACACGTGATCGCCCGCGCAGACATCCACAGGCGCAGGTGCAATGCGCATTTTGTTACCACCTTACGTTGGCAAGATTCAAGCTAAGATATTCATACTCTTTCTGAGACAAGGCGATAGAAGGAGCACTTACGCACTCGTTTTTGTTTGGTGGTGGTGTAATTCTCTCTCTAGGTCGCCGGCAGAGCGGCCGCCGCACTGTGCGGATCAGTGGGGTCCCAGACGATCCCACGTAAACTCATAGCCGGCCAAATTGGGACGCTAAACGCGCGAAAATGAGGCCTGCCATTCGGGGCTGTAGTTCCTATTTTTCACCGCGGTGGTATAGCGGCGCCGTTACCCTGACCACACTCTTCAGTTTGTGTCGAACGTGCTGAATAGACCAGGTAATTCGTTCCCATAGGGAAGCCCTATTGCAAAACCCAGCGCCATGCCTGATTATGGGCCCAGTGTGACGCTGCATACTGGCACGCTGGCGTGCCGCGGGATACTGGGAGGCGGGTGTTACTGTCACGCAAAACCGCTTTAGAGCAAAAAAAAAAACAAAAAAAACGTGGTGCTTCCCTGCCATGCATGCTAAGTAATATACAAATGAAAAAACCGGAGGACACATAACAAAGAAGGAGCTAGAGCACTCTTCCGAGACCAGAATTCGAGCGCGGCTCCTTTGTATTGCCAACCCAGCGCATTACCACTGCCCCACGCTGGTTAGTCAGCGGTGTAATCAGCGGATAGTCAGCGTAAACTGGTTAGTCAGCGGTGCGACCTGCGGTCAGACGTCGTTGGCAGCGGTGCACACAAGACGGACACGCTTTTTATGCACAGTCGACCGTCGCACGTTTATCAGAGGAAAGAAACAAGCCGCCGATCACGCATGACATTCCAGTAATGGCGACAGCAGCTAGTTTATTATCGAATCCATATCTAATAGTGAAAAAACATAAATAGACCGACGGACGGGGACTATCGGCTGTTACGGCCGAGCTCGATAGCCTTTTCTTGCTCTTACGAACAGTCGACATATATGTAGATGCGTTTTACATACAGTATTATGCCTCTCGATAATCGAACGTGTACTTCAAGAGGCACTTAGCAGTTTTCTTGCTCAAACGGCGATATTTTAGTAGAGTGTCTGACATATGCAGGTTCGTCGAAGCTCACAAATGTTGATCGCTTCGCAAAAAGCAAGCGCAGTGTAGTGGGAAACATCTCATTTTCTTTGTTCGGTAAATCATACTGATCGACAAATTTGTGTCGTTGCGTCTGAGTCAGAGAAGAGTGCGGTACCAACTTTCAGTGAGATATATAAGCTTGCTCAAAGCGCGTCGCTTCGATGCTCACCGCATCACCCTCAAGCACTGCGTAGAAATAAAAATATTGTGTTGAGTTTAACCGATGCCAAGGCTCTACTGAGCAGTAATTTTGATTCGTCGGAGCAGCGTGCTTGGAGTGCCGTTCGCATGTAGACGGACTCGGCCGGTACACTATGCGGAAGCTTCACTCGGAGCATACTGGGACAGACCGATCGGGACTTGGCGGCTTGAGAAAGTTACATTTATTGTATATTAGCTCAAGAATCATTCTCGTATGATTACCTTTTGGCGCAGCTAAATGAAGTTGCAGCTATCGCCAGAGTGCACTTGCCGCGTGGTGTTCCCTTTTTTTTTCTGCGTGAGTTGGGATGGACGCTCTGAGAGTGTCATTAAATTGCGCTGCGATGTAAAATTTTACGGTTGTTTGACGTGGCGTGTCTAAGCTAAGTGCGGGGGAAATGCACGAATGTGAACATTCACAGCTGCTAGCGCTTAGCGCGCGAACGCCGTACGCCGCGAATTAGTGCATATGTAGCTCACAGCGATAAAGTGCGGCCAAGCCGTAAATGTTCCCAGAGTCCTCACACCTAGTGAAATCAACTAATACAGGACGCAGTGCAGAGCGCGCGCCTGTGAAACCAGCGCCTTCCAGTGTGTTCCGCACTCGTGCCAGTGCGCAGCCTCCCAGTGTACAGAGTGTTCCAGCGAGCCTCTTACTGGTACCAGTGACATTCCAGCTATTCCAGCTGGTCCCAGTACAGTCGACTCCCGTTAATATGAAGTTCACGGGAACCGCAAAAAAAAAAAACTTGAATTAAACGAACTTCCTATTAAGCAAAAGGCACTAAAAATGGCATTTTTATTAGTTTCATAGCGGACAGCTTTTAAGAAAAATAGTCTGTCATCTTCTGCTTCTGCTTGCCGAATCTGGTTGCGGCTAGCAATTCTCGCAAGCAGTACACGTGTCGAAGTGCTTCTTCGGCGTTGTTTTCTCCCACAAAAACCGCTGCGCAAGAGCAAGACCCGCAGCTACATCGGCAGCCCTCGGTGGTGGCTCATTTCCGATGTCGTCGTCGTCATCGTCGTTTTCAGGAATGCAGTCATGGGGCCGAACCATCTGCACGATTTCGCTGTCGGTTAGCGGACCGCATGTTTCGACGTTGCTGTCCACTGGTGACATACTCTTCAAAACGGACGTCATCGAGAGCGGCGCGAAAGCTACCGTCGTCGAGCTCATTTGTTTGCACTTCCACTGGCGCACAAGGAGAAGCATTCCCCGAGTTTTCCACAAAACCACAGGCCCGGAAACAATTGGCGATGGTCTCTTCTTTCACGCGGTCCAAGCTCGCGCTAGCATGTTAATGGCACTACTAAAGTCACCTCTTATTGCGACCAGTTGTCCAGCCACAAAAGCATGCGCTCGACGAGATGCTGCCTGTACAGTACCTTTGCATTTTTTATTATGCCTTGGTCCATGGGCTGCAACACGGACGTTGTGTTTGCAGGCAGGTACGCAAGACGGATAGCACTCAAGGCAGGTTCGTTCATGTGGGCACTACATCTGGTCCACAAGGAACAACACCTTACTGCTTGATTGCGCGAACTTGCGGTCAAGTTTGGTGATCCAGTACTTAAATATATCGGACGTCATGCACGCCTTTCTGCTCGAGGCATAGTCCACAGGAAGCGTCTTCACGCCTTTAAAGCACCTAGGCTTGGCAGCCTTCCCGATCACAAGCAGGCGACACCGTTCTATGCCATTCATGTTTGCCGCGATTAGCACTGACACTCTCTTTTTGCTCCTTTTGCCTCCAGAACAGTCGTCGTCTTTAAATGTCAGGGTCTCGTCCGGTAGCAGCCGATAAAAAAGCGCAGTCTCGTCTGCATTAAAATGTCTGCCTGCTGATACTCTCCGAGGTACTCACGAAGCTTGCCCGCTTTCCATGTCAGGCATCTTTCCTCATCGACTGACGCCTTCTCTCCACACACACTCTTGAAAATCAGATCGGGACGATGTTTGAAACGGGTAAGCCACCCATCCGAAGCAGCGAAGTCGTTGATGTCCAACATTTCAGCAAGCGATGACGCTTTTGCCGCAACGACTTCACCACTGAGAGGAAGTTTGTTGTTACGTATCTCTCTGATCCAAATAAGCAGTACTTCCTCCAACTCAGGGTGGGCGCCGGTGCGCATCCGCTTCCGCGACGTCTTGAAGTTTTCATTTTCAAACGCATCCAATATTGAGCGCTTATCTTAATAAAATTCGACAGCGTGTTAGGCTTAATGCCGCACTTTGTTGCAATGTCTTGTTTGGCGGTGCCTCCCTAGTCAACTTCCTTCAAGACTTCGACTTTCGTCGCCAGGTCAAGCGTTCGGTAAGGGCCACGAGTTGCCATTATCAAGCGTCACCACCACAACACTCAAAATCAGAAGCATGGAAACACGTGCGGTATCAACCCAGCGCGCGGGTGACACGGTGACGCACTCGACAAAAGTCAACTAAAGGGTTAGTCGATGCCGCCGATGCGATGCGCCAGCGTTAACAAGATTGCCACTTCAAGATCTCTGGCGCTGCGGACAGTAGCGATGGCGACAAGCGCAGTCCGGCAGCTGTTTTGGCACTTGAAAAGTTCCCCATTTTATTGTAAAATTACGGTCGCGACGGAGCTGTCGGTTGAGAAAGAACTTCTAATTAACCAATGTTATGGGTTCTTAACTTCGAATTATTGAGCATTTTTTTCGATACGGTTGCATACAAAACTAATGGGACCACTTGTTCACCTCTAATTCACCCAAAATTTCAATTAAGCGACTTCGAATTATCGGGAGTCGACTGCAACTCCAGCGCACACCAGTGCAAGCCAGCGCTGCCAGCATCCCAGTGTGCCGCCCAGTGAAATATCATCGTTCCCAGCGCGTTGCCAGTGCTCCCAGTACGGAAAACGTACTAAAAATGCACTAGGGGCGCTGGTTTTCGCAACAGGGAGGCGTTTGAGGATTGCGTATTTTGGTAAACCGTGATTCATGCACATCTGCAAGAGGGTTGCAAGGTTCACTCGTGCAAGTTAGGACGAAAGGTTTATACATATGAAGAACCTTGTGGTTTACATGTTAGGAATCTGGCTCTTTAGCGTAGCTTGACGGCGAATATCTTATTCATTTAGATAGCATTATTGGTTCCAGATAGACGCAGAAAATAATGCTGTAGATATGCATTCGATACTGTAGTAAACGAATCCAGTTTTACACCGGAATCGCAAAGTGACAGTTATATACACCTAAGCTTAATGCCGTTCAATTAGAAAATCTCGCGCACTTTTTGCGCGTTTATGCGCTTAGCTGCCTGGCTTGTGAAATAAGTTGGTTGTCTTGTTGGTGCAGTTTGATAAGGCAGTTCTTATAATTGTTTATGGAATCAACGGCGTTATATAGGAAATATATAGGACATATATAGGAAATATGTAGGAAATTCACGGCTGTGGCGCACTCCAGGGCGGTGTAATGTGCTCAAGTGTACCATGACGAAAGTAGTTCACGTGAATGCGCCCGTTATGCTGTTGCGATATATATACTCCCTGGGCTAAATGCTCAAAAGACAGTCGATCTCTCTTTTTTTGCCTGACATAGCTCTAATATTCTCCGAAACCTTAAAGGGCCCCTTTCCGAACTTTATGGCAAATTTCGACTATACACTGTAATTTCTTAACTGAGAAATAGGGTCATATTTATGGGGTTTTACATATTTATGCATATTTATGGGGTTTTACATAACAAAACCATGATTTGATTATGAGGCATACTGTAGTGGAGGGCTCCAAAAACATTGCAGGTATTTGAACATGCGCTGTCAACGCCCTTTGCAGCGGTACTATCATTTTTCCTGTACATTAAACGCGACCGCAACGACCGGGATCGAACCCGCGTAGCTCCGGTCAGCAGTCACGCCAACCGCCAAATCTACGCGGCGTACCACAAGAATTTTTGGAATGTATTCCTTATTACTAGAAGTTAAAATGTTTTGAATTCGCCTGGGACTTCGACTTCAGAGGCATTTGTGTGGGTCTGCGGATTAAAATTGACCATTTGGGCTTCCTTATAGTGCCCCCAAATGAAAGTGAATGGGCGTTTGTGCATTTCGTTCCTAATCGTTATGCAACAGCCGTGGTTTCGCATACGGGAATCGAAGCAGCATCTTCGTGCTGAGCATCTTTACGTCGTAGCCACTGAGCCGCCATGGAGGATGCTAGGAGAGATTTCGTCGCTGGAAAGGGTGTATCCAGAACTTCATTGTTTGGGGAAGGGGTGGGAGGGTGGTGGATACGGGTTTATTGGTAAGCTGGAAGACTCTTGTGGGAGGGTAGGAGGGGTGTTAAGAGGTTGTGGGATGCTAGCGCAGGCGAGTATTGAAACAGCCGAGAGCCGTGAATCCCAAACGATAACTAACTTTATTTTTCCGTTCTCTCGGGGAGAGGGATGCCGGATCACCGATAGTGCTGGGGAGAAGGATGCGCCGGCGCACGGGCAAGCTCCGGTTACAGTGGCGCGTGACGTGGCGCGGCCACAGAATGTAAACAGGTGTACAGAGCTGTAGGGGAGTGCGCAGTGATAGCGTGCGTGCGTGCACCACAAGGTTTTGGCGGGCTGGTGTTGTATAAATCCCTGCTCGCTGTCCCTCCTTGCAGCATTAGTCTGCATTAATAGGTTAATCGATCGTTCGACACTTTTGAGGGTAGTTCACATGCGAAAGTATCTTTACACCCCCCCCCCCCCCCTTCTTGTTTCCATCGATTCTTCCAAGCGATATTGTGAGATATGTATCAATACTTTACGCCGATATTCAGCGGTCGTCCTTCACCGTGTCGTGGAAGGACTTCCTAATTGCAGGCAAAAAAAGGAAACACTTCGGCTGGCTTCTCACTTTCAGCAACGAAGAAGACAGTACAAAATTAACAGCTTCTTGTTTAACAGAGCATATGAAGCCTCCGCTGTCTCACAGTTAGCGAAATTTTATTGTGGAACTTCGTCGCACGTTTCTCTCGCAGGAACAGTAACCTTATGGTGGTGTCGTGCAGGTCTGACTTTCACCTTTTATGGAGGAGTTACTAAGGCATCTGCTGTCTCAGTAACGCTGTAAACATGGAATTCACGTTTACAACTACGTAACCGTTCTCCTTGAATGAGTAACCGTACTTAACAGTGCCATAGGCGTGCAAGGTGAGCCCGCGTAGTAGACACCTCTTTTTCTACCCATAGCCGTGGGTTTTCTCGATACACACTCTTAAAAAAAATTACAGCATATCCACGGAGTGAATGATGATGAGTGGGCGAAGCTCGGGATGTTCATCGTAGATCGTGCCGAGTTCCGGATTAATTTAGTTAACGCGCACGCTAGATATATATATATATATATATATATATATATATTTATATATATATATATATATATATATATATATATATATATATGGGTTGCCGGTGAACGCTTCTCCAACGCGAGCAGTCGGTATTTCTCAATCAAGGAACTCGCTAGGAGACGCTGCCTGCGCCAACGTTGTCTCTCGCGGGTGAGAGCGCGTTCTCCTTCTTTGCGAGCTAGTACAGCGTTCCTCTAAGAAAGAGCGTTTCCATAGTCAACGCGCGCCTTTCGCTCTCTCTCTGTCTCTCTCTCTCTCACAAGACAGCAGAGGCACGCGCCGGGAGGCACGCGCCGAGGCGAACGCCGAGAGCGAGCGCGTGCCTCCCAGCACGCGGGTTACGCCTGACGCCTGACGACTGACGCCTGACGCCTGACGCGTGACAAGGTTAGACTAAGAGGAGCTTCGCCCCTAAAACGTAACCGAAAAGCTAGTAGCGGGAGTGGTTACTACCGTTTTGACACCATTACTACTTTTGTCGTTTACTACCTTAGAAGTACGCCAGCGGTCGTAAATGTCATGGTAGTAACTGTTAGTACAAGCGTACGCAACAGGTTACTAAACCCTACTACCTCCACTGGAAGTAGTATATTAAAGCGATAGCGTTAGAGAGCTCGTTCCGCAGAAATGCCGCCGTAGGTGTCGTCGTCTCCACGCGTCTCTTGTGAGCGAAAAATCGGCCGTGAGCGAAAAATAACAGCTCCAAATATGGACAACTATGTCCATCCAGCGGAATACATATCCAGCAATGTCTCGACTACTATGGCCTCCAAGACGGCGAGCGCGCCCGCCATCTCGGAGGCCATGCGACTACAGCTGAGCCAATACGCGGTCTCGTCGGATGCTCTGCATCCACTTTTTGAGCATTTCATTCTCACGACACCATTAAAGAAGTGAAGTACTGCAATTGCCATTTCACCGACCATAAGGCGATGCTTGTTGCGGTTGGCCGGAAGAGGTCTCCAGAAGAACAAATCGAACAGCTGCCAGATAGTTAACGCACGAAGGACGACAGAATGGGACCATTTACGAATAAAAGTGTCACGCCTACGCGCAGTTCATAAAACAGGACCATGTGACTACATCACTGTACAAAATTTTCATGAAGTTGATATAAAGGTGTTGTTAAATAGATCAAAAACCTCTACCATTACTATAGATACGTCGCGCGCGCGGGTGTGTGTGTCTGTGCGTGTGTGTAACAACATACAATAATTATACATGCACTGAGTGGTTGAAGTGCACACTAGGGGCCGGATTTCGCTATCGCGTTCAACTCTTAAAGGGGAAGCTTAAGAGACCCCCAATTTTTATGCTGTAATTGTGATAAGCGTCTCAGAATTTAGACAAACTGGAATTGATATGATTATGTGGGAATAACATTCTTATGCAACGCCATTGCATACGCATACATAAAACAAAAAATACAAGACTATCGATCCGAAACAATGATTACTTATCCGAATCCGCTTCTGCTCACCGGCACAACGTGAGCATCCTTAAGTACGGCCATAAAGAATGTTAACGAATCGCTGTTAGAGCATATGTAGGGTAGCTCTGATCTTCTGTGTGCGGTAGTGTATGCTATCGTTAATGTTTCGAACATGTTTCTACCTAAGCTGTCACCTAAACATTTCTATGTACAGCGTATTCACAGGGCTTATCACATTAATTAATTAGCAATTGTTAATTACTGTAACACGATTAGACAGCGCCAGTCAGTGTCATCGTACAATGCGCTATCGCTCATTTTTATTTGATCTTATTCTTTTACGACACAGTCGACTTGACCTGGCAAGGTAAGCAGCAAATATAAAGCGAATCAGAATAATCCCGATAAAAGACCACCACGGTATTAAAGTTATTAACTTTGGTTACTACCATTACCCATAGGCAGTAACTGCAGGTAGTAAATGATGTGCTTAGATCGTAAATGTTATGACGAGCATTTACTACCTCAAGGTTAACAAGTAGCACAACTTTATTAAGAGTTTATTTCAGCGTGCTTCAAAAAAAATTGGCAGATCCCACGTGCAGTGGGAATCAAGGAAATGCGAAGCACGCATAAGGAACGTAAAATGGATTTGCATTGTTGTCTCGCTATACCGAGTTTGGTACATATGAAGTTAACGAAACGGCCGCAAGAGCACCAAGACTGTGGCATGTAAACCATGCCGCTCATACATGCATGCCATGGTTTTAACGTTATAACTTGTCATTTACGTTCGTCATGCAGTCGTGTTGTGCCATAGCAATTTTGGTATACATCCCTTTAAGGAAACGAGTGGCATGTAGATCATGCCGCTAATGACATGCATGTCACGATTTTCATGTAATGACCTGTCATTTATGACCGTCATGCAGTCATGTTGTGCCAAAGCAATTTTCGTATAGGCTCCGTGCAGTCGAGTTTTCCATGTGCGACATCAGCGCCAGAATGCACTGCCTGGCGGACAAAAGAAGCAAAATTGAGCAGACTGTGACAGGAAAACACGCGAACGCGATGCGCTTCTCCAACTCTATAGCAGCAGCGACCGCCTGTCCCACCTTGTTTCGTTTTATTATTTCCTTTGAGACGCGCGCTCCAAACCTGCGGCAAACTGTTCAAAAGGGCGACGCCGCCAGCGTTCGTGTGGTTCGCGGCAAGCCCGGAAAGCAGCGAAGAAACGCGCGCGTCGCTGCCGCCTCGGTTTCCACAGTGCGCACGCGTCTCATACGTGCGACCCAAGCGGCCAATGTCAGCGATACTGAGCCGTCCGACGAGAGCTACGTAGCGCGCTCTGGTCAGTAGACGGAGCCCATACATCCCATTAACGAAACGGCAGTATAGCGCCAGGACCATGGCATGTAAATCATGCCGGTCATGACACGCGTGTCGTGTCATGATTTTAATGTTATGAACTGTCATTTACGTTCTTCATGCCGTCGTGTTGTGCCATAGCAATTTTGGTATACGTCCCATTAACGAAACGCCTGGCATGTAAATCATGCCGCCCATGACATGCATGTTATGCTTTTCATGTTATGGCCTGTCATTTATCTTCGTCATGCAGTCATATTGTTGCATACCAATTTTCCTACACATCCCACTAGCGAAACGGCCAAGAGAGCACCAAGACCGTGGCATGTAGATCATGTCGCTCATGACATGCATGTCATGATTTTCATGTTATGAGCTGTCTTTTACATTCGTGATGCAGTCATCTTGTGACATGTCAATTTTTGTATAGATCCCGTTAACGAAACGTGTGGCATGTAAATCATGTCGATCATGACATGCATATCATGATTTTCATGTTGTGACCTGTCAGTCATGTTCGCCATGCAGTCATGATGTGGCATACGAATTTTCGTATACATCCCATTAACGAGACGACCAGGAGAGCCCCAAGACTGTGACATGCAAATCATGCCGCTCATGACACGCATGTCATGATTTTCATGTTATGACCTGCCATATATGTTCGTCAGGCAGTCATGTTGTGCCATACCAATTTTCGTATACATCCCATTAATGAAACAGCCAGGAGAGCACCAAGGCAGTCGCATGTAAATCATGTCACTCATGACATGCATATCATGATTTTCGTGTTCTGACCTGTCATTTATGTTTTTGATGCAATCATGATGTGGCATGCCAATTTGCGTATACGTCCCATTAACTAAACGCGTGGCATGTAAATCATGTCACTCATGACATGCATATCATGATTTTCATGTTATGACCTGTCATTTATGTTCGCCATGCAGTCATATTGTGGCATACCAATTTTCGCATACATCCCATTAGCGAAACGGCCAGGAGAGCCCCAAGACCGTGGTATGTAAATCATGCCGCTCATGACATGCATATCATGATTTTCATGTTATGACCTGTCATTTATGTTCGTCATGTAGTCATGATGTGGCATACCAATTTTCGTAAACATCCGATTAGCGAAACGGCCAGGAGAGCACAAAATCGTAGGCGGCTAGATAGATAGATAGATAGATAGATAGATAGATAGATAGATAGATAGATAGATAGATAGATAGATAGATAGATAGACACGCTCAAACTCGCCGAAGTTCGCTAAGAAATGCTTCGCATTTAAAACCTACCGTGTCTAGCCCAGAAAAGGCAACATTCTAGCGAGCGAGCCAACCTTTTCGACGTTATCAGCGCCATGACACTACGTTTCAGGAGCGACAAGGACCTTGAAGCCAGGAGCGACTCCTGTGGGTGGCCTTGAAGTCGAGATGGAGCATCCGCTACGTGGAAGTCGCGCGATCTTCGTCGACGTGGAGAGTCGCGAGGTCAAGAAAAAGGCGGCTACCTCGTGACTCGCACTCAGTGCGGCGTTCACCTGTCAGGACACGCTAACCTGGGGGAAATAGCTTTACTTTCAATAAAAGACAATAGTGTTCTCCACATGGCGCTTGCTTTCAACTTGAGTATCTTGGACTAATGCGAATATCTGCATGCTAATAGCTGCAAACACACAGTTCGCGCGCGGAAGCCTTGCCAGAAGACTGCCACGGTATAGGATGTAGGTGAACCTGAAAGACCATTACCTTTCACCTGCTCATACCTCGCGTCCATTTCGAAGGTGCGAGAACGCGTCGATTTCTGAGCCCGGTCCTTACTGCTTTGAGTATTGATGTATTTCTATGTGTGGCCCGGGCAATGTCCTGTATGCGTGCTCGACTTCGTAATACTGTGTGCATGAAGGCTTGCGTAATTTGCCGCTAAGCTGCGCTTCATGCGCGTCAGGCTGATGTCATCGGCAAGCAGCGGCAGGAAGCGGCAAGCAGAAACTGCAACTAGGGATCCTGCTATGACCAATCATTATGAGCGGAGAATGAAAATACAGGGAGCGCAACGCATTCGAAAGCAGTTTTACTTATCGCCACACACATAGGCAGTCTCCTCATGTTTACTAAGCGTGCAGGTTCATGTTGGTCGACCCCATATAATTCTTACTGCACACTTCAAAGATGGAAGCATACAGGCTGACGCAGGAAATAGGACGTCATGCAGTTCTCGTCACGCCCTGTCGGCGTACCACAGTGATTAAGCGAAGTCTTTCGTTTACAAGGTGCGCACAGAACTGACGTGTTGTGGGGGTGACGTAGCATCAATGTGTGGCAAAAATAAAAAGCTCAGTAAGCGGTAGGCTCGTAGGCAGGGATTTTTTTTCGTGAGGGGCCCACCTGCTGAAGGCAAGTGGGCACCTCACGTTACTATTTCAGAAAGGAAACATCTATTTTCACTACCTTTTTCGGTAATAAACACAGTACGTACAAGACTTGGCATTTAAAATGCAACGTTATTAGACATTTTTAGTTTATCGAGCTTAGCGTAACAGCTGAGTTATCGGAATAGCGGGATGGAAGTGCGCACGCGCGGTACCGTAAACGGCCGATACCGTTTAGCGTACCCACGGTATTTTGCAGATTTAAGGTTACCGTGTTTGCGTGTTTATTGTAGTTTACGTAAAACTCGGCGGCGCTTTCAGACGACCGCTTCGAATTGAATTTGGTGTTGCTGCGAGAGGGTTTACTTCGTTCGTTACAAATGACTGTGTAAAATGCTTCGCTTGTCTTCAGGTAGCTTCGACGACGCAGTATTAGGGATAACTTAGCCGAATTTTAGAGATCGCTTCCCATTTAGATTGGTGCTAGGCCTTGCGAGAGAACGTGTGTTAACATTTCTGCAACATGTCAATTTGTGCTTCTGACGGTTGTTTCATATTTATTTATTTCTATTTATTCTCGAAAGGTTAGAATGCAGGTGCACGCTGGTGTGTAAGTGAACATTTAAAGTTTTATTTCTTTTCACTCTTTCTAAAGGCAATTTGCCTGACGGGGGCTCTTACTCCGATGCGCACTCGGCGTGCATGTACACCATATGCGTACAAGAAACACAATAGAACAAAAAAGCCAGGTAAATAATTTAAATATGCACATACATAGTTTTCGCTGTAAATAAATATATCAAACAGACATTTCATGGAAAACAAGGCGTATCATTCAAGGACTTCATGATCATCCTGCAACACTAACCGAAAATATATATGCATATATATATATATATATATATATATATATATATATATATATATATATATATACATACATACATACATACATACATACATACATACATAGGCAAAAATGTGGGCAGTCACACTCAGCAAGCGGTCTACATGCAGGCACTTATCGGGTTTTGCGATGTTTTGCAAATTGGCGGTGAAAGAGACAACCTTCAAATTATCTAAGATGTTAGATGACATACACACGACCAACGCTAGACACTTGCCTCAAGATATATTAAGCGGTTTCTTATAGAGTCACTTAGATGACTTGCTGCATTTGTCTCATAAACTGACGAAAAATATGAAATTGGTGTTGGTTTTAAGCGTTTTAACTACCCATTTTCACTCACACTTCTCGATTTCCTATCGGCATTTTTGGCTGAATTTCTGGAGCTTGTAATGGCCCTGCGTAGATTAAGCTCGGCAGCCTCATCCGTCGTAATTTGTCGCATATTCTTCGTCTCTATGCAAAGAGCTTACTGCACATAGAGATTCAGGCATATTAAGTACTTTTGATTCTCTTGCTCCTCATCACGTAAATGTGGTCAAATTGGCATGGGCGCCTGTCCATAAAGGACTTTGAAATGGGAGATGCCTTGGGGAAAGCAACTCCTAGTGGATCAACCGTCTCGATACTTCAATCATCAGCGCTCATATTTGCTTAGACCCAGAAGGCGAGATTAGCGCAAGAACCTAGTAAACATCATGAACTACGATAAATTCCGATAAATCTTGCTCCCTTAGAAAAGAAGTGTATTCACCCCCAGAAAACGAGAAGTGGCTATTAGGCAATTACGTTCTCGAATACCAAAATAAGTTTTATACGCACAGAAGTGGTCTGGCATGGTCGCCTTTGTGTCCACACCGCGGTAACTACGAATTCATAGACCATTACTTCATAAGTTATTAGGCGATTGCAACAGGGATGTATGCTCAGGTGTAGCTAAATTTATTATTGACACAACACGATACCATTCTTAAATTCGTAGCCTTTACTATTAAACTCATTCAATTATTCCATTCTGATTGACAATTCAGAGAACTTTTGATGCAATGTTTAGAAGGTTTCAGCTGTTTTCCGAAATGAAAGGAACGGCGCAGTCAGGGTCTGAGAAGAGAAGAGATCAACGACAACACTAGGGCGAAGCGACGTACGGAGCAGGGCAAATAAGTGGTGGTGCTCGGCGTAGGCAGTGAACGCAGCTGTGTATCTCAGCCCACAGTTTGTTCGGAGGGCTGCGACTCGGGCGGTTTCATGTCGTCCGGCAGCTAGAAGGGTGTCGAGTACGGCGTCACTTCAAGCGGCTCAAACTTGCCTGTCAAGGGGTCTCGGAAGGCGAGTACCAGGACGGCCGGAGTACCGGGCTTGGCCGTGCTGCTCTTGATGCCGCAATCGGCGAGCACCTTCTCGTCGTCCAGGCACTGGTCGTCTTTGTAGAGAACCTGGTTCTCGGGTGCGACCTTGGTGATCCCGGCGATCATCTTCTTCAGCTCGTGAACAGAGGTGGTCTCCTTGGCGTCCAGGAATATGGTGGTCTTCTTCCGTCGCACTATGAGGAACACATCCATCGTCGTAGGTTTCAACGGGCGCTTCTGTCGCCTAGAGTCGCTTTGTAGGGCCGATGGCTACTCGGGCTTCTTCCTTTTGCTTTTCGAACGTTGCCCGAACATCCGCTCAGACCATGCCCCACTGGCATGAAATATGCACCGTAACAATAGGTTAGCGGCCAGCATCATCATCATCATCGTCGTCGTCGCTTGCCACCACTGCGCTAACCGCGGCGCGCCTCTCGCGGAGCTCCTGCCACGTGGCTCGAGGTCGGGAAGAACGACGAAGAACGCGATCACGCTCTCGGTGCTAAGAGAAGCTTCATTCTTTTTTTTTTCACCTGAACAATCTGAAATTTAATACTTATTTCAACTTGCTCAACATTATTGAGCGTTTCTAGTGCCTTCCATTTGTTCTAACTACCTGGCTGTTGGTCAATCCCCCAGAGTGTGTGTGCAGCAATCAGTGTGGCCTACATCTACATCTACGCTGCTGCCCTCCGCTCCGCTTCGCCTCAGCACTTGTTCACTACTCGGGCAAAATAAGGTAGCGACGACGGCACGGCCTACGTCGGCCGCCGTCACGGCTCACGCTGCTTCCTTACTACAAATAGCACGCATTGTACAGCAAAAATCTTTCTAGTCTTTAGTTTTACCGTTTCTCAAGCCGACATTTCTAAGTAGGCTCTCTCGGACAGTGTGTCCCCGCCACGGTAGTCTAGCGGTTATGGTACTCGGCTGCTGATCCGAGGGCCGCGGGATCGAATCCCGGCTGCGGCGGCAGCGTTTCGATGGAGGCGAAATGTTGAGGCCCGTGTGCTGTGCGATGTCAGTGCACGTTAAAGAACCTCAGGTGTTTAAAACTTCCGGAGCCCTCCACTACGGCGCCTCTCATAATCAGAGCTGGTTTTGGGACGTTAAACTTCGCATAACAACATCAGACAGTGTTTGCCCGGCCACACGTATGTTGTTGATGGCGCAGCACCTGCTGCATATGAAAGTGCTGATGAAGACCTGTTGAACAGTCGGTGGAAGTGGAGCCAACGTTTCGACAAGGACACTTGGCTTCGTTAAAGCAGCTACCGCCATGATAAAAGTTTCGAGATTACAAAAGATGCTTATTTATGCAACCCATTATAGAGCACGTCGCGGCGTCGTTAGCTTAGGTGGAGGGGAAAGGGGAGTGAAGCGAGAGAAGTGAGATGAAAGCCTGGGGCCACCTTCTCAATTCTGGGTTGTGAGTGCTCACAGAACTCAGTCCAGGTGGGAAGGCTCCTCTCTCACAATGCTCCTTTGGGAAGCATCCTGAGGCATCATGGACGTGGAAGATCAGTTGCTCCGCTCAAAGAACAACATCTATTGACACATTTAGCTATCGTGGCGCTGTTACGCGGCAACCGCCGAAAGTTGTGAGCTGGGGATAGAACGAATGCTTGCCTGGCGATAACGCGAAGTCTGCGTCGTCCTCGTCATTCGCGAATGCTCGCGCATGTGCTGAGTGGACAACGACAAATTTTCTCAGTGTAACATTGCAGTACTTTTTCAATTCCGTAATGGGAAGGCACAAAACCGCTCGCACGTGCTGCACGTCGCGGTAATGGGATAATTATAATTGCCGGTGTTCTACGCTCGAAAAATTCGATATGGTTACGTGGGGCGTATATATATATATATATATATATATATATATATATATATATATATATATATATATATATATATATATATATATATATATATATGCGGGTGTGGTGGCTTCCGGCTTAGGGCACCGCTTCGCTGTAGCTGCTCTATATTTTTTCATTTCACTCTGAGACGTTGTACTTCTTTCTATATGTAAGTTGGTGCTGATGTGCCTTAAAAAAAACCTGTTTGCTTAAAGCACCTACCTTCCGTTGTAGCTTAGTGGCTCGTGTGTTGGCTTGCTCAGCTTGAGGTGGTGGGGGCCAAATTCACTGGTGGCCAAATGCTGTACGGAGCCCTGCACTAAGACGTGAACCTCATAACGGTATCGTGGCATGGACAAACGTAATCCCATCAGTTATTATTATTAGAACCTCTCGTTTTCTTGTACCGTTTTTCAAAATAAGGTTTGGTAAAGCTGCCAGAAAGGTGTATGTACCGGAAATTTTTAATGAACTCCCCTGATGATTTGTTCTCCGTAACCACGAAGCATGCTCTAAGAAAGAAGCTAAAGTCAGTATAATTTATACAGTTCTCAGATCGTTTTTCTTTGTTGGATGATGCGTATATTACTGCGAGTATTTGCTCTAATTGTGCCGCATATTTACGTTCCTTATTTTACTTCCCACAGATAATTAACTTCCGATACATAATGGTTGTTACATTATTAATTGTATGTAATGCTTTTGCTTTTCTGTGTTTAAGTAGTGTTTGATAGGCTATTTATTTATATTATCTTTTCCTACTTGTTGTTATATTATAATTGTATGTGGCGTTTTTCTTTACCCGCTGTGTTTAAATATTGTGTAAACAGGCTACTTACTTATATTTTTTGTATAATATAGCCTACAAACCTTTTCGATTTCTGCGTTGTCATCGATCGTCTGCTGATGTGCCGGGCCTAGCCCTCCCAGCCTCCTGATGGCTTTGACAGGCCTGTTGTACTTTTCTGCTTTCCCCACAAGATAACTATTATTATTATTATTATTATTATTATTATTATTATTATTATTACAAAGCTACTAGTGGGGTCCCTGAAGGGTTGGTTTTGGAGCTACTCGTCTTTTAAAGATATGTTAATGATGTTTCTTCTGCAATTCGGAATTATCTTTTCCCTTTTGTGAAGCGGTCACGTAAATATATTTAAAGAAATTCGTTCAGTTACCGACTGTCGCTTGCTGCAGTCCGATTTGTGTTATATTTTTGAATGGTGGGGGAGCAAAAATCGCCCTTAATGAATGAAAGACCAAGTTCATGAGTTTCCCTCGAAAAACACGTAGTGTGCGATTTTCATATTGGTTCTATTCGGTGTCGTTGTCTGAGGTTTGTAAGTGGTCGTAATTGTTGCGTACTGTATCGCACACATTCCACGGCTTCCTTCGAAACGCTTATACCTGTTGTCAGGCGTGTATTAATCTAGTGAATGAGATACGACTTTATCTCTGAAATGCGGAAGTTGTATGTCATTAAAGTTTGAACTAGTGCAGGATTTTGCGACTGACATGATCGCTATCATCTACGCTGGCGGTGTACACTGGCAGCACGTTTATTTTAGCGCACTTTACAAGTGGTAGTAGTATAAACATGTATTGACGGTATACATGAAGGTCCAGTGGGTATTTTTTTTTTTCTGTCCAGGACACCACCGGCAATCCCGGCACGCCTTGCTCTGTGGAGAGGAGTGAAGTGGTCCTGCAGCACCGCGTTGGCTATTCGCGCCTTGTGCTGCCTCCTTTTGGAGTGTTTGCCTCAAATAGGAAATTTGATTTCTTGGGGCCGACTCTGGCATGAGCCCGTTGTTATAACCGGCAATGGACGCCCAGCGGCGTGCCAGCCATGCGCGGTCCTGCGTTCCACATGAACGCGAACACTCTCCTTGTGCGCTGCTTGGAACGCGCATCGGCGTTGCTCGTAGACGCAGTCTGCGTCCAGCGACGAACGCTAGACAAGAAGCGCGTTTCCACCGCGGCTATAAAAGGACGGTGTCGCGAGTGCGCGGGGGCTGTTTTCCGACTCCCTCTGGCTCACGCGTGGTGGTGTGTCTGGGTCCCCTGATGTAGAGGCGAGTCTCTGCGCCTGGTTTCTTACAGCTCTGTTAATCTGTAATTAAACACTTGCCCTGCTTCGTAAAACCTTCTCAAGTGTCCCTCGTTTCCCGAGCCTGGAGGCCACCTCTCCTCTGCTCGGTCAGATCACCGTGATATGATGAATGTATGGCCTTCGCACGACGAGGATATACAGCTGTCTCATGTATTTATTTATTTATTTATTTATTTATTTATTTATTTATTTATTTATTTATTTACTTACTTACTAAATGCGAAGCATTTCTTAGCGAACTTCGGCGAGTTTGAGCGTGTCTATCTATCTATCTATCTATCTATCTATCTATCTATCTATCTATCTATCTATCTATCTATCTATCTATCTATCTATCTATCTATCTAGCCGCCTAAGATTTTGTGCTCTCCTGGCCGTTTCACTAATCGGATGTTTACGAAAATTGGTATGCCACATCACGACCACATGACGAACATAAATGACAGGTCATAACATGAAAATCATGATATGCATGTCATGAGCGGCATGATTTACATGCCACGGTCTTAGTGCTCTCCTAGCCGTTTCGCTAATGGAATGTATGCGAAAATTGGTATGGCACAACATGACTGCCTGAAGAATATAAGTGGCAGGTCATAACATGAAAATCATGATATGCATGTCATGAGTGGCATGACTTACATGCCACGGTCTTAGTGCTCTCCTAGCCGTTTCGCTAATGGGATGTATGCGAAAATTGCTATGGCACAACACGACTGCCTGACGAACATAAATGGCAGGTCATAACATGAAAATCATGACATGCGTGTCATGAGCGGCATGATTTACATGCCACGGGTTTCGTTAACGGGATGTATACGAAAATTGGCATGACAGAACATGACTGCATGACGAACGTAAATGACAAGTCATAAGGTGAGAATCATGATATGCGTGTATGAGCGGCATGGTTTACATGCCACAGTTTTGGTGCTCTTGCGGCCGTTTCGTTAACCTTATATGTACCAAACTCGGTTTAGCGAGAGAATGCAAATCCATTTTATGTTCCTTACGCGTGCATCGCATTTCCTTGATTCCCACTGCACGTGGGATCTGCCAATTTTTTATTTATTTATTTATTTATTTATTTATTACCCTCAGGGCCAGAGGTATTAAAAAGGGGAGTGGTTACAGTAGAAAAGGCAGAACGTTGTAGTACAAATAGACTTGATTATCCATTTTTAGCCAAAAATACAGAGAAAGAAAACAAAAGAAAACGCAGGAAAAGAGATTAAACAGGATGCGCTGTTTTCACCAATGTTTCACCAGTCAGCTACGGCAATTAGATCAAATTGAAAGTGATTAAGATCCGCTAGACAGGCCCCGTGATTGCTGCACTCCGTAACGTCCGCCGTATGAACAGCCCAATGGAACAGCCATAGCATACAGACCGCTGTGCGATAACCAATGCGTCGGCTTATCGCTATCAAAATTTATCTTGACGGCAGCATATCGCTGGCGTGAAACGCCCAGCGAGCGCATGTGTCTGCCCTGTCCCCTTTTATAGTTATACGTGTTTCCGCTGGGAGCATGCACCATGTAGTACAGTAACTGCAGCCTTCGAAGTGACAGCGCGCCAGGCAATGTTATGCCGTAAAGTGCACTAGGACTCCTACGTTTTTTTTTAGATGCGAAGCAGCTCTCTGACTAGCCTGCGTAACGCTCTCCCTCCGTACGTCCCCACGGGCCGCAACGCGCTCCCCTCGCCGAAGGTGTTGGAGCGGTGCCCAGTAGGTCACGCCGCAGCTGCGCGTTGACGTCACGCTCCCCTCGCAGGGCGCGCTGACGTCACTCTCTCCCTCGCCTGCCGCGCGCTCGCCGCAGCGGCGCAGCTGCCCCCTCGTCCGTTCGCCCGCAACACCTGCCGCTACCGCCGCTCGCTACACCAGGAGACCAGCGCTGGATAGGTGGCGCAACGAAAAAATGCGCCTGGCGGGAAGTCGCGGCATAAGCAAGGTCAATCTACATGGGTCGCGAAAGTTGGAACGAAAAGTGGTCCGAAACCTATTGCCACAGACATCAACACCTTGTGCCGATTGAAGCGCGACTAGGTGAGGAGGGGACAAATAACGAGAACAAAAATTCAATTAAACGTTTATTTTAAATATCTTTAATTTTATCTGTCACAAAATAAATTATTAGATTACTTTATAAAATTTTAGGTTTTTGATATATTGTTGACTGCGAATTTTTTTTGGTTTATTTCCAGAAACAGCGGGCGCATGCAGGCAGTCTGGTAATGTGGGCTTGTGTTTGTCTTGCCTAGCCCAACTCTGCGTGCCTCGCCAACGGTTTTGCTCATTTTCCCGCAACACCTGCCGCTACCGCCGCTCGCTACACCGCCGACTCGTCGGTTCACGCGCAAAATTAACACCATCTTCCCAAGGGGAAGTCCGATGGGATGCGAAGCACCCGCGTTAGCGCCGTTCAACCCGTGACGCCAACCGTGCGCAACGCCGCTGCTTCGCATCCCATCAGGCTTCCCTTTGGGAAGATGGTGTTAATTTTTTTTTTTTGTGGGGGGGGAGTTTAACGTCCCAACACCAGCTGTGATTATGAGAGACGCCGTAGTGCAGGGCTCCGGAAATTTCGACCACCTGGGGTTTCTTTAACGTGCACTGAGCGGTGTTATTCTTCTTTTGGGGGCTAACGTTGGATAATTATCATCGGGTACTTCTCTTGTATCTGTCATTACTGCGTACATTAACTTCGCGTCTATCCTAAGAACAGGCGGGCGGGTAGATAGATAGATAGATAGATAGATAGATAGATAGATAGATAGATAGATAGATAGATAGATAGATAGATAGATAGATAGATAGATAGATATCAGCGCACGTTCACAGGAGCACTGACGAAAGATCAGCTGCTTGTGTAGACAGTCTGCAGAAAACTGTTCAAGGGTATGGTCGCCGGAGAAGGAGATGCGATGTCTGTGATGCAGCCGGCGGAACGAGGTCTTGCTCCTGTTATCAGAAGAAGCCGAGCTAGAGTTGTGCTCAAACGCGCGCCAAGCACGTTCCGCGGGTTTACATCGGTGGGACTGCCTCAGATCCATTCGTCATGTCGTGGTTTGGGATGGGCATGCCAAGGTCACGGTGGTGCTGTGAAAATTTAATTGTGAAGCCGGGAATTGTCACACATTTCAAAACTTCTTCTTTAGTGACCGTGCTATTGTTGGAGAGTCTGTTTAAGCGCTCGCACAACCATTTTAGGTTACGGGTAGGTTGTTAAACAGAACTACTTTTTGTTTCGTGAAAATGTCGAAGGACAACGTCTGCACGCACTCTAAATAAACACCATTATAATAATTTTATAGCGTGTGCATTTTAATGTTCACCATAAATACTGCCGTCGAGATATCTCCCGACGAACCCCTCGTGGCGCAGTACCTGCGTACGACAAAGAAGAAGAGGAAGTTATTCGACATCAGCTATGGCTATGGTGAGTCCCGTAAAATTTCGGTGGGTACTGGGTTATTGCCGATTGTATTTGAATGAGATGGCCGACTTATTAGCTGGAGCATCACTTCAAGGACCGATAATATCAGTTTTTCCAGTAGTGCAGCATATAACGGCAATTAGGTATGCATAGTTTTCTATCCATAGAGATTCAATGGAATCTATCACAGCTTGGTCGGAATATGGACATTTAAAGCACTCATGGAAATCTAAGCGGTGTCCGTCAAGACAAGCGGAAGTAATTCTGAGCAGATTTCGATGTCGTGTCCCCTCGCTAAATATTTACTTACACGGGGCTGGTTTGATGTTATCGCCCCTCTGCCATTTCTGTCGTGAAATTGAAAGCCCAGAACATCATTTGTTCCTTTGCCGCCGCTACTAGTTGCTCCGAGAAAGACCTCTAGAAATTGCGATCTGTAAGTGGGGACTAAATTTAACAACTGGAGTAGCTTAGTCGTTTGGTGCCTCGGCACTGGAATATTGCCACGGGGGTGTATTTGATGTTGTTTTTAACTATGAAAATAACAAATCTTACATGACTTTGCTTATTCCTGTAAAAAATAAAAATAAGAAACGTCAAGCGTAAGATAGACTACTCTTCCCGTGTGTGTTGTAAAGCATAATTTTTTTTCTCTGTATAGTTTCATGAATAATCTGTATGATTGGAATAGTTAACACGCACGATCCTCACAGAAGTAAGTTCCCTCCAAATTCTCCTTTTTCTCTATCCGTTTTTTTCAGTCACTTCAAATTAAAACGTAATTGTCAAATAACTCTGGCCAATCCCCCCCGGTGGGTAAGTGCTGTAGGTATTCAGCATCATCATCATCAGTTATGGCTTTTCGTTCGCAGCGAAGATGGCCCACGGGTTTCGTGCACGCCATTTTTTAAACCCCGATCAACCGACTTCCACATCCAGCCAAGGGGACGCAGTCGCTCTATCGGACAGCCGCGGTGCGAAAAACCGTGACCCGGTCACGGACGACGTGGTTCGACGAGAGTGGCCAAGAGAGGCGGCTGCTGTTGACGCGCCCAACATGGAGCGCGTTGCTCTATTGGACAGAAATTTGGAAGGCCGGAAAGGTGAGCGCTTGCTATTCCTGTGCACGTTTTAATTATGAGCTTAGCTTTATTTATTTAGAGCCTTCATTCGATCGTAGAGCGTGATTTTGGAAGATAAGTTACTGGTTCCGGCTTATATCTCTCTCGGGTTCTGTGAGCGATGCCTCTGTGGTGTATGTTGGCGGCTGTCTCGCTATTGGTCCCAAATGTGCAGGGTCAAATTTTTTTTTTATTGTTGATACGAATATGTCTTATCTGTAAAGAGGTCGTTGGTTCGTGGACTAGCTTAAGCCTACAAGCACTTCTTGTACAAATCTCCTTAATTTTTTGCCTCCTCCCCCTAACCTTCAATGTGATGGCTGCTTTTTATGTTACTGCTGCTCATAATTCAGAGAGAGATGAGTCTGATGAAAGTGCATATATTTTCTGGAACATATCCTTGATGAACGTGCGGTTATTTTTACGGCAGTTTCGAAAGTCTTCCTACTAAACATATATTGACTACACGTATTTATCATTTTCCGTAATATGTTGTATATGAATCTTCTGCAAGCTTGTGAATTACATTTATGGTCATACGGAGTGCTCCAACAGAGGCGCACAGCTGGCGTCTGCAGGACTCCGATGCTAAGAAAACATACCTGAAACGTGTAATTAGTGTGGAAGAGACGCTTGAAACAAGTTTCGCACTTATAGAGCTGCAACGGTGTTGGATATGATGCAAGCTGTGCATTCATTTCTGAAAACTACGTAGCT